>JAUPFT010000027.1:13933711-14273711 GCA_036936625.1 Parnassius smintheus behrii | reverse complement strand
GGGCTAAACTAAGATAGTAAATGCTTCAGGTTAGCAAAAATAACACCCAGTCTCTTTACTTATTGTTTAAAATTTATAGACAACAAGATATCATTTTACTACGTTCAGGACAAATGATTTCAAGATTCATAATAAAAGTAGTAAATAATTTAAGATAAATTTATTTAAAGTAAATTTTCGAAATGGCGGCCATTAACTTCGATACACAGTCTACATCGTCTTAAAAAATTTGCTTTTAGTCTTCGAAAAGCATTCGTATTTTCTTTTATTTTTTCTGCGCATTGTCTCAATTTTTCCCTTAATTCATTTTCTGAATTAATTTCTCTATCATACACCATCTCTTTGTAGAATCCCCAAATAAAAAAATCTATAGGGTTTAAATCTGGTGAGCGTGCAGGCCATTTGATTGGCCCTGCACGCCCAATCCACCTTCCTGGGAAAGTTCTGTTGAGGTGCTCCCTCACTTGTCTATCAAAATGGCAAGGAGCACCGTCATTTTGAAATATCATATCCCTCCTCGTTTGTAAATTAACTTCAAACAATAAACCATTTAAATTATTTTGTAGAAAGTTCAGGTACTGGGACCCGTTCAACCTAGACGACAATTCAAAGGGCCCAACCATTTCTCCATTTATGACTCCTGACCACATGTTGATACTAAATCTGTTCTGAAAATTTGACTGCCTTGCTTTTTTTGGGTTAAAAAAACCGGGTCTTCCACAGATCTTTCCAGCATTATTTAGCAGAAAGCAACACGCCTTGGATAGTATGCGTCGTTAAGTTGTTGAACACGCTGAATATGAAACGCGTGATATCCGTCTGGAAAAAAAAGATTATTATTTTTAGTATATATATATATATATATATATATATATATATATATATATATATATATTTCTTTTGTCCGTGTGTTTGTGACTGAACTCCTCCTCTACGGCTCAACCGATTTTGACAATTTTTTGTATAAGTGATTAAGTTGATTCGAGAATAGATTAAATTTACAATTGGACCTGGTAGGTGGCGCTGTTGTTCAGGTCCACATATCGCCCGTGCGTAGCCAGGGTGGATCTAAAAGTGGAGCTATTTGAATTTTTTTTCGGAATTGAGAGGAGATATGAACTTAGTAATACAATGTTTTTATTGTAGAGAGACGAACCGGAAACAATTACCGATGATCGACCTATATCCGGGGCGGAAACAACTGACAAATTGATGACACATGTTTTTGAGTAAGTTCTAATTTTCTTTTTTTCCCACCCCACAATACACACACACGCACGTATACATGGATTTTCTTCGATTCCTGTCAGTGATGTAGTTTAAATACATTTTCTCAAGCACCTCCAACCAGATCGGAATCCATTATTTTTGTTTTTTTTTTTTTTTTTATAGAAGAGGGGGCAAACGAGCATGCGGCTCACCTGATGTTAAGTGACTACCGCCGCCCATGATCAACCACAACACCAGGAGAATTGCGGGTGCGTTGCCGGCCCTTTAGAAAGGAGTAAGCTCTTTTCTTGAAGGTCCCCAGGTCGTATCGGTCCGGAAAAATCGCCGATGATAAACTATTCCACAGAGAGGTTGTACGTGGAAGAAAACTCCTTGTGAAACGTACAGTGGTGGACCGCCAAGCATCCAGATGGTGTGGATGGTATCGGGACGTTTGCCGTGTCGTGCGTTCACGAAATTTGGCGGCTGGGATTAATCCGAACAATTCCTCAGAGCACTCCCCGTGATAGATGCGATAAAATACGCAAAGAGATGCAACATCTCTTCGCAACGCCAGTGAATCGAGCCGATCGGAAAGCACTCGGTCGTCGACGATTCGAGCCGCTCTGCGCTGGATGCGGTCAAGTGGAAGGAGCTGGTACTGGGGAGCCCCAGCCCAGAGATGGGAACAGTATTCCATGTGCGGCCGAACCTGCGCCTTGTAAAGTTGCAGGCGGTGTGCCGGCATGAAATACTGTCCCGCTCTGCTGAGCACGCCAAGCTTTTTAGAGGCCAATTTGGCCTTCCCTTCCAAGTGACCACGAAACTGCACGTCACTCGATATGTCGACGCCGAGGATTCCGATACTGGCTGAGGCAACAAGGGGAGTGCCTTGAAACTGAGAGGATACGACAAAGGGGTTCTTTTTAGCGGTTAACGCGCAAACTTGTGTCTTCTGGGGGTTAAACTGGACTAGATTTAGTCGTCCCCAATCCGAGACTCTGTTCAGCAAAGACTCGACTTCAGACACAAGTTTGTCCCGGCACTCGGAGACGTTTTCCCGAGAAATATTGGCTCGGCCGGTGTAAAGAGCATCACCAGTGCTGTCATCTGCATAGCAATGAATGTTACGGGTATGCAACATATCATTGATATGCAGAAGAAACAGCGTTGGCGATAGCACGCAGCCCTGTGGAACACCAGCATTAATAGGCTTGCAATCGGAGCTTGCACTGTCTACAACGACCTTGATGCTCCGATCTAAATGTAAATCTAAATCTATTTGTAGGCCAAACAAACAAATACTTGCTCGGTGGGGGATTCGAACCCTCGGCATTCAGCTCCGAAACTCATTTACAAGCCACTACGCCACGGAGCTGTCATAGTGTTTTATGCTTATAAATAAAATTCCTATGTGCGTGTGTTCGTAATTCTTCTCCACTAAACGGCTTGACTGATTTTGATGGAATTTTTATGGGGTACTTATGGGTTCTTAGCTATACAAGGGCATAGTACAAATCACCGGTACAAAGTCAGGTTGGATCGCTAGTTCTTGATCCTGGTTGATGGATTTTGACACGGCACTCACCTTTATTCACCATCATACACACTACAGCCTACTAAAACTCCACCGCTGAACTATATTCATACCCCTTCTAAATTCGTTCGCAGGGGCCATATTTGCGACAGTTGTCACAAGTTGTTGGTTTTATGTTTTTTTTATAGAATAAAGGTGACAAACGAGCACACAGTCCACCTGATGGTAAGTGGATGCTGTGGCCCATAGACATTTATCCTCGATTAAGAATCAAAACGCAGATGCGTTGTCACCCCTGAGGACTAAGATGGAATGCCTCGTTTCCAGTAAAATAGAATCTCCGGATCTCTACACTCACCATACGAAACACAGCATTATTAAGCTGCTATTTTACGCTGGTATTCTGTGACGGCGTGGTCTTTCCTCGTTCGAACCGACCCATTTGTGCTACAACCATAATATAGTTGCACCATGGCTTTTATTTATCTCTACTACGTATATATATATATATATATATATATATATATATATATATATATATATATATATATATATATATATATATATATATTAATACAACCAAAATTATTTGACAGAATTACAGGATATTTGACATCCTCTTATCGAGTTTAAATCAAAGATTTAAAGTGTCTACTGCTCTTTCAGCTTACTCACTCCATTGAAGTCTTTGCACATCGCTTTGGACAACATCCTTCTCTTCAATTTCCCTCCATCTGGTACCTGCGGTGCCACTATCTTCGTTTCGAGCCTCAAGAACTACGGCGAAGGGAAAGTCAAAATGGAGCTTGGAGTCAGTCGATGGAACTTCTTAAGAGAAGAAGATAAGATCGACGTGGATTTCAATTATGCAATAAGTTTTTACATGTAAGATATAACGTACTGTTGGATCCTCTATTTTCTTGGTTAGATTAATAATCATATTTCATATTCATAAACACTTGCGCCTGCCATCTCAGGGTGGTAGGGACAGACAGTGGTGGTAGGTAGAGACTACAGATTTCCAATTGGCATGATCTGGACACACCTCTTCTCTCTTTTTGTCCATATTCCTACGTACACTGGATGACCTTTCTTCCGTCTGGAAAAAATAGGATTTAACACATAGAATACTATAATACACAATAGAATGGCTGTCAACCTTAATTTGTACCAGGATAGGCGTTACTGGGAGCACACAAGAAATTGACAGACAGATTTTAATTCATATTTATGTGTAAATAGTGTGCAATTTGGCATTTTCTAAATGATTTGCATGCGAAATATGGAAACTATTGTAACGTCAAAACATATCTCGTGTTGACATTTATACGTGTGAATTGACGTGTGAGTGACATTTTAGTGGCTACACGGGCTCCGCCCACTCCCCTGTTCTTCTGTGTATGTAATTATAGTATTCTATGGTGTAACATGTGAACGAAGTAGAAGTCTATGGCATTAATGTTTTACAGAAAATTTTAATTAAATAAATAATTTAAAATCTATCGAAATACAAATCATATCCACCTACTTACACCAATTACCACATACCTTACGAACGGCAATAAAACAATAAATTTAGTAGGCATCTTTGACCTTGTCACTTCGCAGGGATATGATTTGATTTTCGATAGATTTTAATTAACTTATTTATTTAATTCAAATTTTTTGTTTCATTTTTTTGTAAAATATCAATGCTATATGCTTCTACTCCGTTCACATGTTGTACCCTATTTTTTTCTAGATGGTAAAAAAGATCATCCAGTATATGCACGTCAGTTAAGGGTACTCTTAATCTGGCATATCTTCAATTTATCGCCAATTTGGTCGATAAACTTTCGGTAATGCGCCCCTTCCTGACTTTGCCTTTCACTTTTGCAGCATAAATTTACTTTGTCACTCTTTCCTCGTTCATTCTTTTCAAATGACCAAAGCACCAAAACATTCCTTTCTTATATCTGGTCTGGTCATATTCCTATGTCCAGTCTCAACGAAGGAGAGGATTATAGTGCACCAGTGTGTGCGTATGCACAGGTGCACTCTCACAGTCTGATGGAATGGCAATCAAACACAGCCGGAGAGAGACGTGAAACACCGCCAACTTCCAGACTCCGGGCTGCTACTGAGCATTTTTTGACAGGAAAATCCACTAACTGATTTTGGCTCGACACGGGATTCAAACACAGAGGACCTCATGATTTACAATTACGTTTACGTAGATAAATAGTACTAGACCAACAAGGCTGCAATAACTATATACTAATCAGAGAGCGCCGTTTGTAGTCGGGATGCCAGATTTTTTTGTTTCGAATCGATTTTCTGGATCGTAACCTCGTGAATCGAAAGAATTTAATCATATTGCATTGAATTGATCTTATTCGATCTCGGAACATCGTATCGCAATTTCATAAAAATAAAGAAAAGCACAGTGTGCATGCAAACTTATTTATTTATTTATTATTTAACAATTTATGTACACACAAAGTAATGTTACAATGAAAAATAAAAAGGTATTTTGTACAAAGGCACTGCTTATTTCATATTGAAATTGCTTCCAGCAGGCCTGGTACTGGACAGATTCAAAAAGAAGCAGATTTAGTTTGCACTCTCACAATAAATTTTATAATATTAATATACTTAATATAAAATAATGATAATAAAAAACAGGCATATACCTAAATACACTTATTTATTTTAACGATGCCTATTACGGTATTCAGTGAGGTTTTCCAATTATTTTTGAAAAGTGTAAAACAGGTCTTACAATATAAATGCCAGCTATCTAAATTTAAACTCTTCAAAATTAATAATTTTGACAGCCGCACTAAATAGTCTACTGCGGTATCTGTTAATGTATTTCCAACCAGGAAAAACAGCTGTTCTAAAGGAACCAATGTTGCAACAATTGTCAGATACTTCAATTTTGTTTATTTGTATAGAAAGAGAAAGAACTTTCTTCACTTTTGCTTAACTTAGAATAAGTGCCTGTGTGATGACGTCTGGGATATTTTTTTTAAAATTGGTAGTATTTCCACTGGTTTTAACCATCTGTTTACACATTTTACGTTGTCTACCGATGTCACATTTAATACTAAAAAGCCCAAACGTTTGATTTGGTTGGCGGAGTCATATTAAAAGTATTTTAAAATAATAGTTTACGCTCACAGAATAGCTAAACTTTTTGTATCACAATAATACAAAGAATGAAAGATCATAGAATGCTGACATAGGTACCCAATAGTAAAATAAACAAAATATTATCATACGGTAGGTATGCTCATATTATTATTTCTTTTTATCCTCTCTATTTGATTATTGCTGCACCGCCTCCATAATGTCTATCTCTGTTTAGCCTAATGGTTGACTGGGAGAGAATGCCCTATGGCATTAAGTCCGCCATATGTACTTTTTTTTGTGCATGAAAGTATAAATAAATAAATAAATTATATACATTACCACTTTTGATGTAAATCGAAGCTACCCTCATTCAATTTGTAGGTAGGTAATCTTACTTTGTTTTAGTTATTCTGTCCCCTCCTCGGCAATACGACAGTTATGGTTATGCACAGATTGGTTCGTATATTCGTACGTTACGGTTCGGTTGATGTTTAGGTTTTAGTTGATACGATTTTTTGAACGACCGTAGGCATAGTAGGTATAGGCGTACGATTCGATTTAGATGAAGATCGCATTCCCTTGAATCGATTCAAAAATCGGTAGATCGTGTAGCCGTGAATCGATCGTCCAGAAAATCGATTCAGATTGGACGTCCCTAGTTTGTAATATAGATAAGTATCTTTAGTATAGAAATCTATGGTTTGTAAGTTCGTAGGTAACACGTACAGATAACTTAATCCAGCGTGTCTTTGCGAATATCTATAACATTAGAGATATGAACATTATTTAGATAAGATCTCTAAGTGACAAGTGGTGAAATTAAAAATTTTGTACAACCGACTTCAATATAAATTATTAAGTTTAACTCAAAAACTACTGGTCAGACCTCGATCACACGAAAAGCCCCAGCTTTTAAAAAAGAATCATTGAAATCGGTTCACTGAGAAAAAGTTGTGAGGTAACACATATAAAAAAAACATACATGCGAATTAAGTACCACGACCTTTTTGAAGTCGGTTGAAAAAGGGTCAAATGCAAGCTATACCTAAACAATAACTGTTTTGATAACCCCAATTAAATTTGTTCTAAATTAACGTCCTGGACATCAAGAGTCAGAGAAGTTCAGGGTAAATCGTGTTCGCTTTATGTTAACCGTTAAGTTAGGAACCCGGGTTCGATCCCCGCTGGCAACAATGAATCTTTCATCATCATCATCATTACAGCCCTTCACAAGTCCACTGCTGAACATAGGCCTCCCCCAAGGTATGCCACAAAGCACGGTCCTGAGCCACCTGCATCCATCGACTTCCTGCATGTCTTACCAGGTCGTCACTCCATCTAGTGGGGGTTCGCCCTACACTTCGCCTACCGGTGCCAGGCTGCCACTCGAGAACTTTTTTTCCCCAACGTTTGTCGGTTCTTCGAGCTATATGGCCGGCCCATTGCCACTTCAGCTTACTAATCAGTTGGGCTATGTCGGTCACTCCGGTTCTACTGCGGATATCCTCATTTCTAAGTTTATCACGCAGAGAAACTCCGAGCAAAGCCCTCTCCATAGCTCGCTGAGCGACTTTGAGCGTCCTCATATGGTCAGCAGTGAAGGACCACGTCTCGGTTCCGTAGGTCATCACTGGCAACACGCACTGGTTGTACAACTTAGACACTTGTCAAAAAAAATGAATCTTTAGTAACGGTTTATAAATAATCTTACACTTATGTCGCTAGTTGGATCTAAGGTGAATATTTGTTAAGCAGATGATAACACATTGTGATCATCATTGAAAAGTTGTGATTTTTAAGTTTTTATGAGTTTTTCGGTTTCTAATGTTGTAAAATTTTGTACATTCGACTTCAATATAAATAAAATGAGAACATCATCAATGTATTCGATCAAAAGGTTAAGCAAACCCTCTGGAGGCTCCGCAATGTTTTAATTGAACCCTCAGTTCCGCTAGATTCCGACGACACAAATGTCGCCGGCCCGTCACACATAGACACTACACACGCACCTAGTGCCACAAACACCGATGGGACAGCGGATGGGACACAGCGAGTCCGCAGACGGGCGCACCGCACACTCCTCCATACCGTACACCCGCGTCCCTGGGCGGTTCTCACTGCCCAGAACATCGAAAAACACGAGTTAGCCGTCAGAGCCGGAACTCGTCACCCTCTGGTCGGACGGCCGTTAGATAACTCATCAATGTACACTGTACACTATCATAGGAGTCATCAATACGCAGGTAACGATGCCGAATGATAAAAAGTTCACTTTTTATAGGGCCCTAAGACCTATGTAGCCGTAAAAGCGAAAAGGCTAACAGCATTAACATCATCAGAATCAGTAATTGATAGGCCGCGGGCCCTAAGACCTATGTAGTCGTAAAAACCAAAAGGCTAACAGCATTAACATTATCAGAATCAGTGATTGATAGGCCGCGGGCCATAAGACCTATGTAGCCGTAAAAACGAAAAAGCTAACAGCATTAACATCATCAGAATCAGTAGTCAATGCAGTCGAAGTCAATTAAATACGCATTATTGAGGATAACTCCAAAACTACTATTCAGATCTTGATTAAATTTATATGGGACCAGATGAGAAGTAACAGCTTTCAAATAAATAAAAGAATCATCAAAATCAGTTTACCTACAAGTTCTGAGGTAAAACATGAAAACAATACAGTCGAATTGAGTACCTCCTCCTTTTTTGCAGTCGGTTAAAAAAAGACATTTTGAGAAACAAAATTACAAATTACAGTAATAATGGTCTCCGGATCTTTACACTCACCATACGAATCACAGCAGTATTAAGCTGATATTTTATGCTGGTAAGAATACCAGCCTAAACAACACGGAATGAGAGCGTGGTCCATCCCCGGTCGAGCCGACCCATTCGTGCTGCAACCGTAATATAGCTGCAGCGTGACTCTACCACGTAAAGCTTTGCGGAAATTCATTAGATTAAAGTTGTTAAGAATTAATTCGCACACATCCGCTCAATTAAATAAAATGATGTGTCTTACCTATTTTGAAGTGCACCTCCCACCCTCTCTCAATTGACTTTAAGGCTAGAACTTCAGAGTCTACTTCACCTGAGGATGCCTCGTGTAGAGGCGAAACACGTGTCGTATATCGTCGATGCTGTGTCTTTCCTAGTGTAGTGGTGTTGAGTATGGTGGTGCCGGGATTAGTGGTGACGGGATTAGTGAATGCAATTGAGGGAAGACAGGAGGTGCTATTCGGATTCGGAGCGGATGTGTGCGAAGTAATTCTTAACAACTTTAAACTCAATTTTTATCTTTAGTTGTTTTTAGAAGTCGCTGCCGTCCATTTCCTGATCTTTTTAATTCCTATAAGCATTATACTTTTGCAATTATTTGTTACGTATTTTTCACATAAAATAGCTGTCGTCGGCTAATAATAATATTTGTGTCATTTTCCAGTTTAAATAAAAACCACGAGGATCCAGTTATAAAAATTTACTCGGAAACAAGCATCAACAGTCAGGACGGCAACTTGACGGCGGAACTCGCTGTCAGGGGGAAACTTCCCGACACGTTCCACAATATAAGTGACAGATATATAAGAGTATGTACTCTAAATGCTTTAAGCTTTTTATGTAATATAATTCCTCTGTCCGTGTATATGTGACTGAACTTCTTCTAAACAACGGGGCTGATTTTGATGAAATTTTGTGTGTGTGTGATTACAACTCGCGGCACGAAAGTCTAGCGGTGACCGTTATTGTGCATACTCGTAATTGGCCGTACTAAATTGGATGCGTTAATAGGCTCTCACGTCTATCCCCTCCACGTTTCGTTCACGTACGTGCCGCGAGTTGTAAGTTGATTCGAGAATGGTTTAGATTTTGGCGATTGGTCTGCTCGGTCTTGCTTATTTAATGCTAGTAATTTCTATTTTTTTATTAAGAGCATTACATCATTGGCTTCTGAAACGGAAGTAAGTTTTTTTTATACAATAAGGATAACCAAGGAGCACACAGTCCACCTTATGGTCAGTGAATGCTGTGGGATATAGACATTTAAATCTTTTTTCGACTAAGAATCAAAATGCACATGCAATACCTCGTTTGCAGTAAAAAAGGGTCTCCAGTTCTCTACACTCACCATACAAAACACAGCAGCATTGATCTGCTATTTTAGGCTGGTATTTTGTGAGAGCGTGGTCATACCCCGGTCGAGCTAATCCATTCATGTGCCAAAACCATATTATACCTGCACCATAACTCTGCCACGTACGAAATTAGAATTTCTTTTATCAAATTTCAACACGTTTTGTAATCTAATACCACTTCAAAATAAGGTTACTCTGCCCGGGGATAAAACGACGAAAGAATCTCTGCGGGTATCTTCTTTCTTGTCATTTTTTAAAAGGCCGTAATATGATATTCATAATCGAATTTGAAATGGACACCTAGGTAAACAAAGCTAAAGCCTATGTGTGTTACTTTTCTGTGTTTTTATGTGTTTTTCACGTGCTAGACTCTTATTTTGATGAGGAATCCGCCGGGGTTTTACTGACACTGCTATGTTCCGGTCTGAACTGAATAAAGTACCAGTATAATTGCTAGATGTTACATTTTAGTCCTCTCAGATGTAACAACTCAATTTTTTATAGATTAGTTTGACAAACGAGCACACAGTTCAGGTAAGTGGACGATGTGGCCCATAGACATCTACATTTATCCTCGATTAAGAATCAAAATGCAGATGCGTTGTCACCCGTGAGGATTAAGATGGAATATCTCGTTTCCAGTAAAAAGTTATTCGGTTCTCACACTAACCATACGAAACACGTGAGTAATAAGCTGCTATTTTATGCTGGTATTCTGTGAGAGCGTGGTCCTTCGAGCCATCCCATTCGTGCTACAACCATAATATAGCTGCAGCGTGGCTCCACCACGTTTAAATTATGTGTCCTTATTTGTTTGTAGTTGGCTTCAGATGTCTATGTACTTAAGTAGCCACTTAGTATCAGGTGGATTGTAAGTTAGTTTGCCTGAATAATAAGATAGGGTTAGGTGGGTATCGTTAACTTGGGGTTATCGCACTCCACATACAAAGCGAACGTAGAACTTTCACCAATATTCTGTTAATTCAGCGTATATGTCACTTAATTTGAATGTATATACCGGATGAACTTTTTACCGTTTGGGAAAAAATAGGGTGTAACATGTGGATGGAGTAGAAGCATATGGCACTGATAATTTACGGAAAATAAATTGAATTAAATTAATTAATTAATTAATTAATTAAAATTTATAGAAATTCAAATCATATCACCCTACTTTACGAACAGGAATAAAACAAAAAATTTTGTCGGCATCTTTACCTTGTAACTTCGCAAGGTCACAGGCTAGGGTGTATATGATTTGAGTTTTGATAGATTTAATGTATTTATTTATTTACTTAAAAATTTTGTATTTATTTTTTGTATAATATCAGTGCCATAGGCTTCTACTCCGTTCACATGTTACACCCTATTCTTTTCCTGCCGCTAAAAATGGTCATCCAGTATATCATGTATATATATATATATATATATATATATATATATATATATACATACACATATATATATATATATATATATATATATATATATATATATATATATATATATGTATATATATATATATATATATATATATATATATATATATATATATATATATATATATATATATTATTCTATTCTTATGAGCCACATCCAGCATCTTGCCATTATCTATCCTTTACGACGAGAGTGTTATTCTTTCAGCTTTGCTACCTACAAGAAGTGTCAACGCAGACATCAGTCGACCAAGATTTGTATTCCTTTCCATCAGCGTATCAAGGCCAAATAATTCTTCTTTTGGACTTCTCCAAGGAGTACCGTACTTGCTACGAGAGAGCAGAGAATAAACTCAAAATACGATATAAGGGCTCACCGAAGAACGTATACGGAGCCTTGGAAAGAAACGTTGAGTTCCAAATAGAAGGAGTAAGTTTTTTTTTAATTTTAATTTTAAGTAAAAAGTATATCAATAGATAATGCCTCTCTCGTGAATCCCTTTTAAACTCAAATAGTTTAAAAATTATAAGAAATTGTATAAGATAAAATTGAAAAAAAAATCTTGGGATCGGTATAAAAAATTTATGTTTTGTGTTCTTATTCAAAGAGCACCATTTTCCCTCCTTTAATAATTTGCATTCTTTTCGTACACCTTCCACTACTTTTATCATTTATCACAACAACTAATCTTGTTAAAATGGGAAATATACACCACAGTTGCACGATGTGCATTTCGACTCAAAATAAGGCAATATGAAGTTAATTTATATATATTTTTATAGAAGTAAAGTGACAAACGAGCACACAGTACCACCTGCTCGTAATTGGATGCTGTGGCCCAAAGACATCTACATTTAACCTCGATTAGGAATCAAAATGCATATGTGTTGTCACCCCTGAGGACTAAAATGGAATTCCTCGATTCCAGTTAAACGGCTCCCCAGTAGTACACTTACCATATGAAACACAGCAGCATCAAGATGCTATTTTACGCTGGTATTCTGTCAGAGCGTGGTCCTTCTCCGGACAGCCGACACTTTCGTGCTACAACCATTATATAGCTGCAGCGTGCCTCTACCACGCATAAATATTACATGTGTATTACATGCTGCTTCTTTCATGCTCCTTTGCTGTTCTGGATATTTTGCGCTGAGCACAACGATAGTTTCACTCTCATCTACTGGTAGACATAAGGTGTTTTGACACAAAGTTTAGAGGCCTTACATGTATCGAAAGAGCTAGATTTGATTTTTTAGTTATTTTCATAGCATTAATCGTATCGTATCGTATGTAATCTTGCTACGGGGTAATGCGATTGACATTGAAACTATCTTGGTTTTACATAAACGTGTCATACAAGCAATTTATAAGATAGGTCCGAAGGAATCACTTAGAGAATTTTTTTGAGAAATAGATATATTAATCCCATAGTCACCTCTTACGGCACTTATGGGATAGAATGGATTAGAAATAGGCACTTAAACGAAGATGTTGTAACTTTAATCGTTTGGTTTTAAGCACAAAATCTAATTTTTTACTCTTTCTAGAAACAAGGAATTGATCTCGTGCGCCACGTGTTACCAAAGCGGGTTCTGGATACGGCAAAAGATCTATTTTCGGGAACATACGATAGGGACTCTGTGAATGCTGTTGCTGAAATGAAGGTATGTTCTTCCATGTATCTATCCATCCATTGTGAACATTGTTTCAAATCAAATTGACGGCCCCGCAACGCAGCAGGCTTAGCACCGAGTTACAGTACTGGGTACCATGGGTTCGACTCCCGCATGGAAAAAGTGTTTGTACGGCCAACAAGTAATTGTTCCGGGTCTGGATATTTGTACTTGTGGAATTTATGTTTGTAAACTACCTCCACCATACAGCAGAAAATCCTAGAATGGGGGTAAAGTCTTCGTTAAAAAAAGAAGGAGAAAAGAAATACTTCCGTACCTAAAGTAATACGGATGCGACAGCAGTTTATTTACAATGTCACACTCAAAGTGCAAAAAACCGTAAGATGTCGCCCGGACTACAATGAATTAAGAAGCAAACGCTCTTTTAGAATCCCCGTTCCAATAAAAAGATTTTAGGTTTAAAGTATTTATTTCTCGTAAGAAACACAGTTTCACTTAATTTATGTACATAGTAAATTATATGTAAAAAAATCAGACTTTGCCTCTAGTGCCTATTAATGTATAGTGCTTAATTTATAACTAATTAGTAGAAGAGAGTAATGTGTAAACAAGTTTTTAACCTATTTTTGAACATATTAACATTGTTACATTCCTTTTTTTTGGCAAGTTATTGTATAGCTGCACTCCTTCGTATAAAATTGTTTTTCTTCCATTTTTTTATTAGCAAGCTCAAGTTTGTGTTCGTTTCTTAGGTTGTGTGTATTAATAATAAATATACTAAAAAAGAAAAAAATTAGAGATTATAATCTCACACTCATTAATAAAATCATTACAATTGCGTTAATGTACTTGTACAAACTGTGGTAGTAAACTGAAAGCCTAGCTCGAACCACGTCTAGCAAGTTCACAACAGAAAATTGTACACCTTTATAAATTTATTTGATTATTTATTGGTCTTACCGCAACCTCCGAATCATTTTTCTTGCTTTACCTAGGGTTTGACCGGTGAGCCGTGTGTGAGACCAGTGGATAGTGGTGGTAGACCAGTAGATAGTGGTGATGGATCAGTGGATAATGGTGATAGTGGCACAGACAACTTCAATTTTCATTCCCGATCGATTTACGACGTGCTCAGCGGAGTAACAAAATATTGTTAGGAAACCTGCATGATAAAGAAAGTAAAAACAAAACTATTTCGAGGACATGTGATAATACAGCAGAAATACTTTTCCATTCTTTTTTTAACATAATAAAAATTAGCACAGTTACAGTTTTACAGTCTGCCAAACTGCTCAGCAGTTTGTTGGCAGAAAAACTCTAAAACTCAACTCTTTCTCTAAAGAAAAGAAAAAATAAATAAATAGCTTGATAAATAAATATTTATTTAAATAAATATTTAATACCACGAATCAATAGTTTTAATATAACATTAATCGGTAATTTAAAGGGCAACGGCATTTTTCATATGTGGATAAATGTTGCATGTACGCTTACACATATACATACATACATACATACATATGCAAACGTAAGTATTACAGCTTACCCATAATGTTGTACAATGGATCGTCACGATATATTTCATTTTTACTATTTATTAGTATACGGTTTTTTTAACAGTTTTTATTTTATTTTATGCGTAAGGCATTCTTGCGGTAAATTGTTACGAATTTTTGTTATTAAATGTTGGAAAACCTTATCGGTAATGTGAGTTCTGTGCCCAATCGATGGAGCCGTTACTTTTTAAATCAACTTCTTCTTCTTCAGCCCATAAAAGTTGACCCTCTCCCGTTGTAGATAGACGATCGGAGTACTAGATTACAGCACCTTTGATTCTGCTTACCGTCACTGATCTGTGTATTTTGTGTCTGACGTTAATGAGATAATACACTCCATATAATATTAGAGTCTATAAGAATTAACTAGAATTTTCCATAGTTGCTTACGATGTCCACGGAACGTAATGGGTTGATAGATTTTCATAAGGTGGGTCTACGCTAGACATCGATCAACAATACCAACTGTTGATCGAAGAAGCTAGAGAGCTGAGCACAAGCTGAGCCGCTCTACTCGCGGTATCAAGTGTGTTACAAGAGACTATAACATGCAAATCGATGCATGCGCTACAAATTCCTTTGTGTTTGTAGTTATTAGGAAGATGCTGCTGCCCTTCTCCTGATTTGTGCCCCTCTGTCGTCTCTTACGACACCCACGGGATGATATGAAATGGTTGATATTCTTAAACCGCCAATACACTATCACTTTTAAATGCAACGGCTCTTTTAGGGTTCTATCAGACAGGAAGCGGTCACGCGTTGAAGCGTTCCGCGTTCCCGTTTTGCGTTAGAACGTTCAGTTGCTTACCAATCACGAACGCCTACGTTCTTGACCGACGCGGTCGAAATGTGTCTGGGTATGTCTATGTAACGTAATACAACACAATGAACGCGGAACGCGAACGCGGAACCCTTGAACGCGTGAACGCCTTCTGTCTGATAGATCCCTCATATCGTGTAAAAATGATTTAATGTACACACATTAAAATTGATTTTATTCCAGGAGAAAAATGGTTTGATACATGTGAAAGCGAAAAATGGAAGCGAAGTGAAATTCAAATCGGAGAACTTGGGATGGATGCTAGACAGCTTCACGACGATGCAAATCATGACGAAGTATGGTCTATACCGTGAGTAATCATGATTTTATACGTTAGGGCCATGTTGCAGTTATATTATAGTTGTAGCACGAATAAGTCGGCTCGACTGGGAAAGTGCCAAGCTCTCACAGAATACCAGCGTAAAATAGCAGCATATTGCTGCTGTATTTCATACGTTTTGTGGAGAATTGGGGACCCTTTTTAATGGAAACGAGGCATTCTATCTTAGTTCTCTCAGGTGACAATACATCTGCATTTTGATTAGTCACTGTATCCACGCAGAACGTTGAATACTGTTACAATTAATTTATGATATGTATGACTATGCCGTGAGGCGAAACCGGTCAGATTTTTTGAGTTAATATTTTAATAAATTAAAATAAACGTTAGTGAAAACAAGTACACGTGAATATCTCCATATCACAAAATTTCAACTTAATTTTTAAGTTCAGTATATTTTAGATTACAATATTATTTATAATAGATTATACCCATTAATTAGCTTATTACATTTTTTTGTTTTCTAGAAGAAATTGCTGCATTTTGTTTTTCTCTTTGTTTCTAGTTATTTGTTTTCTTAGTGTTCAATAAAGGGTTTTGTATTGCAATATATTCTTCCATTAACTTCAGCATTAGTCCAATGTCATAAGTCGCTTTCAATGAAAATTTTGCGATTGTAGTACAATATATATTTGCAGGCGAACTGTAGATCCTCCCCCTCCCCACTAGAACGAGTTACTACGTGGCAATGAATGCAGGTGTATCGGGGAATGCTATGTTTAGCAGTGGACTTGTGAAGGCCTGTTATCACAATGATGATGACGATATATTGCACCTTTGATGCTGCTCCGTTGGTCCGATGATTATATATACGGTTATCTAGCAAAGGCTATAAAAAATTTGTCGTATTTCAATTTTCTTAGGGCGAAGTTAATAAACTCAATAACTGATTTTGCCCAAGCCCTGGATCCGAACCCGTGACCACATCATCAGCAGTTACGCTAATGGCTACTAGACTAACGAGGCAGTCCAGTCAGTTAAAACTTAGTGCTTTTTCGCTGTATTAAAAAACAGAAACAAAGAAAAAGTAATTAACGGACAATACCAAAAATGCTGTCACATTTCTAGATGTTGGAATTTTGAAAAATATTCCGTTTTCCAGGAGAATGTCGTGTCCAGGAGTCAACGGTGGAAACACTATTCGGCACAACCGAACCACTGCCGCCGCTCCAGCAAACTGACGCCATAGCCTTGGCTGATTGTTCTGAGTTTTCCAGGTCTATATATTTCTTATACTTATTTTACAAATAAGTGGTTTGGTCATGTAGAAAGAATGAATGAGGAAAGAGTGACAAAGCAAATTTATATGGCAGATGTGAACGGCAGAGTCGGGAAAGAACGCCCAAGAAAAAAGTTTGTCGACCAAATTGGCGAATTTTTGAAAATGGGCCACGTTAGAAGTACCCTTAACCGACGAGCATGTATGCGTAGATATATGGATGTAAATGAGGCGAAAGAGGTATGTCAGGATCGTGCCAAATGGAAGTCCGTAGTCTCTGCCTACCCCTCTGGGTGACAGGCGTGAATGTTTATGTATGTATGTATTTTACAAATCAACTTCTAAATATTACACAACTGGCCGAAGGCATCGCCCATAGTACATTTTGCTAATAATTTTACCAAGTTTAAACAGACTTCGTCCATGGTTTGGAAGGTTTGTCGCAATCGCCTCGCTTGACACGCTGATTTTTTGTCACCTTTGACACTGATTATCATCACCTGATTGGGTAATTTTCTAGGTATTAAGGATAAGATATTAAGGTAAATATAAAAAAAATTAAAGTAAAATAGCCTATATATGTCCCACACCTGGGCACGGGCCTCCGCTCATTTCTGAGAGGGTTTTAGGGCAAGAAATTGTCCGCCGCGCTGTCCCAATGCGTGTGGGCGAACTTCACATATCTTCGAAATATTTTTTTCTTATTTCTCTGACATGCAGGTTTCCTCATGATGTTTTCCTTCACCGCCGAGCACGTGGTAAATCAGCACTCAAAATTGCAATTAACAATTTCATTGGTGCCGGCGGGGATCGAACCCAGTTTGCTCGCGTACTGTGAAATTTACAGCGATCGCTAACCATCTGAGCTACCAGGGCTCTTTACTAAGGTAATTATTAAGGTAAATAATCCAAGCTAATTCTGTGACCTTTTATATATTTATTTAATGTTTAGTGTGTTACACCCTAATCTTAGGTTTACAATGGGCGGACTTAATGCCTTATGCCATAAGGCATTAAGTCCGCCCATTGTACATTGTACCATAAGGCTTATGGTATTCTCTACCAGTCAACCCTGGGAGAATTTGACATGTAAAAGTTGGTAGGTGCTAAAAATATTAAAATGAATAACATATATTGTAAATAAATATATACGCATACATACTAATATACATATTATAGAAAATATTAATAATAAATATATGTGTATTTTTTATATTGTAATATTAATTAGCATATTATGTTTTATATTGTAATATATTATTGCGGAAAAAGGCAACACTGGGTTTCATGCCGGTTCTTCCCAGAACAGAGGTTTTTTTTTTGCGAACCAGTAGTCAAAGTGAAAAAAGACTCAATGAAAATTTCTTGTAATAAATTAATTATAATTATTATATTCAAGTCGCTTACCATTAGGTGATCTGTATACCTCTTAGACTCCATTTCTTTTAAAAAAAAACATGCAATAAAATCTCTACAAAATACTTAACGCGAAGATGACAAAATTCCGTACCTAAATACAATTACAATCAATTTATATTTTACAGCTTTGCCGTATTACGTCAACAAAATGGCGGCGTGAAAGTCCACGCTGGAGAAAACAGCATCGTCGTTAGAGGTGGCTCGGCGGACATATCATCTGATGTTCCATACTTTAGGTAATTATTTAAGCAATAATTTAATATGGCATCCATACTAGGGAATAATAATAATAATAATAATAATATTCCACAACTATCACACAACGCCATCTAGTCCCAAGCTAAGCAGAGCTTGTGTTATGGGTACTAGACAACTGATAAACATACTTATATATTTTTAAATACATAAATATTATAGATAAATTACACCCAGACACAGAACAAATGATCGTGCTCATCACACAAACATTTGTCCTGGGTGGGAATCGAACCCACGACCTCCGGCATAGCAGTCAGGGTCACTAACCACTAGACCAACAGGCCTGTCCAAATCCAATGATCACTACCATACTGATTCTATTATAATTCATATAAATAAATGTACTTAAACGTAAGATAAAATCGTAAAATTTTGTATACGTCTTGGGTTTCTTGCCGGTTTTTGTCAGAACAGACTGCTTAACCAGTGGTAAATAAAAAATTACTTTCAATAAGTATTTTGTTATAAAAATCTATATTGATTAAAAGTTATTATATTACGTTTCTATTCCATTCCATTCAATTTAGTTCCATTCCATTCCATTCCTTTCCATTCCATTCCATTCCATTCCGTTCCCTTCCATTCTATTTCATTCCACCGCATTCCATTCTATTCCTTTCCATCATATTCCACTCCATTGGACTCCATTCCATTCCATTCCTTATTTACTACCACTTATTATCATCTTGCGGATGTCGTAAGAGGCAACAGAGTAAAACTGAAAACAGAGTTGGCAACAGCATCGTTCTAATAACTCATACATAATACTAAGATACAGCGGTTGCCTCTTAGAGAATTTATGCGGGAGACATATGTTTAGCAGTGGATGATGTATGTGTAAAAAATCCTTCACCTTATACGTCTCGTGTAAAAGCATCTATGAAAATTGGCATAAGGATGTCATTGCTGCCGATGGATGACGGTATAAACATCTCGTTTTTTTATAAAAAGCGTGAAAAACTAGCACATAGCACACCTGATTATCCGTTTACCATCAAGTGGAATGTTAGCTCGTTTGTCACATTTATTCTATAAAAAAACACTTACCATAAGAAACACAGCAGTATTAAGCTGCTATTTTACGCTGGTACTACGTATGAGCGAGTTCCTACCCCGGTCGAACCGACCCAATCGTGCTACCTTACTACTTTACCCGACTTAAAGTATCAGGCCATCGAAGCGGAGCAGCTCAAAGCTGCTGACAATTCACCTACTAGACTTGGCGCTTATATTAAATTCTTCCTACAATAAGAGAGGCTGAGAGCATAATAATCCTTTAATGTTAAATAATGCTTATATTTAATATTCTTCCAGGTTTAGGTTTTGTAGTTTAGAATTTCTTTTTCACTTTAAATCCAGCTTGCTATTGTACGTTCATTATTTCTTTCTTCCAATGTATCCCCTTCATTTTTTTTTTCTCTCTTTCATTCCTTTTATTATATTTCATCCTTTGTTACTTCCTATCTTTCATTAAATACTTCTTTTTCCAGAATACGAACAATTGGAGATGGAGTCAAGATATCGTCATTGTTGACTGGTGTGACAGTTTACGTGAGGTACAACGAGACTGTGATCTTAGTGCCGCATTCTTATATGGACACCTTGTGCGGAGAATGCGTGGGAAGAGACAAAACCTATTTAAATCTAGATTATTCTTGATTATATAGTCGAGGCGTTTGTTAATGAACGCGTGTTTTATTGTAATATTCATTAGCGTGAAAGTTACGTTAATAACGTTATTTAACGATTGTTTATAAAATAAATTGGTTAAGATTAGCTATTTTGTTTGTAATTTAAATCGCAGAATTATAATACACAGGAACTAAGGATCTAGTGAGGCAATTTTAAGTAATCGGCTAATCCATTTATTACTGCGGAAGTAAATTATGTAGTAAATTATACGTGGTGGGGAACCAATCTGCAGCTATATTATGGTTTAACAAGAATGGTTCTGCTCAACCGAGGAAGGAATACGCTCACACAGAATACAGAATATATATAAAATAGCAGCTTAATACTGCTGTGTTTCGTATGGTGAGTGTAGACATCCGGAGACCTTTTTTTTACTAGAAACGAGGCATTCTATCTTAGTCCTCAGGGATGACAACGCATCTGCATTTGATTTTTAATTGAGGATTAAATGTAGATGTCTATGAGCTACAGCATCCACTTACCATCAGGTGGACTGTGTGCTCGTTTGTCATTTTTATTCTACTAAATAAATATCCACTAACCTAAACGCCGTCCTCTACCATCTCGAGATGGCGAGGCCGGCTCTGCTCTTTCTGACCGAGACGCAGGTGTCCTCTCCGGCTGATGTTTCGTATCTATCCTACCCGGGGTACAAACTGGAACACTCCTTTGTGCCTCGGGCTGGAGTTTGCGTTTACGTCAGAGAGGACATCTGTTTTCGACGCCTCGGCAGACTTGAAGGTTCGGACCTGTCCATCCTTTGGCTACGCGTAGACAGCGACGACCATCCGCGCGTCTACGGGTGCCTTTATAGGTCCCATAGCGGTAATGCCGAAACAGACCGACTCTTCGACCACGTCCAAATGGCTGCAGATTCGTTGCTACAGCAGATCCCCTCCGCAGAGATCGTGATCCTCGGCGACTTTAACGCCCATCACGCCGAATGGCTTGGTTCACGTTTAACCGATCATGCGGGGAGATCTGTTCACGATTTTGCCTTGGTATATGGACTGACACAACTGGTTACTTCGCCTACGCGGATTCCAGATGTGGAGGATCATGCACCTTCCCTGTTGGACCTTCTGCTGACCTCTCACCCGGACGGATATCAGATTTCCGTCGACGCCCCTTTAGGCTTCTCGGACCATTGTCTTGTCCGGAGTGTGGTGCCACTCACGCTGAAATCGCGGTTACATTATGCAGGCTGCCGCCGTGTTTGGCACTATAGGTCAGCCGATTGGGATGGGATGCGGTCTTTCTTTGCATCCTACCCTTGGGGGCGGGTTTGCTTCTCGCTGGACGATCCCAACGTTGTTGCGGATTC
Source organism: Parnassius smintheus behrii (assembly GCA_036936625.1). Taxonomy (NCBI): domain Eukaryota; kingdom Metazoa; phylum Arthropoda; class Insecta; order Lepidoptera; family Papilionidae; genus Parnassius; species Parnassius smintheus. The sequence goes on along the minus strand of JAUPFT010000027.1, from coordinate 14,252,013 downwards.
TATCGCTGATGTGGTAATTCAGGGTATGGAACTTTTTATTCCTTCCTCTGTGGTGCCCATTGGAGGCAAATCTCAGCCATGGTTTGGTCGATCCTGTAAAATAACATCATGCTATAAGCAGGAGTGCTACCGAGCCTGGGCTGACGCATCAGCGTCCCAGGATGTAAACACCAGCGCTCTAAACAAGAAGTATAATTCCGCCTCTAGGTCCTTCAAAAAGCCATTGCCAAGGTAAAGTTAGAGCACATAGGCAGAATTGGCGAGAAACTAGTTCGCCTTCCTTCTGGAACCCGTGCATTCTGGTCTCTCGCCAAGGCTGTCCAGGGGAATTTCTGTCAGCCATCTCTTCCATCTCTGCACAGGGAGGACGACTCACTGGTCCATACCGCAAAGGAGAAAGCTTATCTTCTAGGCTCTTTCTTTGCGTCTAACTCGACTCTAGATGACGGGGGGAGTACGCCGCCGACCATCCCGTGGTGTGAGTGCTCCATGCCGGAAGTGCAGTTCACACAGCGCTCGATTCGCAAAGCACTCCTCTCCCTGGACATCTACAAGTCGAGTGGGCCTGACGGAATCCCCCCAATTGTGCTGAGGACGTGTGCTCCGGAGTTGGTACCGGTTTTAACGCGTCTTTTCCGGTACTCCTACTCCCTAGGCGTAGTCCCAAAATCATGGAAGACGGCTTTCGTCCACCCGATCCCTAAAAAAGGCGACCGCTCAGACCCGTCCAACTACCGGCCAATCGCTATCACCTCCTTGTTCTCCAAAACAATGGAGTCCATTGTAAACTGCCAGCTCATGAGGTACCTTGAGGATCACCAGCTGATTAGTGACCGCCAATACGGTTTTCGCCGTGGTCGGTCAGCTGGTGATCTTCTGGTCTACCTAACTCACACATGGGCGGAGGCAGTAGAGTCCAAGGGGGAGGCATTGGCCGTTAGTTTGGATATTGCGAAGGCCTTCGATCGGGTTTGGCACAAAGCGCTTCTTTCGAAGCTCCCTTCCTATGGGCTTCCCGAGAAATTGTGTGATTGGATCACCAGCTTTCTTGCAGATCGGAGCATCAAGGTCGTTGTAGACGGTGCAAGCTCCGATTGCAAGCCTATTAATGCTGGTGTTCCACAGGGTTGCGTGCTATCGCCAACGCTGTTTCTTCTGCATATCAATGATATGTTGCAAACCCGTAACATTCATTGTTATGCAGATGACAGCACTGGTGATGCTCTTTACACCGGTCGAAACAATATTGTTACGAGCTTGAGGTTCGTGACAATAAAAATTGCCGATAAAATTACCTAAATTAACACTTTTATTTACTTTACACAAATTAAAGTTAAAACACTAATAATTAAACACACTAATTCACTTAATTCCGCTCCAAAGCTTCGCTTGTGTCGCCGAGTTCAACTCTGTCTCGATCGCATCTTGCGCCACCTATTTATTTAAATTTGCAAAATATCCGGAATGTTCAAGTAAACACGCGCAGGGTACCGAGAGTTCGAGTATAGATTTTCTAGAAACTTAGTTCTTCGGGTGGCGCTGTCGGTCGAAAGACTTGTGATGTCATAAACTGCAACGCTCCCCTCGCTCCCGTTCCCGACACTAGATGGCGCTAGTTGTGTCGTCGACTGGAGCGCGTAACAATATTTCTCGGGAAAACGTCTCCAAGTGCCGGAACAAACTTGTGTCTGAAGTCGAGTCTTAGCTGAACAGAGTCTCGGATTGGGGGCGACTAAATCTAGTCCAGTTTAACCACCAGAAGACACAAGTTTGCGCGTTAACCGCTAAAAAAATCCCTTTGTCGTATCCCCTCAGTTTAAAGGCACTCCCCTTGTTGCCTCAGCCAGTATCGGAATCCTCAGCGTCGACATATCGAGTGACGAGCAGTTTCGTGGTCACTTGGAAGGGAAGGCCAAATTGGCCTCTAAAAAGCTTGGTGTGCTCAGCAGAGCGGGACAGTGTTTCATGCCGGCACACCGCCTGCAACTTTACAAGGCGCAGGTTCGGCCGCACATGGAATACTGTTCCCATCTTTGGGCTGGGGCTCTCCAGTACCAGCTCCTTCCACTTGACCGCATCCAGCGCAGAGCGGCTCGAATCGTCGACGACCGAGTGCTTTCCGATCGGATCGATTCATTGGAACTGCGAAGAGATGTTGCATCCCTTTGCATTTTCTTTCGCTTATACCATGGAGAGTCATCATCATCATCATTACAGCCTTTCACAAGTCCACTGCTGAACATAGGCCTCCCCCAAGTAATGCCACAAAGCACGGTCCTGAGCCACCTGCATCCATCGACTTCCTGCATGTCTTACCAGGTCGTCACTCCATCTAGTGGGGGGTCACCCTACACTACGCCTACCGGTACGAGGCTGCCACTCGAGAACCTTTCTTCCCCATCGGTTATCGGTTCTTCGAGCTATATGGCCGGCCCATTGCCACTTCAGCTTACTAATCCGTTGGGCTATGTCGGTCACTCTGGTTTTACTGCGGATATCCTCATTTCTGAGTCTATCACGCAGAGAAACTCCGAGCATAGCCCTCTCCATAGCTCGCTGAGCGACCTTAAGCGTCCTCATACGGCCAGCAGTGAAGGACCACGTCTCAGATCCATAAGTCATCACTGGCAACACGCACTGGTTGTACAATCTAGTTTTTAGAGATTGAGGTATACCTGACGAAAAGATATGTCGTAATTTCCCGAACGCTGCCCAGCCGAGTTGAATCCGTCGATTGACCTCTCGGTCGAAGTTGGACTTACCTAGTCGGACTATTTGTCCCAGGTAAACGTACTCGTCAACAACTTCGAGCATAGTGCTCCCAACAACTACCGGCATAGGTGTGACATGGACATTGAACATGATCTTTGTTTTGTCCATGTTCATCTTAAGACCTATCCGTTGGGAGGCACTATTGAGGTCATTGAGCATAGTGCTTAAGTCCTCCAGCGATTCTGCCATAAGGACTATATCGTCGGCAAATCGAAGGTGAGTGATGTACTCGCCATTGATGTCAATACCGTATCCTTTCCAGTCCAGTAGCTTGAAAACGTCTTCCAATGCAGCGGTGAAGAGTTTCGGGGATATAACGTCACCCTGTCTTACACCTCTCTGCAGTTGGATAGGTTTCGAGCTCTGGTTCTGTACTCGGATAGCCATCGTAGCCCTACTGTACAAACACTTCAGCACTTCGATATACCGACAGTCAACTTGGCACCGCTGAAGGGACTGTAGCACCGCCCAAATTTCGACGGAATCAAAGGCTTTCTCATAGTCCACATACGCCAGGTAAAGTGGCAGATTGTACTCTTCAGTCTTCTGTACAATCTGCCGCAGGGTATGTATGTGGTCTATGGTACTGAAGCCTTTTCGGAAACCGGCTTGTTCGGGAGGCTGGAAGTCGTCAAGTCTGCGTGCGAGACGATTCGTAATGACTCTCGAAAACAGCACGTAGACGCGGCTCAGAAGGGAAATCGGTCTGTAGTTCTTTAAGAGAGCGTTGTCGCCTTTCTTAAAGAACAAGACCACCGCACTTCTGCTCCACGCCTCTGGAGTAGTGCCACCATGGAGGACGGAATTGAAGAGCTTCTGAAGGACTACAAGTACCGGTGTTCCACCCGCTTTCAGAAGCTCCGCTGTAATTCCATCCTCGCCTGGGGCCCTGCCGTTTTTAAGGTGCTGGAGAGCCATTCTAATCTCGCTTAGACTGACGTCCGGGATATCATCGGAATAGTGTCGGATAAGACTTGCTCTTGGATCGTTACTCACACTTGCGTGTGGCTCCAACGATGATGTGTACAGCTGCCCATAGAACCTCTCAATCTCACTCAAAATCTCAGGTGTCCCGGAAACGATGTTGCCACACTCAGTCTTCAGCTTTGACAGTTGGCTCTTTCTGGCAGACAGATTTATTTATTTTTTTTTATTTTATTTTATTTTAATAAGGATAACAACAGCGTATATCACTAAATACAATTTCAAATTTACTTCAAGTATGCCAATAACAGTTATCCACATATTAAATATAAAGGTAAGCTATTATTAAGATAAGAAATTAAACAAATTAAAACAACTTAATAAAATAACAGTAATAAAATTAAGTAATTTTAGGTTAACTAACACTAAGATATTAGGTTTTTCTGACAAATTCATGTGTGATTTACTTTTCGAGTTAATTTTGTAATTCATTTATTTGTATCATGACAAACTATATTCTATATATCATTACATATATACATACAAGTATACGACATATATACATATATATATATATATATATACATACATACACATACATACACACACATACATATATATATACCTATATACACATATTGACATGCATGTACACACACATATACATATATATATATATACACATATATACATAATTTACTAAGATAAATTAAACAACAGAAGCTGTGTTTAATATGCATGTACGTACCTTGTTTCTAAAATCACTTTTACTACCTATAAAGGGATCAATGGTATTAAATGTTTTGTTATAACTAGATAGCAAACGTGTTGAGATACTATTTTTACCATAAAGTGTGGAATGACGAGGTATACTAAACAAAGTTTTCTTGGTGATTCTTGTACGTTTTCTTTGCACATTAAAAGTAACAGTATTCAGTAAATCCGGGCAGTCAATACCATCGCGTAAGATGTCGTATAGAAATCCCATATCTAACAGTTTACGTCTTTCTTCAAGCGTAAGAAGGTTATAGTGTCGGCAGTCATCTAAATATGATGAGCTTTTATGTTTAAATTTATAGTTCAGGTGTGAGATAAATTTACTTTGAATTCTTTCAATATTATTAATGTAAGTTTTAAAAAATGGTGACCAAACCTGGCATGCATACTCAAGAGTGGATCTTACATACGAGAAATAAACTATTTTAAAACTTAGTAATTCCGTAAATGGAAGACATGTACGCATGACAAATCCAAGATTACGAAATGATTTACTACATATACTATTGATATGATCTCGCATGGTCATAGCGACATCAAAGAGTACGCCTAAATCCCGAACAACTGTGACCCTCTTAATTAAAATTCCATTAAAATTATAGGGAAATACTATTGGGTTTAGTTTTCTGGTGAAAGATATACATTGACATTTGGATATACTTACATTAATGCCGTTAGCTACGTAATAGTTGTATAAAGAGGTAAGATCTTTTTGAATTGATTCACAGTCTTCAATAGTACGAACTTTGAGAAATATCTTTTTATCATCGGCGTAAAGTAAGTGATGGGAGTTACTTATAAATTTATGTATATCAAATATGTATGCGTTGTAGAAAAGAGGGCCAAGATGAGAGCCTTGAGGCACGCCAGATGGAATAGTTATAAAATCTGACCTGTAACCTCCAAGAACAACTGCCTGAGATCGATTAGTCAGATAAGATTTGACCCATCTAAGCAAATCCCCATGAATTCCGAGCGCCTGGAGCTTTTGTAGCAATACAACATGATTTACACGGTCAAAAGCTTTTTCGAAATCTGTGTATATAACGTCAACCTGACCACCATTTTCCATATTATTAAGAACGTACTCAGTAAAGCAGGCAAGATTAGATATTGTAGAGCGTCTTTTCAAAAAACCATGTTGTGAATTAGGTATACCTTTTATAATAATTGGATAAATTTTATCAAATACTAGTTTTTCAAAAATTTTCGCAACAGTGCTAAGGATCGAAATTGGACGGTAATTATCTATTTTAGTTTTGATTCCTTTTTTATGAACAGGAATTATATGCGCCCTTTTCCATGAGAATGGGAAAACAGAATTTTGTAAAGAAAGTTTAAAAAGTACAGAGATTGGATAACTTAAACTGTCGGCGCAAGACTTCAAGAACACAGGAGGCACTCCATCATAACCAGCACCCTTGTTAGAATCCAGGTTTTTAAGATACTTGAGGACAGCTTCGCGGGATACATTTATGCTAGAAAGCTGGTCTACACTGATATTAGTATAATTTTGAAACTCACTTGATGGTAAAGCAGAAGCAGAAAATACGCTTTTGAAATAACTGTTAAATGCTGAGCAAATGTCCTGCCCATGACAGTAATATTTATCGTCAAGAGAGAAAGTTTGAGGGTAAGTGGATGTCCCTCTTTTTGACTTAACATATTTCCAAAAGAACTTTGGCGACGTTTTCAATTTTTTTTCAGTATTATACGTGAAGTATTCGAAACATTTATTTTGTATACGATGTTGTCTATCTCTAAGAAGTTTAAACTCTTCATAATCACGAGGATTCTTCCATTTTTTCCATTTTTTATGGGCTTTTGATTTCTCCCGCAAAATTTTTATCAATGCAGGGCTGTACCAACATGGATAACAATTATTACAAGAAGACACAAGGGGAACAAATAGAGCAAAGCATTCGTTTAGTTTATTATAAAAAATTTCTACAGCATGATCTACTGACGCGGTATTCATAAGCAACTCATTCCAATCAACATTATTCAAAAAATCATTGATGATTGTATAATTACATTTACGGAAATTATACTTCGGTTGAGATTTCTCTTTTAAAGGTTTAATGGAGAGATCAGGGACTTCAACCATGAATGGAGGATGAAAATCATCCAATCTGGAAAGAGGATCCGATTTATTTATTTCTAAGTGTAAATTTGAAAAACACAAGTCAAGGACATTATTACAACGATTTTGAATAAAATTAAATTGATTCAAACCTAAAAAACTCAGATCCTCGGCCAAGGTATTAGCAGCTACCTGAACCCCATATTTGCCAATCGGTATTAAAGACCAACCATCAGCATTCCATGTTAAACAAGGCAAATTAAAATCACCAATAATCATAAAGAAGTCCGAATGTGACGTTTGATAAAAACGCTCAAAACTAATTCTAAATTCATTAATATACTCAGCTAATTTACCTTCATCTGGTGGTATGTAAACTAGTATAATATTTAAGTTGTATTGTGAGCTGAGAGATCGGGCTGGTAAGCTGACACATATAGATTCAATATAATTACAACTCCAATCTACACGCTTAGTCGCACCTAGTTCACGACGGGTACAAATCATTACACCTCCACCTGAACTCTTATTCGTAGCCATTAAGTCCCTGTCACAACGGAATATATCAAACCTCCCATCACATAATTCGTTATCAAATATATCATCTTGCAACCAAGTTTCAGAGAGGAGTATAACATTATAATTACACGATAGTATATTATTATATAAGTCAAGGCATTTTGTACGGAGACCACGTACGTTCTGATAAAATATATTTAATTTCCTATCTATAGACACCATTAAGGAATGAATATGAATCTATAAAGTTTTTTAAATAACTTCCCGTACAACCAGCACGGTGCAAACAGTAAATAAAGATATTGAGCAGTGAAAGTAAACCCAAGAGTACGTTTTTGCATACAGCATAAATAAGTAACAGCCTCACAACAATTACAGAAGTGTATTACCTTAGAGACGGCCAAAACGTGGATACGGATGGATATGGTGGATACGGTGGACACATATGGCGGCAGTGAAGATATGATTCCTACGATGCGGTAAATTATAATAGTTAAAAGAGTTTTACAAAATACGTTTTGTATACACCTATATGTAGGTAGCAATACACACAATAACGCTATGAGGCATGTTTTATGTAAACGTTTTAAGGACTTTATATAAATAAATGAAAAAAATACTTTATACAATAGTACGTATAAATAAACATATAATCTTATTGTTATACATACATACATATTGATATTATTGATAACAACTAAATAATAATGCTTACCTAGATAAATATAGCCTAACTTTGTGCACAACACAGTATGTTTACATATAATATTATATAAGTACTGGTAGATGCAAATTACGATTAGATTAAAACTTACAAATAGTCAAACAATTTTTAAAATATCCGAGCTGTCTTTAATACGTAAAGAGTGAGTGGTATCGTTTTTCCTGACGAATATTTTACCATCACGAACCCACAAATATTGGTATAGGGCAGACTTCATTTTTAATTTAGTATTTTTAAGAAGTAGTTTGTTAGACGGCGTTAAGTGTTCATTTACATATATTTTGGACCCCTCGTCAGGAAAGCCGATGTCACAAAGTCTAAGTCCTTTTTTAGCACGCACCGCAGCAAGGATTGAATCACGTAACGAACGGGAACTCAGCTTCACTACGATTGCCTTGGGACGACCGGGAACCACCTTAAACGGACGAATCCTCGATATGTGAATTACGTCATTTGCTGATACTTCGATTCCCAGGAAATTAGTTAAGTTACTAAAAAGCAATAACAAATCCTCTCGTGTTTTTTCAGGGATTCCAGTAATCTCTAGATTGTTGAGTCTAGCTTGTTGTTCAACTTCGTCCATTTTGATCTCAAGGGATCGAACTTGTGTGGACAGTTCTGTAGATTGAGAAGTTACACTCTCACATGCTTGCAATCGACTCTCAAATAAATCCAGCCTTTGTATGGACGTGCTTAGAGATATTTCCATTTCGGATAAACGAGAATTGGTTTCAGAGAGTGATTTATTAATTTTAGAGTTATCCTCAGTAAGTTTTTGTAAGGTTAAATTTATTTCACACAAGTTCGAAGTAACGTGTGATAGTTGTTCGGTAATTGCAGAGTTGACGGCGGTTGTAATACAGTTAGTAATGCTGTCATTCAAAAGTTTCATTTGCTGTTCCATCCTTTGCTCAAAAATTGCAAGCATTCCATGATGTTCGCATTCCATTTGTTTCCTTTTACGCGAGTTAACGTGAGATTCCATATCTACCGACATATTAGATAAATCGGGGTTCGAGGAGACTTTGATCGGAGATGCGCGTTGCGAGTTGTTCATTGTTTACGACGACACAAAAAGTTACACGATGAGTAGGACCGGGACGAAAAATAGCAGTCAGACTCTTCACGCGGGGGTGAGGCGCCCCTCAGTTACGACCACGAGCAGCGGAGCGATAACGAAATCGAAACAGTGGCAAAAAAAAAAAATTTAAATTGCACTGCACTTTACGCACACAGTATTAGCGCTAATCGTTATTGCAACTAGGGTGATTATAACATGCACATTATAGACTAATTATCGCAAAAAGTTGTACACAACTGTTCACAAAGGCAGTCACAGTAACAGTGAGCTGATCTCTGGCAAAGACTTTGGAGCCCTGGTTCCGCTCGATCGCTTCTTTAATACGAGAAGTATTAAAGTTGCGTAAGTCTCGCCGCATGCATTTGGAGATCTGTCTGTTCAGTTGCCTGTATGCTGTCAAATCTGTTGACGATTGCAGCCTCATCTCCCGTCTAACAGCCATGAGATTAAGAGTGTGATCGGAGAGTTTTTGTGTTCTTCTGCGGCGGGTCTTGCAGAACTTAGCTCCGACCGCATGGACAGTTTCCACGAGCTTGTCGTTCATATCGTCCACTGCATGGAGAGTGCTCTGAGGAATTGTTCGGATTAATCCTAGCCGCCAAATTTCGTGACCGCACTACGCGGCAAACGTCCCGATACCATCTACCCCATCTGGCTGCTTGGCGGTCCACCACTGTACGTTTCTAAAGGAGTTTTCTTCCGCGTACGACCTCTCTGTGGAATAGTTTACCACCGGCGATTTTTCCGGACCGATACGACCTGGGGACCTTCAAGAAAAGAGCTTACTCCTTTCTAAAGGGCCGGCAACGCACCTGCAATTCCCCTGGTGTTGCGGTTGATCATGGGCGGTGGTAGTCACTTAACATCAGGTGAGCCGCATGCTTGTTTGCCCCCTCTTCTATAAAAAAAATCCAACTATCGATCCCCTGGATTCGCACGGATGATATCTGGATTTTACAATAGCGCCACCTGCCGGCAATAATTATGCCTATAACCTTCGTGGAAATGCAAGTAATATATTGAAAAAGTTTTACCGCAATCTGATGAACGGTAAGGAAGAGCACAATGAAATACGAACAAATAAAAAAAATAATTTTATATATTTACTTGCTCGGCGGTGAAGGAAAACATGGTTAGATAAACAGTATGAGGAATAAAAAATTGTGCGTCTTATTGTGTGCACACGTAAGAAGTGAAACTTTTTTACGACATATCATTCTTCTTTTATTTTATTAATCATGAAACCCCGGCGGTGAAACGTTACAAAAAACATTACAAGGAAACGTTCAAAAAACGTGACATTTTTATTACCATACTAAATATCTTCACTACGTCAATTAAGAAGTTTCACTTCAAAAATATTTCGATTACATGTGAAGTTTGTTAACACGCATTGAAGCAGCGCGGCCGCTGTACTCCTTACTCCATAATCCTCTCAGAAATGAGAGAGAGAGGGTGAGGGAGAGGGTAAGGGAAAGAGAGGGCGAGGGAGAGGGAGAGGGAGGGAGAGAGAGAGAGAGAGAGAGAGAGGGGGCAGAGTAGAAGCCCAGCTGTGACACATAAAGGTCGTCAAGTTTATAGGCTGTAACTTTATTCAGTATGATATATTACGATCTCATAATCAAAAGAAAACCACCATTACCTACGATAATTGGTTTTGTACCTCACTTAGAAGTGGGGATTAAAAACCGAGTTTAAATTTCGGTACGATTCCTCACTATGGTTCTAAAAAAGGTATCATCATTAAAAAAAAACTTCACAAGTCCGCTGCCAACCGATACGACTTAGGGACCTTCGAGAAAAGAGCCCTTCAAGAAAAGGCCGGCAACGCTTCTGCAATTCCTCTGGTAATGCAGTTGTTCAGAGCCCAGTCTTTCAGAGCAAAACAGAAAAATTGCGTTCTGGTGACACATCTACACCCTCCCTGCCCCGCCACTTCATGTACCGCCACCGCAGTTATCTTTCTGGCCGTAGCGTGGAAAGTTGCTCTACTAAGATTTTCCAGTATCAATTTATCTAATATACAGGATTATTGATAATTAGCTAACAAATTTTCACATACAGATTTTCTACCTCGTATCTATTTTTGTTCCATGCTTTTATTACAAAATTCGTTACACAAAAAAAATATATTTTAAGTTTGTATAATTTTTGTTGTTTTGTTGAAAAGGTTTCTAAAAGATAATCATCTAGAACCTGTATAACATGTACTCGTATTATTGATTATTCAAATGAATCTGGCAAGTGCTAGAATGAGTCGTGCACTGAGGGTTTCGTAATAATTCGATGACACTATCGAAAATCCGTCAAGTACGTCAAGTAGTTCTAAATACTAAAATAGATTTAAAAAAAACTCAAAATAATTTCTATATAAGTACAAACAGTCCACTATCACACATATTTATAGTTTCTCATTAAAGTATAATGTAACTTTGTATAGCATTTACCTATATGCATGAATTACTATTCTTGTACAGCAGCATCGACGGACGACTTAGCGCTTTTTTTTAATTTATTCGCAATGGCTTGAATGATGTATGGAGGGTCTTTGATTGGCATCGAGCGTTCCATGCGAGAATCAATTAGCTCAGGAAGCTAAAGAGGAAGAAAAATGACGTCCAATTTTTTTTAGATTTTGACGTTTCTGTGATCAGCATGACAATTTGCGAACATTGCGCTAAGTCTCCTATTTGACGTCCGTATATTGGACGTCGTAAGCAGTTTGACGCCACATTATATCCAAAATTGGCCATAGTGGGCGTACAATAAATTACGGGATGCTGAGGATATTACTTAATAGTTTACTTGTAGTCTACGTGTATTACTGAATAGTTTTCGTATCTAAAAATGTCATTAACTCGACATCAGCAGCTACCGGTAACAAGGAAATCTCTAGTTGAAAATCAAAAAGACGAAATTTTCCTTATGAAACTTAAAAATTAAATTAAAAAAGTATTTCTATAAAAACATAATGTACTTTTTTTAAAAAAAAAAAAGGACATTAACCACTCGTGGTAAGCTTAAATTGCTTGTGTTACGAGTGGTTCACGCCAGTAGTCGAATGGTGGATTCGAACCCACGACCTTTTTGAGTTCGCGGTCCGCTCCCTGCCATTAGGCTACTGTCGCTTGTAAACAAAACATCATGTGCAATCCAAAAATGTATAATACTTCTATATTTCCTTGAAGAACTTACATAATATGTAGGTTAGGTACCTAATTATATACCTAATATTTAACCAAGTGCTCACACATATGCACGTTGTTAACTATTTTACTATGAAACACAAAAAACTTACCTTTGAATTCTATTTCTGTTCATTGCTTCAACGTTTGATTTCAATTTTCGTTTTCTGGTACAAGCATATTTTTTACGTTTATGGTCCATATCGAAATTAAAAGTTATAAAACAAATACAAAATGATTTATAAACCCTTAAAGAATTATATGCAAAAAATAATAAAGTAGAGAAACTTTCAATTCGTAACAATGCGCAACCAAGATTAGGGAAAGAGAGAGAAAGAGGAATGTTAGAGCGAGAGGAAGTGCAAAAATTTGGCACAGACAAGACGTCTGAACGCTACAGCCGCTCAGCGGCTACTAAGGAATATTGCCCGCAATTATTGTTTATAAAGTCAATATTTTATAGGTCGATCGAAATAATTATTAATTTTGAAATAAAGTGGTTTAAATTATTATTTTTTAATATTTGTCTAATTAAACACCTGCCCTTGAGAAAAAAATAATTATAGCATAAATATTTTCATGAAACAAATAGTTTTTTATGAGGCGAAAACAGCGAAATTTAACGAAATTGAGACCTCTTATTTAAGACAATGAAAGATATTTAGAAAAAAAGAAACAGCGCATTTTGGAGATGAAGATGTTTAGCTATTAACGCGCTGAATAGATTTTGCCTTTTTATTATCGATTGCCTTATAATGGTACACGAACAAAGCTCGAAATTGCGTTGGGTGCGAGAGAGCTCTATTTACCGTTTGATTTATCTAACATAGACCACATAGATGAACCAAAAAAAAAATTTAGCCATTACTTATAATCTGGGTATTTATGTGTTATCAAAATATTTTACTCTGAAACAATAATTTGCTGTAAAAAAAGAAATCAAAGTGGCGCTAATGATTCGATGTGAATCAACTTTAAAAGACTGTAGCCTTCATGGGCGGCGGTAATTACTTACCATCAGGTGAGCTGTAAGCTCGTTTTCCCCACAGGCTTTCCCTAAGATATGCCACAAAACATGGTCCTGGGTCACCTGCATCAGTTGACCTCCTGTATCACTTAACAGATTATATCTCCATCTTGTGGAGGTCACCTTACACAACGTTTACTGTTATGAGGCTACCATTAGAAAACCCCATTGGTTGTCGGTTCTTCGAGATATATGGCAGGACTAATGCCATTGAAACTAACTGCTTCTGTACCCACACATATGCATCTAAAATCATTTGTAACCAAAAATATTGTGTGTGTGTGTGAGTGCGTGTTCTGACATTAGATTCTCTAGTTTTCGACTCCACAAGTCAGTAATTCATTCGTGGAGGGAGGGAATGAGTACGATATTACTATATATCGTACTATAAATGGTTTCAGAAAATATACAAGGTCTCTAAGTCTATATTACCAAGTTTAAATATTTTACAAAACAAAAACTTTTTTTTTAAATATGAGACGGAAAGTAGCATAAGGTTCACCTGATGATAAGTGACTACCGCCGCCCACGAACAACTGCGACACCAGAGGAATTGCAGATCCGTTTCAGTCCTTTAAAAAAAAACAGTAGGCTCTTTTCTTGAAGCTCACTAAGTAGTAACAGTCCAGAAAAATCACTGCTGGTAGTCGATTCCACAAGGAAGTTGTGCAGGGAAGAAAACTTCTTGTAAAACGTACAGTGGTTCACCGCCATCATCATCCAGATGGTAAAGATGGTATCGCAAGTTTTTTCGAATGTCGTAAAAAAATTTTTTAACTAAATTACGCCGAAAAATTTCTCTGAGTACCCGTGGTAGATGCGATTAAATAACCAAAGTTATGCAATGTCTCTTCGAAACGCCAGTGAGTTATGCCGGTCAGAATGAGCTCAGTCGCCGACGATAGATGTAGATGTCTGTGGGCCACAGCAACCACTTATACGTGGTGGAGCCATGCTGTAGTTATATTAGAAGTATAGTTGTAGCATGAATGGGTCGGCTCGACCGGGGAAAGGACCACGCTCTCACAGAATACCAGCGTAAAATAGCAGCTAAATGCTGCTGTTTCGTGTGGTGAGTGTAGAGAACCGGAGACCCTTTTTACTGGAAATGAGGCACTCCATCTTAGTCCTCTCGTATAGATGTACCTAGATGTCTATGGGTCACAGCAACTACTTACCATCACGTGGACTGTGTTCTCATTTGTCTTCCTTTTCCTGTAAAAAAGCTATTGATTGATACCTATTGTTTGGGTAGGAATTATTTTCTAAACACTTTAAATTCTAGTCACTATACCAAGTTGTAAGTAAAATGTTACCAAGACTTCTTTACCAAGACGTTGTTTAATAAGCTCTATACTCTTTGTTTTTGAAATTTATACGGTTCCTAGGGCTAAGAAAGTTATTTTATTTAAGAAATTATATTTTAAAACTTTCATAGTAATAGTTGCAGTATATACTGCAACTGCAAATATTTTATAGTTTAAAACTTTAGCACAACCGCAAGTTGCGCAACCTATAACTTAATTGAACGATGTAACGCAATAGGGAGTCAAGCTCTAAGTTTAGTTTTTATCACTGACTGGTGGAATAGTTTTTTTAAAGAGAAAATATATTTTTCTTTTACAAAGAAGAAATCATTCTTTTTCGAAGATGTATTCTTAATCCACAATCCAACAAACACATTAACACAACAACTACAAACAATAAAACATCTATAGTACGGGAAGGTAATATGGTCATTTGGTTAATATGGTCACTTTCTTATAACTCAAAAACTACAGCCTTGTTCGCATAGATGGCTCTGTGATACGATAGCTCTTCATCAGTCAATCAAATAATAAAGGGTCAAAAGGGCTCCACTTTATCGATGCCATTTTGACCGTTGATATTATAGTAAATAGTTTAGTAGATTTTAGTATGGTGTAGTGTAGTTAATTTTATTTAAGTTGATTTTTCGAAGTGTTCCTAATTATAATCAGAGCTTGTTTGCTACTTTTTCTTAATATATTAGTTATAGTATACGACTTTGTGTTTTTGTCTATGTCCGCCTCCTAATTTTGGTTTTATAGAGCAGCAAAGCTTAAGGTCACCATATTACCGTCACGTACCTTAGTGATATTGCTGTAACGTTTTTATTTTATTTTATTTAGGATAATCTAAACTCCTTCAAGAGATTTTTAAATTAACATATATACCATATTGTGTAACTTTGTGCTCAACTCTGTTTTTCGAATGGTGAGTGTAGAGAACCGGAGACCCATTTTACTGGAAACAAGGCATTCCATCTCATTCCTCACGGGTGACTACGCATCTGCATTTTGATTCGTAATCGAGGACAGATGTAGATTTCTATTAAGCCACGGAAACCACTTACCATCAGGTGGACTACGTTCTCGTTTGTTACACTTAATCTATACAAAATATGTACACCGTCACTAGTATAAGCTTTGTATTTCTAGGCGCGAAAAACGGGTAAATGTGCGGTTTGTACGAATGAATTTACAGCAGAAATATAGGAAGTAGATGGATGCAGGTGGCTCAGGACCGTGATTTGTAGCATTCCTTGGGGGAGGCCTATGTTCAGCAGTGGACTTGCAATGATGATGATGATGCCAGCAGAAATATGAGAAAGAGGCAGCGTAAGAAAATCCACTACCGCACGTCCCATGGGTGTTTAAAGAAACAAAAAATAATAAACACTGCAATTGCCAACACGCCCTGATAACTAAAAAGTGGTAAAATTAAAACTTTTGTACAACCGACTTCAATATTAATAAAATGAGAACATCGTCATTGTACTTCGAAGTAAATTAAATACGCATTATTAAGGGTAGCATAAAAACTACTTGTTAGGTCTTGATCAAATTTACATGGGACCACATGAGAAGCACTAGCTTTCAAAAAAAAAAAAGAATCATCAAAATCAGTTCACCTATAAAAAGTTCTGAGGTAACACACATAAAAATTACAATTGAATTTAGAATCTCCTCCATTTTTTGAAGTCATACGTGGTAGAGCCACGCTGCAACTATATTATGGTTGTAGCACGAATGGGTCGGCTCGACCGGGGAAAGACGACGGTCTCACAGAATACCAGTGTAAAATTGCAGCTTAATACTGTTGTGTTTCGTATGGTGAGTGAAGAGATCCCGAGATCCTTTTTTACTAAAAACGAGGCTTGTCCTCAGAAATACATCTGCGTTTTGATTCTTAATCGAGGATAAATGTAGATGTCTATGGGCCACAGGATCCACTTACCATCAAGTGGACTATGTGCTCGTTTGTCAACCATATTCTATAAAGAAGTCGATTGTAGTAAAAGAACTGTGGTTTCGAACCCACTTATCTAGCTTGGCATCTATGGCTCCTATGAGATATATTCTATGGGGAGGCCTATGTTCAGCAGTGGGCATTAGTTGGGCTGTAATAATTATTAAATGGATAATATGTTATAGCACGAATGGGTCAGCTCGATCGGGGAATGTCCACGCTCTTACAGAAATATAATAGCATAATAAAATAGCAGCCCAATACTGCTGTGTTTCGTATGGTGAGTCTTGAGAAACGGAGACCCTTTTTACTGGAAAAGAGGCATTCCATCTTAGTACTTAAGTTGGCAACGCAACTGCATTTGCATTGTTAATCGAGGGTAGATAAAGTTTTTGCAGCATCCACTAACCTCAAGAGGACTATGTGCTTGTTTCTCGTCTTTATTCTAAAATAAAAAAATAACTAAGAACTACTTATTGTATTCGCAACATAATTTAGAAATAAGTGTGGCCATGTAGAAAATCAATGCAATGGTCCATAAAATAAACAGACTGGAATTCTACCCTCATTACCCATCAAGGCGCAGCTTTATTTTTGCATAAACATATCCTTGCTTTATTTTTTAGAGCGAAAAATTACACCTCCATGATCAAAAGACATCTCGCACGGATGAAGGACACAACTCAACTGTCCGTTCTAACGTCATAATTTTAAATAAAGAACGCCGCAAGCGCGTCTAATCATTGGTCAGGGCTGTGACCACAGACTAATCGGCTTACACCGTCAATCGAGCATAGACAGGCTTGAGTCTCTTTGATCGGTGTTTCGCTTGAGTGCGCTTATTCTTACAAAGGATACGAGCCTGCATTATTTTTGCTTGTTTACTACAATCAAGAATATGAGAGCTTACCTTTATTTTTAAATGTCACGTTTTTGTATAGACTCATAGAGCGAGACAAGTGTGTTATACATGCATTTAATATGGAATATAGGTGACGAATGAGCGCACAGTTCACTTAATGGTAAGAGGATCCTGTGGATCTTAGACATCTATATCTATCCTCAATTAAGAATTAAATTGCAAATGCTTTGTCACCCCTGAGGAGAAATATGGAATGGCTCGTTTCCTGTGAAAAGGGCCTCCGGTTTGCTACACTCTTCATACGAAACAAATCAGCATTAATTAAGTTGGTATTATGTGAGAGCGTGGTCCTTCCCCGGTCGAGCCGATCCATTCGTGCTATATACCATAATATAGCTGTAGCCTGCTTTTCACATTAAGTAACTATAGATAATTAATAATTTGTTTATATACAGAAAGTATTTTATTCCTTATTTTAACAACCAGGCATTTTATTTATTAGTGGATAATGTGTTATTTAAACGTGCTACTTTGAGTTATAATACCATATCTCCATTCTGGGAATAACTAACTCAAGGATGTGCCGGTTCTGTTTCCTAACGGAAAAATCGCCGCTTCACGTCCTTACTGATTACGGACTTTTAATGCGCAAACGTATCACTCATCTGGGAAACTTGTACTACGCCCAGAAGAAGTGAAATTGCTTACGGCTAATCAACTCCTTCTATTCATTGAAGATACAGGGCTTAGCAGTGAACTATAGGCATAGCAGTGATCACAATAGATCTTTTAGGTCGCAGTGATACTGATTTCTTGCCCTAGACCTGCATAGCTGCTCGCACGTAATAAAAAAGTAACAAAAGGTTAGCCTATTCAATAATATAATTTAGATCGCATTGCCAAATTAATTTTAAATCTCGGGTCTGAGGGTCAAACATCTGTCACACATCATTTTCTTCTATATTGGTCTTTTTTGTAGTACCTAGGCCTTTGTTAACAAGATTTCCATGACAAGTTTTATTTTAATTTTATGTCTGATTATGCAGATTGAAGGAATTCCACACAGCATCTAATGTTCTTAGATCTCTATAACCTTCAGAAATGCAGTGCAATCACTACTATTTGACGGCAGGAATAGGTAAGAGGGAGGGATACTTATCCAGAGGGACTCCTATACAAAGAAGGAGTCGCACACGCGTACATGCTCGATTTTATCATGTAATGTTATGTGGAATATATCCTGCGGAAAATACGACAAGAAGTTAAGGAGATGTGAGGGAACTGATGAACAGTATGTTCACCCTTGACCTTTTTTACCATCTGGAAAAAATAAGGTGTAACATGTGAACGTAAACACACTGCTTTTTTCTGCCAAACGTACCCGAAGTGTTTGCTTGTAATGTTGAAAACAGCTTTTTAGTAAATACGGTACTTACAACAAAATAGCAATTTTAAAATGTTTGGCTCTCTGTCTGTGTGTTTGTTCCGGCTAACCTCCGAAACGGTTGAACCGATCTTGACGGGACTTTCACTGGCGGATACCTGATCCTGTAATGAGTAACATGGACTACTTTTATTTTGGATAAAGAATAAGGTTCCGCTCTAAAAATTAAAACCCATGAAATCCAATAGTAATTAAATCCACGCGGACGAAGTCGCGAGGAACAGCAATTAACAAATTATGATGGTACTTACGACTACGTACATACCTCACTTACATGTATGAAAACATGTACAGTTATAAAAAAAAAACTTAACAAAGAGACATGGTCCACTATACCATACCTTGGTTTAACACTAACATAAAACTTTAATTACAACTATCGGTCAGATCAAAGCTTTTCGTGAAATAAATCACACGCACACGCTTAAAAGTTAGTTGTCGGTAAATGAGGAATCCACGACATTTTCTGCCACCAGGGCGGCGCCACTTAAAAATGAGGTGTAATATTTGACAGATTTCATAGTACGAGGGCGGCACTGAAAATTTCGGGAATCAAGGAAGTGACACAACATTACTATTTAAAAATGTATTTATTGCTTTTCGAAGTATTCTCCGCGAAATTTGACACATTTTTCCATACGATGGAACCAATCATTGAAGCAACCATTCCATTCGGAAGTTGGGGTCTCCAAAATGGCCGTTTTGTAGGCGTCCACAGCTTTTTCAGGTGATGAAAATCTCTGTCCACGCAATTTATTCTTTATTTTAGGGAAAGTATAGAAATCATTAGGGCTTAGGTCGGGGCTGTACGGCGGATGGTCTAATACTTCTATGTTTTCTTGCTTTAAAAACTCTTTTGTTCTGTGTGGGGTGTGAGAACTTGCATTTTCGTGATGGAGGATGATGTGGCGGTTGCAGTTCTCATTACGGAGTTCAGAAACGACCTGTGGCAAACAAATGTTAACATACCATTCTGCATTAACCGTTCTTTGTCCCTCACGAGGAATAGTCGTAACATGGCCGGTTTTGAAGACAAACGTGGCCACCATTTTTTTTGCAACTCTCCGTGAACGAACAATATTTGTTGGGTTTAACTCATTTTCGAATACCTAAACTCGTGACTGGTTTTTTGTTTCGGGTTCGTACGCATATATCCAGGATTCGTCACCTGATACGATGTTGTATACATCATTTGAGGATCCTGCGTGGAATCTTTCGAGAGTTCTGACGCACCAAGTAACGCGAGCCGCTTTTTGCTCTTCACAGAGCGAATGCGGTATCCATCGGGAAAACAACTTTTTTACACCTAATTGTTCATACAAGATTATTTGTATTTGACTCATGCCAATGTCTAAAGTTGCCTAAATTTCGCGGTATATCACATGTCGATCTTCCTCAATCAGCTTGCGCACAGCATCAACGTTTTCTTGGGTGACTGCAGTTTTTGGACGACCTTGACGGGGATCATCACTGTGCTTGACACGTCCACGTTGAAATTCAGCAAACCAGCGATAAACTGTGGCTTTGGTGGGGCTTTATCACCAAATACAAAAATCATCCGGTCAACACACTGTTTTTGTGTTAAACCACTTCGAAAGTCATAATAAATCATCGCTCTTGAATTTTCTCGAGTCAATTCCATTCTCTCAACGACGGAAGTTTGACAAAACCTTGTGAAAAGACCGAGAATCTTTTTTAAAATAAATAAATGGTATTCGATTTTTAAAACCAAGGAGTTTTCAATTAAAAAGATTTTGATATGACAGGAACAGTGGAAATATTCCATTCCCGATACTTTTAGTGCAACCTAGTAGAGAAGTTAATTTGTTCGAAATTAGTAAAGATTAATGTTTATTTCTATACTACTAATTATATTTTATATTAATTAGATTAAAAATAAATAAACCAAACCAAAGATATTCTTAAAAGTAGAAAAATTATTAGATATTCTCAATAAGAGGCATTGTTTTGTGTATTAATATTAATACTCGAGAAACTGATAATCTTTTTTTTTACAACTAACTCCTCAATCAAATTACATTACGTAACAAAAAACTTCACCTCAGAGTCAGCTAGCGACATCTAGTGAACTAAAGATTATTAGCACTCACTGCGTAGTTTGTGTAGTTCTGGTAGCTCGAGGGGTTATATGTATATTTTGCAGTACGCGAGCAACCAGGTCTTGATGCCTGCCAGCAACAATAAAATTGTTAATTGCAATTTTAAATGTTTATTTACCACGTGCTCGGCGGTGAAGGAAAACATCGTTAGGAAACTTTCATAACAAAGAAATTAAAAATATATATATTTCAATGACAAACCTCTCAGAAGTGAATGGAGGCCTGTGCCCAGCTGTGGAATGTATACAGGTGGTAACTTTACCTTTAACTTTTAAATTGTGCTACAGTTAAAATTTTACAGCCTATTATACGTTCCGCCTCATCTCATTTCTGAGAGGGTTTTAGGGCAAGGAAGAGTTCGCCGCGCTGTTCCTATGCGTGTTGGAGAACTTCACATGTCTTTGAAAAACATTTTTTCTAATTTTTCAAACATGCAGGTTTCCTCACGATGTTTTCCTCCACCACCGAGCAGGTGATAAATCAGCACTTAAAATTGCAATTAACAATTGCATTGGTGCCGGCGGGGATCGAACTGGGTTGCTACTACCACGTTGCTTGTTGCTGTTACTACCACGGCTATATATATATATATATATATATATATATATATATATATATATATATATATATATATATATATATATTAAAATGTGTAACCTCTAATAAACTTACTGTATTATATTATGTCTTGTAAAAACGACGAAAACGAAACCTAAATTAAATAAAACAAAATAATTACTATTAAGAAATAGCCCACCAAGTGTTCGAATTCAAGTCCAAATTTTATTCGTTTCATAATTATTAGATTAGATATTCTATTTTCAGATTGAAAAGTCAGCCTTCGATTGTATGTTTTTCCAATGTAAATTAGTTTTATTAATTAAAGGTTCGATAATTGAAAACATCAATGTATTTTATGGAATAAGGGTGACATACGAGCATAAAATCCACCTGATGGTAAGTGGATGCTGTGGCCCATAGACATCTATCATTAGTTAAGAATCGAAATGCAGATGCGTTGTCACCCCGACGACTAACTCCTTCTCAATCTTCTCAATAATCTCATTTCCAGTAAAAACGGTCTCCGATTCTCTACAAACACAATACAAAACACAGCAGTATTAAGCTGCTGCTTCATTCTGGTGTTCTGTGAGAGTGTAGTCCTACCATTGTCGAGCTGACCTTTTCGTGCTGGAGGTATATATAGCTGTCGCGTGGCTCTCCCAAGTAATAAAATTGTCAATGTTGTTTACCGTTATGGACTATCAAAGGTCCAATGCTGAACAAAACCTCTGCCCTAGATTATTTTTAGGATATTTGCCATGGTCGCCACGCTTGTGAGCGGTTAGCAACCGCAGTTATTTATTGTAGTTTCTACTAGCTGTTCTCCGCGACTACGTCCGCGTGGAATTTTTCACAATTGGATAACATAGTTTTATAGTAGCCTAAGTTACTCCTTATAATATCAGCTATCTGCCAGTGAAAGTCTCGTCAAAATCAGCCCAGCTGTTTTGGAGATTAGCCGGAACAAACAGGCAGACAAACATTTTAAATTTTTTTTATTATATGTGCCGTATATACTTTCATATGTATATTTTATTAAAAATTGTTATTTTGTAACTAAGAAGACGCTACTGCCCATCAGCTATGGGTTAGTGGATATTCTTACATCACCATTACACTTGCACTTGTGATGGCTTGTGATAATCTAATAATAAATTTGTTATTACATAATTTGTTATGCCATATTATTAAGACCGTAACTGACAAAATAAAATTCAATATATATTATCAAAATTTCGGAGGTCTGAAAACTAAGACAAACAACATTAATCTATCTTCACTGGTTACCCATTATGATATAATAGTGGGAACAGAAACATGGCTTGACGATACAGTATCGGACGGGGAACTGTTCGGCGCAAACTTCAATGTTTATAGACGTGATCGTAATTCTACCCATCTCGCTGGTAAGCGAGGCAAAGGTGTCCTGGTAGCAGTATCGAAGAAACTGTACTCTAAAAGAGTTAACCACTTTGAGAGCTGTTATGAAGACTTGTGAGTTTCGGTGAGAGTGAATATTAATGGTAAACTCGTGAACTGCTTGTTTTGTGTAGTAAACTTGCCCCCTCCAGTAACTAATAGTTTATTCGATGGATTTCTTGACAACTGCTATATTGTAATGCAATCATGTAGTAACGACACAATAATCTTGGGCGATTTTAATTAGAATTTTATAGATTGGATTACCCATGTTACCAAATCCGTAAACAAATTAACCCCTAACAATTATCGCTGTAATTTAGGATTTCAGTTTATTGACTTCTTATCTTTAAACAATTTATCACAATTTAATGCTGTGATAAACGCTTATAACAGAACCCTTGACCTTGTTTTAAGTAATATTAAGAATATAAATGTTGCCGAATATCCATGTCCAATAAGTAAAACTGATCGTCATCATCCTGCTTTAGAGATAAATGTAAATATGTCAGTACTGCATTTGTTGAATAATAAATCTTTTGCTACTCACAATTTTAAAAAGGCTGATTATATTAAAGTAAATTCTAGGTTAAGTAAAGTTGATTGGAGTTTTGAATTTAGTGATTGTCAGGAGGTCGATATCATGGTATCTAAGTTTTACAAAATACTTTATTCCGTTATTGATGAAACTGTACTCAAAACGAAGCCGCGTAATTTAAAGTTTCCTATTTGGTTTACAACGAACTTAATTAAACTGATAAAAGAAAAAGAAAAGATCCGATTAAGGCAAAAAATTTACAAAAATCCAAGAGATACATTAGAACTCAAGCTCTTAAATTACCGGGTTAAGTCGTTGGCCTCTAAGAATTATTTAGATTATATACGGGAAACCGAAAAATCCATTCAGTCTAATCCTAAAAAGTTTTGGTCGTTCGTCCGTCATCGTAAATCCTGCAATTATGGTTTTCCAGAAGAAATGTACCTAGACAATCTCTCGGCTAATAGTGGTGAGGGGATATGTAATCGTTTTGCTCAACATTTTTCATCTGTGTTCTCCCAACCCAAGTGCACTGCAGCTCCTGTATTATTCGATGTGTATCCACAAAGTTCTTTGCATGATATAGAAATAACAGAACGTAAAATCCTGAGTATACTCAAGTCGCTAGATATCTACAAAGGAGCGGGTCCTGACGGCATTCCTCCTCTTTTTATAAAAATGACATCAAAATATCTAACTCTTCCTCTAAAACTAATTTTTAGTAAATGGTTATTAACCAGGTCTTTTCCAACTGACTGAAAACGTTCCAATATTTTATATATATATAGGTATAAACCTATTTACAAGAAAGAAGATAAAAATAATGTTAAAAATTATATACCAGTTTTAATTATAAGCTTATTTACAAAGATATTTGAACGCTTAGTTTATCCAAGTTTAACAAATCATCTAAAAATATTATCGTAGAGGCACAACACGGGTTTTCCAAAGATAAATCTACTGTTAGCAATTTGATGGATTACGTCACGAAAGTTGTAAGTGCAATGGATGGTCAAATGCAGGTGGATTCCATATACACAGATTTTTCTAGTTGCATTTGATATCGTGGACCATCAATTACTAATATCTAAAATAAATTCATACGGCGTGCATGGGAATTTACTTCATTGGCTAAGTTCTTATCTCAAAAATAGATTACAGAGTGTCGTATTGCATGGATAAGTCTAATGATTACGTGGCTCTATCAGGCGTACCACAAGGTTCACATATTGGTCCTGTTCTTTTTTTGGCGTTTATTAATGATATAACACATAACATTAAGTACAGTCACTGTTCCATTTTCGTCTACAATTTAAAATTGTTCAAGGCTATTAAAAACCAGGATGATGTTCTTTCTTTACAAAATGACCTTGATGCTATCCATGAATGGTGCAAAAGTAATAAAATGAAACTTAATCCTCGTAAGTATACCTACGTTAAATTCACAAAGAATAAATCTATTGTTAAATCTTGTTACTTCATTCATAAAGAGGTACCGAGTGAAACTTCATCCACACGTGATCTTGGGGTCATTCTTGATAACAAACTTAGCTTTATAGAACATATAGATAATGTGGTAACGCGTTCATGGAAAATGCTAGGTTTTGTCAAACGTACATGTAAGGATTTCAAATATGCTCAGACTCTAATAACTATCTATAATGCATTGATTCGTAGCAGTTTAGAATATGCCTCGGTGATATGGAATCCTTCTTATAAAATTCACATTTACAGAATCGAGCGTATTCAACAAAACTTCACTCGATTCATTGCATATAAAGTTCAAAACTGTCCATACTATGAAGATTATAACTCTAGACTTTCTCATCTTGGAATGAGTTCACTGGTTGACCGACGAAAGCTTTTACACTTAATGACGCTACATAAACTTCTACACCATAAGTTAATTTCGCCAAGTTTACTGCATCTAGTGTGCTTTAAAATCCCCTATCATATTCCTAGACACCGAATTACTAATTTGTTCAATATTCCCATCAGTAAAACCAATTCAGGCAAGTTTTCTCCGTTAAGCAGATGTATGCGAACTTACAACAGCTTAAACAATCATGACATCGACATCTTTAGCGACCCCGAACGTGAATTTAAAAGAAAATGTAAAGACTTACTGTTACCTGCCTTGCCAGACTAATGACTCAAAATTGATATTTATTGTAATTATTACTGGATGTGGTGCTTTCACTTTGATTAGTTTAATTCCTTTTTGTTTTAGAGTTTATATGTTGTTTAGGTTTTTTTTCTCTTATATTGATGTATACGCCTGTAAAGACATATTCTTTATCTAAAAGTGTAGTGTTTTGATTGTAAAAATGTTTACTGATATTGTCGATGGTGTATCTATTTAAATAAATAATGATGATGATGAAATTTGAACCAATGAGGTGTATTATGCCGTTACAAATTATTTACAATAATTTAATACCTTTAAGTACATAAAAAAGGATTTGATAAAAAAGATATAAGTACACTCTATAAAAACCAGGAACAAACACACGCTTGTGATACCACTTATTCGACTCCACAGAATCAGAAATTCGTTCATGAGACAATATATTTATAAAAAAGTCGCAGAGAATATTATACAAATTTCTTTATTACCACGTTTAAATATTTTACCATATAAAAGCATAATATATTCATTTTTACGAACCCTATTAAGGGTTCTTAAAATGGATATATCCTTGATAATATCCCCTGGGAATCAGATGAATACAACAATAAACCTGTGTTTTGCAGGGTAATTTTACTTTTAAAATAAAATGTCGCTGTTTTTGCTCGTTCTTCTCAGTACAGAGGTTTTTTTATACTTACCGGTAGCGAAAGAAAAATAATCACTTTTGATGAGAACGCTGTTTCTTCCCAGGAACGAGAATTTTGAGGTAGTTACTTGATTCCAGCCAGGCAGTTACTGAATTTCACGATCGCACATCGCGACAAAACTCGCGATACTATTCATTTTTTTCTATTTGCAAGAAGTTTTCTTCCCCGCACAACTTCTTTGTGGAATTTAATACCACCAGGGATTTTCCGGACTGATACGGTTTAGGGACCTTCAAGAAAAATGTCTACTTTTTTTAAAAGGCCGGAAAAGTATCTGCAATTCCCCTGGTGTAATTTTGTGGTGGTTGTTGAGCTGTTATTGTGTTATTGTTGTTCATGGGAGGCGATTGACATTTACCATAAGGTAAGCCGCATGCTCGTTTCCCCCTCTTCTATAATAAAAAAGTGCAGAAAAATACTTTTAATAGGAATCATTTGTAATCTATAATGAATAAAAACCATTCTATTCTATTCAATAAAGAAACTCTCTCAAACGTTAAAAGAAGAAGAGTGTTAATGGTTTAGTCTTTACAAAGAAAAGGCTACACGTATAAAGAAATTTCAAAGCATTTCGATTTTAATATATGTCTTAGTCGTGTAAGTAAACAAATAGGCTTTTTGTAGAATTAGGATGACAAACGAGCACACAGTCCACCTGATGGTAAGTGGTTGCTGTGGCCCATAGACATCTACATTTATCCTCGATTACGAATCAAAATGCAGATGTGTTGTCAAGCCTGAGGACTAAGGTGGAATGCCTAGTTTCCAGTAAAAAGGGTCTCCGGTTCTCTAAACTCACCATACAACACAGCCGTATTACGCTACTATTTTAGGCCGGTATTCTGTGAGAGCGTGGTCCTTCCCCGATCGAGCCAACCCATGCGTGCTACAACTATACTACTAATATATTTGCAGCATGGCTATACTACGTATTTAACCCGCCAACCCGCTTGCCAAGAGTGGCAAATAAACAAAAACCTATGTTCACCAGTGGTCTTTAATAGATTATAACGGTAGATACTCTTGAAAAAACATTAATACATTTATTCTGAGACAGTCGGGTGAAAAACAGTCGAATTGACAACTTTCTTTATTTAGTCCGTTAAAACAAGTTAAATTAGTTTTATCTAACGTAATTTTGCGTTAAAATCTCGCATAATT
Source organism: Parnassius smintheus behrii (assembly GCA_036936625.1). Classification (NCBI taxonomy): domain Eukaryota; kingdom Metazoa; phylum Arthropoda; class Insecta; order Lepidoptera; family Papilionidae; genus Parnassius; species Parnassius smintheus. The sequence goes on along the minus strand of JAUPFT010000027.1, from coordinate 14,224,705 downwards.
ATGGCTTAAACAGGAATATTGACTAATGAGGGTTTACGCTTATCGACCAATTAACTACACTATGTTAAGTAGGCCCTGCTCCACCCCGAAGAGGGTTAAGCGCGTTCTCTACTCACTGCACACCCTTTGATGACGCCCCTTTGATCAGTTACCGCCTGACGGCTGCGAACGTAACGCATCGGTTGTCACAGATGCGATTCCGTGTGCTATTGCGTTTAATCGTACGTGTATTGTCTATGGTATAATCTGAGAACCGTCGCGCATTTTTCACCTGCTCGTATTTTGACGCAAATAGTAACAACCGGTTTAGCCCATTAAAGTCCACTGCTGCTGAACATAGATTCCCTCATAGGGGGTATTTGCCATAGTAGTGCTTGAAAGCGAGTTGGCAACTTCAGTTTTTATTTTCAGTCGTTATTAAGAAGACGCTGCTGCCATCTCTTGATTTGTTTCCCTCTGTACTGCACCTGCTTCCCTCTGCACTTCCTACGACACCCACGGGATGATATGTGGTGGTGGGTATTCTTTTAAAAACACTGCTACTCGTTAATGGTAAAGCACTGGATGTAATGACTTCTTATGTTTACGCGAACACAATACACAGGAATGAAATTTTTAACGGATTGTATCGCGTTTTACTAACTTATTATATTCCCGGTGTTTCGAGTACTTTTACAGCACCCATGAACACAGGGGATTTACCATAAAATCTTCTTAAGTTCTAACGAAAAAACAACAACTGAATAAATGTCTTTTTTATTATTAATAATTCAATATTCATTACAATATTAATTTCAATAATTGCAATAATATGATGTAAGTATATGAAAAACGTAAAGAAATGATCATATTTAAAAAGCCTAACAAAAGCCAAACACCATCTAATTTGGCTGGACACGCAAACAAAAAACCTGACTGTGTCCGGCTTTATCCATACGTACAGCAACGCTACACGTAACAAAGATACCAATTGATTATAGTTAACGGCCTAAAGATTTCATGAAAATCTAACCGGAATCATGAAACAATAAATTCAAGAAATACTCACTAAAGAATCAATACATATAAAAATAGTTTCCACACCACGTTTCTTTGTCTTTGTACTATGGTTTTCCGGAACGTGCACCTACAGTTCCCAATTACCGTCTACGTCATATTCCGCGATCTGAGACGATTCGAGCACGCGGTGGAGGGGTAGGCTTTTACGTACGTCGCACAATGACCGCCCAGGTATGCACACACCCTACTGCATCCCTAGTCGAGCAAATGTGGCTTAATTTAAACATAAATGGGACAAACTCATCATAGGAACGGCATATCGTCCGCCATGGCTAGATGTTTACTCGTTTTTTGATGCTTTAACCGATACCATATCTTCTTTTTCCTTTTTTGACTATATAATAATATTAGGTGATTTCAACATTAATTTATTAAACTGTGATCGTAACTCAGAGAAATTTAATGATTTCATAAAATATTTTAATTTAACACAGCCTACATATTTCACTGAGCATAGCTCAACATTACTTGATATAATTTGTAGTGATGTTGTAGTCACAAAGGTAAAAGTGGATTTTATACCGAGTCTAAGTAATCATGCCTTCATAGAAGCAGAACTTCAAATAACAAAACCAAAATTACCTCCCCGTTAATCACATGTCGCTCACTAAAAGACATCGATATAAATGTTTTTGATAATGACATTGACTCTATTGACTGGGAAGCAATTTCAAACCTAGTAGATGTAAACGAGATGGTGTTTCAGTTTAACAACACCATAACTTTCGTTTTTGATTGTCACGCACCCATCAAAAGTACTCGTATTAAAGAAAATACATATCCCTGGATTGCATATACTATCCGTCAGATGATGAAATTACGTAGTGAAGCTTATAAGCGTTATCGTTCGTCTGGACTGAGCAGACATAGAGATTATTACAAGGAGCTGAAGAGTCATGTAATTACAGCATTACAAAATGAAAAGCGTGCGTATTTTAAGCAGTATATAAACCGTAACCTGAATAATTCTAAAGTTCTCTGGAAAAACCTGAAGCGTTATTCTAATCTAGCCGGCAAACACCGTGTTACTGAAATCCCTGAGCACTTACAAAACCCAGACAGACTGAACTCTCATTTTTGTACGGTACCCGGTAAAAGTGTAACACCAATGTCGAGTCTTACTTATTACGAATTTCATCGTTTTGGAAACTTTTATTTTGAGTTAAAGCCCACTGATGGAAAAACAGTTTCAAAAGTCATACGATCACTTAAATCCATCGATCACTAACAAAAGCTAGATACACAATCAGTGACGAAAAACGACCTCACTGAATGAGCACCCATTCGAACATTTGGGTGCGCTTTTAATCTAGTTACATTCGAACGTTCCGATGGTAAACATGCCTCAGTGCTCGTTTAAAAAGTGTAAAAATCACACATCCAGGACGCTAAAAAAGGATGGAATTTCCTAATTTCGGTACATATTAATATTATCATTATTTAATTCTTATCACTGTATTGTAAATACTTATATTTTGTCAAGAAATCTCCGTAAAACATTTTTTAAATTAAGTCTTAATAAAGTAAGTCATAATTGTTCGAGGTATGTGCGTTGACTCTGTTCCATTTGTTGGAGACTTTATTATTTTTTTATTATTAAAGTATGATTGTTTTTTTTTTCGTTTAATGAGATTTCTATAGTTTCTCTAAATATTATAGAACATTTTATAGACTTAATTTTGAAAATGTGCATGTAGTAAAATTAAAGATGTGAGATTTTATTTTTAATTTTTCAGCTTTCCTCGAGACCCAGTTAGGTGTGCGGAATGGATATCAGTCATAGCATGTCAAAGGTCCGAAGAATTCTTCAAGCCGACTCAAGGGAGCGTTGTATGTTCGAAGCATGTTTTAGAAAGTGATGAATATGTGACTACGACTTACAACTTTCTGTACATACTTTTTACATTTAGTGACTATTGAATTAAGATTTAAGTTCTTTGTCAAGCAATATTTTTAAATTATTGACAAAAGATGAAGAACAAATAAATATGACTGTTTCAAGTACTTTATTTACTAAATGAATGTGGTGTCCTATCCAAAAACGTATTTACATTCAGGTAAATTATAATGATTACATATAATACACCATAGAAAAGAATAGAATATGATTTATGTACACCAGTTTTTAAAACAAGTTTGAAACATTTTAAAATTAAAATAACAATAACCAAAAATATTGGGCAGTTCGACTCCAATGATTCCTTGCCCAAGCTACGAGCCTCGGTCATAAAAATTTATTGCTTTTCGTTCGTATCTTTGTGAATACAACTGTAAGCAATGTATTTAAGGTTGAATTTACACAAATGTATATTTATTTCAACTAGAATTACGTCACAACAATTGGCGACAGTTTTTAGAAAACTTTTGTATGGGATTGTGTATCTAGTTCTTTATTAGTGATCGATGCTTAAATCAAATGCGTCAGGCAGTGACGGAATATCTCTTGAAATGTTGCTACTGATGCTTCCACGTACACTCAAAGTTATAACAGCCATTATAAACGCTTCACTTCGCACATCTACTTTTCCCGACGTCTGGAAAACAGCCATAGTTAGGTCTCTACCCAAAAAAAATAATGTGTCAGATATAAAAGACTTAAGGCCAATCAGTATTCTACCTTGTTTATCAAAGGTTCTCGAGAAAATCGTATGTATGCAGCTTTCAACCTTTTTAGAGTGTAATAATATATTACCCGTTTTTCAATCCGGATTCGGAAAGGCACGAAGTACATCAACAGCCTTAATGGATGTGGTTGCAATATCTTGACATCACAAGATAATAGACGGGGCACGATACTGGTCTTGCTTGATTTTTCCCGAGCATTTGATGCCATAAATATTTCATTATTGTTAACCAAAATGAGTTACTATGGTTTTCAATTGCCTGCTGTTCGATGGTTCGACAGCTATTTATCCAATCGGACACAGATAGTAACTATTAACAAAAACGATGGCGCTCAGCTGTGCTCGTCTCCATGCCCTGTAACCAGGGGAGTACCTCAAGGATCTATACTTGATCTACTTATTTTTATTCTATACAACAGACGTATGTCACCATATAAAGCACAGCAAGTTCCACCTATACGCCGATGATATACAGATTTATCTCCCATTTTTTCCTAGCGAAGAAGAAAGTGTAGTAGCAAAAATAAATGAGGATTTGCATCGCATCTCATTATGGTCAGAAGCGAATACACTTGTGCTCAACCCATGTTAATCAAAATTCATATTGTTAGGGTCAAAAGGACAGGTTGATCGTATAATGAAAAAGAAATTTATTATAAGCATACGTGGAGAACCGGTGGAACGTGTAAGTGAGACTCGTAATCTAGGATTGCTGATGTACCAGGGTCTTCGCTTTGAGAATCATGTACTTGAGATCACACGCAACTGTTTCTATAGACTCAAAGTACTCTACCAAGTGCCTGATTATCTCAGTGAAAACGTCCGCTTGCGCGTATGTGAGTCACTCGTACTTTCAAAATTCGGGTACGCAGATACTGTGAATGGTCCTAGACTATTTCCTAAAACAAATAGGTCAATACAAAGGGTGCAAAACGCATGTGCAAGGTACATCTTTAATATTCCTCGATATCATCATGTACATCCATATCTTAATAAGTCGGACATATTAAGGATGTCATTGAGGAGAGATTTACATCTAGCCACGCTTCTGTTCGGATGCATAAAATCAGAAAGACCGGAATACCTCTTTCAAAAATTAAAATGGAGAAAAGCAGATGATTGTCGAAGCATCAGAACGGGTACACCAATTCTGGCAATCCCATTTCACCGAATAGCCGCGTTTCGTGGTAGTTTTAGATACATGGCCAATAAATGTTGGAATAATTTACCACCACCTTTACGGGAATCTAAATCTGTAAATGGTTTTACAGCTCAACTAAAAAAAACACATTTTAGCATTTCAAAAATCATGATTTCACGTGTAGTGGCAGGTTATTTCATAAGTACTGTTTAACAAATATATACGAATAATTAATATGAATATAGTACAATCTAAAATGTAATATATTTTTATGTGCGAGTGTGTATATGCACGGGTATGTATATTTATTTTTTTTAACAATTATGGTTATTTTTAAAAATGTACACTTTGAGTGAATGGTTGATTTATTTATTTTTTAATGGAATATTAGCACCGATAACAGCGCGGGCGCAATATCGAATAAATACTATTCAGGGCTCCGCTGAAAATCAGCGCTGCTGCAGTACGTGTGGTAGCATAATATGCTGAGTCGGAATCCTTTTTGGCATCACATCACTCACTCTTGCTGAGACTTATTTTTAATTATGTTTACCATCTTGTACCTTGTGTGTTTTTATGTTTTTATTTACTTTTAAATGTATATTTTGTGAGTGTATTGATGCAAATAAAACTTATGTCTATGTCTATGTCTACGTCTATGAATTAATAAAAGGAATTTTATAAGTACTTTAAGATTAATGTAAAATCCATTAATCCTAAAGTACCCATAAATAATAAATGTAACTACTACTTTGTTTTATACTTTTAATTATTGAACAGTGCACTATTTTAACTTATAATACCGCTGAAAATTACTAGACAATCGCTTTCAGTTTGTTTTTTGGTTATTGTGATATTTATGATTTAATTGTTTATTTCTCGGTATTTTTACATTTTATTTTGCGGTAAAACTAATATTATTATTTAATCTATAGAACATATGGAATAAGGCATTTCGTGTTACGCCACAATTTGTGGTGGGCCCATTTTCCATACAAAAAGAAATTGTCTCCTTTGTTATTATTTAATCTCATAAGAAAAACAGTGCTATTATGAAACTCGGGTCGGAATCGTGGTTGGCTCTGTTTTGACGTTCGACATTTTTATTTAAAAATACACTGGGGTTTTCTCCTGTATCCTGAAGACAGTGTACAAAGTATGAGTTTTTCCGTGTCAATAGTACAAAAAGAGGCGTACTTCAAGGCTTAATGCTTGGTCTTTTTCTGTTTCCTGTTACAGTGTTATTTACTGATTATATTTCATTACTTTCAAATCAAAACGAGTATTACTAAAATAGGACGAAGTAAATAATGCAATATCTAAATTGTTTCATTGGTTTCACTAAATGTTTTAAATTTATAATCCTAAATGTGTAACATAAAAAAAAAACATAAATTGCGCAAGGACAAACATCCAGACCCGGAATAATTACCTGTAGGCTATACAAATAGTTGTTTCGTGCGGGCGAAGCTTTCAAATCGTTGATTGCGTTGTGCTGTAAAAATATTATACTCAGTCCGATTTTAAGCCGCTGTGTCTTTTATATTAATATCTTAATGAATTCTTATATTTACGAACTCTACACATTTGAATAAAACTTGTTTGTACGGATTTTATCACGATTAAGAACTATTTTATATTCCCGGCGTTTCGAGCACTTTACAGCACCCATGATCACGGGAGCCCCCCCCCCCCCCGTCTTCTTCCAAACCTAAACTAACCAGACGTCTAGCATTCTGTGGTTTGTACAACCTTTCTTTTTATATAATTAACTTTAAAAAAGGTCCCGTTAGGTATCTTGTTCTATGGGTAGAAGTTTTTTCCCGAACCAGTGGTAAAAGTAAAAAATAACTCTCATTCTCTACACCAGAATATAGCACAAGAGTTTTTACTCTATATTGAGTAAAAACTATTGTGTTTTATTCTATTCTATTCAATCCCATTCCATTTAATTACTTCTCATTCCATTTCATTCTATGCCATTCCCTTTCATTCGATTCCATCGTATTTTACGCTATGTTATCTTATCCTATCCTATCCTCACCTATTCTGTTCTATTCGTTCGGTGCTACTTCCCATTGCCGTGTCTGGATATTTTAAGCCCGACGTCATGAAACGCAACAGTAGTTATCAAAAGTACATATCCTCCTCCCAGATTGCCTCATAGGGGCAGCTATATTATGGTTGTAGCACGAATGGGTCAGCACAGCCGGGGAAGGACCTAGCTCTCACAGAATACCAGCGTGAAATAGCAGCTGAATGCTGCTGTGTTTCGTATGGTGAATGTAGAGATTCGGAGACCCTTTTTTACTGGAAATGAGGCATTCCATCTTAGTCCTCAGGGGTGACAATGCATCTGCGTTTTGATCCTTAATCGACGATAAATGTAGATGTTTATAGGCCACAGCATCCACTACTGAGTGCTCGTTTGTCACCCTTATTCTATATAATAATACAAAAGAAGCTAGTGGATATTCTCCCATCGCCACTATAAGGTAATATGCACATTTATTATGGTATTATATCCGTTAAGGCGAGGAATTTCTACTCTAGAAGGCTTTAACACTCCTTCTCGGCTGCATGCGTATTTGTCCAGCTCGAAGTGGATGTACAACATTAGGTGGCTAAATAGTTACTAAATTTGACATGTTTATACTTACTTATTATTATTACTATCATCAGCAAAAACAGGATCTATATCAAAAATTTTCCATTAAAGAATCTAATTGAACAATATGGCATTCATATTATCGAAATATATTAAGCGGTGATCGCTTAATAAACTAGAAGTTGCATGTCAATGATTTATTTTCAGCCTTTCACAAAACCACTGCTGAGAATAGGCTTCGACCAAGGAATACTACACAGCCTGGTCCTGAGTCACCTGCATACGTCGAATTCGAGTAGGGGGCCACCCTACAGTTCGTCTATAGATAGGAAGGAGGCTGCCACTCGAGAACGATTAATATAAATTATTTTAAACGTCTATTCGACACAAATATTTTAATCGAGTATTTCAGCCACGTGCATACACTATTTCATGAAGTATCAATGCTCGAGCATCAAAATCGTGTCTATATACGATATTTTTGTGCAACCAGGTCTTAAAATATGATATTGAAATTTCCTTTTACGATCGTTTTATCGGGTAGAAATCGCTAATAGCGATATATTACTACCGTTTCTAGTTCATAAGTTTTACCATTACTAATACTCTAAGTACCTGGATGACTGAGCTTTGCTCGGTATTTTTTTGGAAGTCATGTGTTTTCGAAATTATATTGAGGTAAAATTACATACTGGTGAAATACGAATAATATTTTTTGATCTTACCGACGTAATAAAAAAAACAGAACTGGTTATTTGAATAAAAATCATGAGTGCAATTAGTTTAATTTAAATTTTCGTGTTTTTAAAAAATGCTGAAGAAAGGCTCAAAACAATAGATTTTCTCACAAAAGAAGGAAACTTGAAAAAAAAAAGGAAAAAAATCTGTACCGAAGACAGGACTCGAACCAGGGTAATACGATTACGGGACTGCACGAAATCCCATTTGAGCTAATATAATCATTAATATGTTGCCAAAATCTATCTTCTTATATTTTAGCAGTTTTTCATTTTCTGAAAACACGGACAAAACGACATTTTCTAAAAATGAATCCTAGCTAGATCGATTTATTGCCCCCGAAACCCCTGGACACAAAATTTTATGAAAATCGTTGGAGGCGTTTCCGAGACAAGCAATTCTTGTATATATATATACAAGAATTGCTTGTATATATATACAAGAATTGCTTGTTTCAAGGTATTAGAATACGTTCAAACTCAATAAAGAATAAGGTTATCTACCGTTCATTTTCAATTTATTATCCATTGTAGCAGAATACCAGCGTAAAATAACACTACTGGTTTCGATGATGTTGGTGCTGTTAGCCTTTTGGCTTTTACAACTTCATTGGTCTCAGGGCCCGCGGCTCGCTTAATATAAAAAGGAAAAATGTCTGCCTTGTTCTGCATCGTAATTGCGTAACGATGTTCGCCTACGTCACTTGTAAGTGCACGTAACAGAGTTATCGAACGGCCATCCGAACAGGGGCTGGCGGGCCCCCGGCTCTGACGGCTAACTCGTATCGTTTGATGTTCTGGTTAGTCCTGTGTCGATCGCAATTGATCGAATCTTTTTGATTCGATTGCAACCTGTACACAAGTGATCAAATCATGGATTTCTAAAAGATTCGATCTTATTTGACCCGATTTCAAAGTGACAAGATACACCAAATTCCACTTTTTTGCATATTTTTACATACATATATGAGATCGAATCGTGCAATCAATCACACAACGACGTAATAAACAAAATGTCCGTTTACATACAATTCAACCAATAAACAAATCGTAGTAGGTATTATTACTATTATAGCACCTGTTCAGCATTCTTCATTTGGTCATACAAAGTATAAAAACGAGCTGCGACCCAAATTATTGAAACGATCGAATCTTTTTAACCCGATCACCATACGAGGAGTCATGATTAACCCAGATCACGAGAAATGATCGATCGACACAGGTCTAGTTCTGGGCGATGAGAACCGCCTAGTTACGCTGGTGTACGGTGTGTACGTGGTGTGAAGGGGTGCGCGGCGCGCCGTCTGTGGACTCGCTGGGTCCCATCCGTTGTACTAATTGTGTTTGTTGCACTAGGTGAGTGTGTAGTGTTCGTACGCGACTGGCCGGCGACATTTGGGTCGTCAAAATCTAGCGGAACAGGGAGTTCTATTAAAATGTTACGGGGCCTTCGGAGATTTTCCGCAACGTAGGTGGTAGGTGGCTACGTTTACACCTAACGGGTGCTCTCTATACGGTGGCGAAAATGGCGGTTGGCAAGAAAGGCTCTAATGGTGTAAGTTGAGTTTGTACATCTTGTGAAGCAAGCTGTCGTGCCAGACATTGTCAAACGCTTTTAAGATATAAAAGAAGAGGGCCTGCGATTTATTTTGGGGAGATTGAAGGCTTTCAGAATTTATTCTGTGAGGCGGTGTAGCTGGTCAATGTACGAGCGTTTAGGTCTGAAGCCGAACTGCTCGTCTGGAAGAATTTTCTTAGCGAAAGCAAATTTTTAAAGGTGATTTAATATAAGTGGGTCATATATTTTCGTATATTTTATTTTTAACTAGACTTATGGGTCTGGTAAAATACCAGTTTAATTCTGCTGTGTTTTGTATGGTCTTCAAATAACGGTACATCTGTATTTTGATTCTTAGTTAAGGACAAATGTAGATGTCTATATGCTACAGCATTCACTTACCATTAGGTGGACTGTGTGATCGTTTGTCACCCTTATTTTATAAAAAGAGGTATTAACATTGAAATAATATTATACAATATTAAAAAAAAATCATTATAAATATAGACCACGGAGAGTGGGACAGTATAATATACAATATAATAATGTCAAATAAATAATATTACATACTATTATACACACATTATTGTATTGTATATAATATAATATACAATATAATAATGTGTGTATAATAGTGTTATTCCCCGCTGAATGGCTATAGTTATCCTTTGAACAAGAGAATAACCAGTCCTCTTATCACTTGGACCTCACCGACCGATAGTCTCTACAGCAAATGACGCAGATATGTTGTGATCACACATACACTCATATTTGCGTCACTTTTATTATATTATATTATCAAGTCACAATCTACCTATTGACACTATCATAATAATAATGTCCTCTAGACTGACTTCGGCCACGGCGGCCTGCCTCAAACGGAGACTAGCCATCGGCACAGGACAGGATTACTATTTCCTCACTCTCATAGTCCGATGAGACTATAACCCTATACGACCGGAGAGAGATCAGGCGCAGGACCAACGGCTTTACGTGCTTTCCGAGGCACTGCGGTGAAACCCCGTCAACTTTCATTCTGGGCTGCTATTGTGATTATATGATTACTTACAGAAAAACCTTATAACTGATTTTGGTTCGATCCGGGATTTGATGCCGGGACATTATGATCATCAATAGTGTTTACGGCTACAAGACCGAGACACAGATACTATAATTACAAAGAATATACATAACGCAGTTGCGGAGTAATTTCCATCAACAAACCATTTTCATCTGCAAACAATTCCCACTAATTTTGCATATCACAGCTAGAAGTATACATTAGCAATTCCTTCTCAAAATATTATTGACAAAAATTAAACAAGGCTACTTAAAAAGAACACACCAACAAACAAGTTCCTAAAGAGATATAGTAGTTGAGTTGACCCAAAATCTTGAAAGCATTGAGTGCCGCGCCGCGCCGTTTAGATTGTTGATTGTAGTTACGGTTATACATTAACACATTAATTTAGAGGGAAAATAGTGATGGTAAATGTAATGAAATGAAATTTATTAACATACATTACATTATAGTTACAATTATTTAGAGCTCTGAAGCCTGCGTTAGTTAAAACCGTGCTACAGGCCTCAGACTTCCCCATCTATTGTCTAAGTACTATAATGTATATTACTATTATAAAGAAATTTGTTAGCTAAAAAAATTATGATAATATGGTACAAATTCTATAGTAAGGCCAAATTGCGAAAATAGATATTGCCAAAATAGACATTTTTATTACTAAGCAAAACAAATTAAAATTTAATTTGTCACGTAATTAATTTTAGTTAATCTATTACTATTTACGAGTATTTCATCAGAGAACAAGTCCTTTCATAGCTAATGTCACCTAGGGTCTGATTTTTGGACCATCGTTATTTTTTAAATAATAAGGCAAGTACAGTAGTTTTGATTTAAACTATAACCCAAAAAAGTATATACTATCGTCTGACAAAATTGCAAGCGTGTTTCAATAGTTATTAACGGCGATTGCTATTCGTCTATACCTCGTTTCTTCACCGCGCATCTTAATAATTTGACTTATTCACGGATGAACAATATACTCACGGTAATATAGTCAAAACACCTGAAGTACTCTGAGAGGAAAGAATAAATCCCACCTATATTATTTTTTTATAATATTAATGTGACAAACAGACACAGTCCACCGGAAAGTAAGTGAATGCTGTCGCCCATAGACATCTATTTTCAATTATGTATCAATATGTTGAATTCGTTGTGATACGTTGACACACTGTCTAGATATGTTGTCTTTAATAATGTTTTTTACTGTTTAAATTAAAGTAAATAGTAAAGTTACAACCTATAATATACAGCCTATAACGTCGCAGAGCCTGAAACAGGTCCCATACTAAGTAATCCACCACGCCGGACGTGACGTAAGTCGTGACGTCCGTCACGTACGTGACGTGACGTACGTGACGGACTTAAGATGTCCTGAATTTTTTTTCCTCAGACTAACTGTTTTCCTCACGATATCATCCTACACCGCCGAGCATGAGATAAACCAGTAAATCAAATTGAAATTATGAACTTCATTGTGTGCTGGCGGGACTCGAACTCAAGTTGGTCGCATACTGTAAAGTTTACAACGAGAGCTAAATAAATAAATAATAAATTAATTGACTTTATTTCAGGTATTATTCCCATATAACTTACCAAGAAAAAAGTCAATACAGTACAGAATTACTAAAAATTAAAAAAATAATATCTAAGTCTAAATGGAGGAAACCATCCATCAAGCAGCTATTTTAAGCCATTTTTAATAGGAGGCTGTGGCCGGCACTCTTACTGTTAACTCTCTAATTATCTTGTTTCTACACCTATCAACCCTGGACGTGGGTGATGTAATTACGAGTCTTTGAATGGCATTTTAAACGTATTAATTCGCGCTTCGACAAACATCCCTACATACCTGAAGCACTGCAATGGCGTTTGAGACCATTAACAATTCTAAAGCTAAATCCTGGGCTATTACGACACGGTGATAAAAAGAAAAATAATATCTTTCAGCTAAACGTTAAGTCGACTTTTCAAGTACTTAGGCGAGTAAATTAGTAAGTCTGAACGCTTACGCCGGTAGCTTCGTGTGAAGTCGGAATTAGCGTTATATCGGCCGAAACGGATCGCCTATGGAGCGGTAGCTGATACAGTTGGTAGTGAAAATCTTTTTATCACAAATCCGAGGTGGGGTGAGAAATTAACACCGTTATTGGTTCTTTATCGCTAAATGGACGTAATTTGGTTTTCACCGCGTTTTTAATAAGTTACTTTCTTTTTTCTCTATCTCTGTCCGTCTGGATTTAGAAAGAAGCTCAAAGATCATTAATGAAGGTTATGAATTTTAAGCCTTACAAATTTATACATCCTGTGTGATTCTTACAGTTTGGAAGTTAAACTTATTAAATATAATTCTTAAACTACACAAGTTCCTTGCATATAACCCTGAATTCGAAATTAAAAGAAGAAAAACTTACGTATCTCCAAGAGATCTGCTTAAAATAGCATTTGCTAGACGGCAACAGGCAAAATATTCCACGTATTTGTATAATTACTTAAATAAAGACTTGAATATTTATTCTAAAACAGCTGTATAAAGATTGTGTGTGACTGTGAGAAGAAGAATTTGTAGCTAATTTGTTGGTAATTAGTTGCCAAAATTGCGATTTTGTTGCTCCAAGCGGTTTTGAAAAAATTGTTTTTTTTTTTTATAGAAGAGGGGGCAAACGAACATATCGGTTCACCTGATGATAAGTGACTACCGCAACCCATGACCAACCGCAACACCAGGGGATTTGCAGGTGCGTTGCCACCCTTTAGAAAGGAGTAAGCTCTTTTGGTCGGTCCGGAAAAATCGGCGGTGGTAAACTATTCCACAGAGAGGTCGTACGCGGAAGAAAACTCCTAGTGAAACGTACAGTGGTGGACCGCCAAGCATCCAGATGGTGTGGATGGTATCGGGACGTTTGTCGCGTAGTGCGTTCATGAAAGTTGGCGGCTGGGTTAAACCGAACCATTCCTCAGATCACTCCCCGTGGTATATGCGTAAGGAAATGCAAAGACATGCAACATCTCTTCGCAGAGCCAGTGAATCGAGCCAATAGGAACGCACTCTATTAACTGTTAGCATAAACGGATGAAAAAACCAACGAATTTATTAAATGAATATAAATAAAATTAACCATATTGAAAAAAAGGATCATAATTATCTAATCCATTCGACAACAATCTACGATTTTATAACTTAGAGATTTGTATCAAATTAGTCAGTCGTGTTTAAGTCACCTATTTTACGTACCACTTTAAGTGTCCAATAATTTTTGTTCGAAAAAAGGACTTTATCATAAAAACACAGATTAATAAATTGATAAAATGAAGGATGGATATTACGAATCAATTTTCACTCGCACTTTTCTGGAAGTCTCACTTCTACCGCGTGTAACATTGTTTTTTTTTACTACATTGCTTTTTATTAACAAAGAAAATGCGCGTCAAATAAAATGTTCTAAAAGTGGAGTTTAACTGTAGACAATTCTCGCAAGTGCAATATAAGTGAATTTGTTCTATTTAAGCGTTTTAAACTTCGCGTTGGACAACATTAAATATAAAAGAAAGAAAAATCGCTTGTACTATTTTCTGACAAAGTCTCCCTGTCTCTTTCAAACATCGTCTAAAATATATTCTGTCTCGCTTCCACGCGTTAATCTACACGAATCTCGTAGGTGCCTTGGAACTTAATTAGCATATTTTCCAAGGCATATTTTAGACTTGAATCTAGAAACAAAAGATGTGAGCTACTTTAAGCGCTAGATTGTTTATGTTTTTTCATAAAATTAGTAAAATTGTTTTTAATAACGTGGTAGAGCCATGCTACAGCTATATAGTGATTGTAGTCCAAATAGGTCGGCTCGACTGGGAAGGGCCATCCTCTCACGAAATACCGACGTAAAATAGCAGCTTAATGCTGTGTTTCGTACGGTGAGTGTACAGAACCAGAGACCCTTTTTACAACGCATCAGCATTTTGATTCTTAGCCTAGGACAAATGTAGATACTTATGGGCCACAGCATCCGCTTACCGTGAGGTGGCATGTGTGCTCGTTAGTCACCCTTATTCTATTAAAAAAATAACGCGTGCATGCAATTTACAAAATACGTTGGCATTGGGCGTTAGTTTGGACATTGCGAAGTCCTTCGATCGGGTTTGGCACAAAGCGCTTCTTTCGAAGCTCCCTTCCTATGGGCTTCCCGGGAAATTGTGCGATTGGATCACCAGCTTTCTTGCAGATCGGAGCATCAAGGTCGCTGTAGACGGTGCAAGCTCCGATTGCAAGCCTATTAATGCCGGTGTTCCACAGGGCTACGTGCTATCGCCAACGCTGTTTCTTCTGCATATCAGTGATATGTTGCATACCCGTAACATTCATTGCTATGCAGAGGGACAAACTCGGATTGGGGACGACTAAATCTAGTCCAGTTTAACCCCCAGAAGACACAAGTTTGCGCGTTAACCGCTAAAAAGAACCCCTTTGTCGTATCCCCTCAGTTTCAAGGCACTCCCCTTGTTGCCTCAGCCAGTATCGGAATCCTCGGCGTCGACATATCGAGTGACGTGCAGTTTCGTGGTCACTTGGAAGGGAAGGCCAAATTGGCCTCTAAAAAGCTTGGCGTGCTCAGCAGAGCGGGACAGTATTTCATGCCGGCACACCGCCTGCAACTTTACAAGGCGCAAGTTTGGCCGCACGTGGAATACTGTTCCCATCTCTGGGCTGGGGCTCCCCAGTACCAGCTCCTTCCACTTGACCGCATCCAGCGCAGAGCGGCTCGAATTGTCGACGACCGAGTGCTTTCCGATCGGCTCGATTCACTGGCGCTGCGAAGAGATGTTGCATCTCTTTGCGTATTTTATCGCATCTATCACGGGGAGTTCTCTGAGGAATTATTCGGATTAATCCCAGCCGCCAAATTTCGTGAACGCACTACACGGCAAACGTCTCGATACCATCCACACCATCTAGATGCTTGGCGGTCCACCACTGTACGTTTCACAAGGAGTTTTCTTCCACGTACAAACTCTCTGTGGAATAGTTTATCACCGGCGATTTTTCCGGACCGATACGACCTGGGGACCTTCAAGAAAAGAGCTTACTCCTTTCTAAAGGGCCGGCAACGCACCGGCAATTCTCCTGGTGTTGCGGTTGATCATGGGCGGCGGTAGTCACTTAACATCAGGTGAGCCGCATGCTCCTTTTCCCCTTCTTCTATAAAAAAAAAAACAAAAAAAAACGTAGTTTTTTAAAATTGACATATTTGCTGTAAGCCATGGACAATCCAAAGAAAAAATTTGTTGGAATTTTGTGTCGTTACCTTTGCCTTTCCAGCCCATTAAAAGTCCACTACTGAGCATAATCCTCCGCCATAGATTTCCTCCTAGGGAGGATATAGCTACCCTTGGGGTCGGCATTGTCTGGTTTTCAACTGTTATCAATGTTGCTGCCTATCTTGGTTATATCTCGGTATTGTAAAAGGCAACAGAGAATTAGAAATATGAGATAATTGTATTACAAATCAAATAATAAAAACTTGCGGTTGCCAACCCACTTGGTAAGAGAGGTAACCATGGAAAAGGCATATATCAAGCACTGGTATTTTGGTAAGCTATAATTATAATAATGTCCTCTAAACCGAATTTCTGTCACGCCAGCCAGTCTCGACGGAGACTAGCCATCAGCGCTGGACAGGATTATGGTGCACGAGAGTGTGCGCAAGCACAGGTGCACTCTCTATTGCCTCACTCTCATAATCCGATGGGATGGTAAACCGATACAACCGGAGAGAAATCAGGCGCAGAACCATTGGCTTTACATGCTTTCCGAGGCACGGAGGTGAATGAAGCACCACCAAATTCCTGACTCCGGGCAGCTACTAATAACCTTATGACGGAAAAACTCAATAACTGATTTTTTTATGCACGACCGAGAATCGCACCCAAGACCTCATTGTCAGCAGTCGTTTACTACCACTAAACCAATGAGGCAGCTGTAATTAATGAATAAATGACGGGTAACCTCTTGAGGGAGTGGAGCGGGAAAAGAGGAGGCAGGCCGCGGTCGTGCCGCGGTATTTATATTACCTATCGTACCAGTTCACTATATGTACGTTCTGTGAAGCAAACTTGGTGCGGTGGAGACAATCTTAATTGATTTTTTTTTCATTACCACCTCTTATGACACCCAAGGGACGATATGAGGTAGTGGATATTCTTACACCGCCACGGTGTATATACATTTACACTTAAAAACATACATACACACACACCCATATATATATATATATATATATATATATATATATATATATATATATATATATATATATATATATATATATATATAACCTTCCCGCAAGTACAAGTAGCAAGTTGACAAAGTTTAACCACAATCTAATGAACGGTATATACGGCAGCGCATAAAATCCGAACAATCGAACATAAATTTTTATATATTATATTATTTTTATCAACATATTAATATAATAGTAAAATTTGAGCCGTTTTACATGAAAAAGGATGATAATTAACATCTATACGGATGATATTTTATCGTCTGAAAAATAATAGGGTGCAACAGGTAAACAGAATAGAAGCCTGACACTGATATTTTACATTTTTTTTTTACTTTTACATTATGATATTATGGAAGTGATCTATCAATAAATACTCCTAATTTTGTGTGTATTATTTTAATTTAGATAGTTTTTAATTGATTTATTTAGTTCTAAAAGTTTGTTGTTATTTTTGGTACCGAAAGCTCATTTCAAATTAGTAATATTTACTGATAGATCAATTTCGTAAAATGTTAATGTAAAATAAAAAAAAATGTAAAATATCAGTGCCTAAGGCTTGTAATCCGTTCAACTGTTACACTTTATTTTTTCCAGGCGGTAAAAAATCACTCAGTATAATAAAAACAAATTTATAAATATACATCTGTACACAGGTATATGAACATGACGGTCACGCAATTTTTTTTTTAATTTATTATCCATAATTTTGTTACATTATCCAGTACAATACTAGCATATAAACCTCTAGGGGCTTACGCTAGAGAGTCGTCTTATATAAACAAAGATGTATTAATATTAAATCACATTATTCTAACAGAAGTACCTACTACAATAAATATGGTTGATTTAACAAATATGATTTAAGTTTACTTTTAAACAGTTTGATAAAATGCCCAACGCATGTATAGGCTTAGCATTGCTTACTGCCAGCTGTACCTTAGTATCTTTCAAATATAAATAAATACATAACCCTTTTATTTCTCATTTTTCATGCTGTTTTACAATAGCTATTATATTTTTACATGCAACAATAATAAACAAATCATAACATATTAACAAATCATTTACATAATTAATTAATATTAAGCTACATAATTAATTTGAATTTGTAATTTTTAGTGTTTAATATAATTTAAAAACGTATTTTTCATTATATAACTTGATTATTTACATATTATCACTATTAAATTAAAATAAAGAAAATATTAGAGTTTAAGTTAATTTAATGAGAACCCCTAACGCAGGGTAAAGGCCTCCTCCATTTTTGACCATTGTTTTTTATCTTCGAAATATACAAGTGATAAAATTAAGAAATTTATACAATCGACTTCAATATTATAAAAACATCATTATTGTATTCAACGTCAATTAAATAAAATAAAACTCATGTGTAATATCCAAGTAACACAAAGCTTAGAATCTAAGCGCTCGCTGTAAATTTTACAGTACGCGAGTAACTCAAGTTCGATCCCGGCCGGCACCAATGAAATTGGTAATCGCAATTTTAAGTAACAATTTACTACGAGCTCGGCGGTGAAGGAAAACATCGTAAGGAAACCTGCATGTCTGAGAAATAATAATTCGAAGACACGTCAAGTTCGCCAACATGCACTACGGCAGCGCGGATGACATTTTCTTGACCTAAAACCGTCTCAGAAATGAGACGAGGCCAGCAGTGGTTCGTATATTATAGGCTGTGTGACCAGAGTAAGTGTCATAGTCCAATAGATCAGTAAGCTGAAGCGGTAGGGGGCTAGCCATATCACTAGAAGAGGTAAAAATCGATGGAGAAGTATGGTTATCGAGGGATAGCCTTGTACTGGTAAATGAAGTCTAGGGCGACCCTCTACTGGATGGAGTGAAGATCTGATATTAGAAGTAGGAAGTCAATAGATGCTGATGCTGAATTGTTAACATGGAAGAGATCCAGACATATTAGTAGTATCGTTGTAGCACGAAAGGGTCGGCTCGAACGGGTTAGGACCACGCTCTCACAGAATACCGGCGTAAAATAGCAGCATAATACTGCAGTGATTCGTATAGTGAGTGTAGAGAACCAGAGACCCATTTTACTGGAAACAAGGCATTCCATCTTAGTGACAACGCATCTGCATTTTGATTCGTAATCGAGGATAGATGCAGATGTCTATGAGCCACAGCAACCACTTACCATCAGGTGGACTGTGTGCTCGTTTGTCACCCTATCCTATAAAAAAATCAGATGACTCCGTAATGTGCTTTTTAGCATTATTTGGGAAAGACCTGTGTTCAGCAGTGGATTTTAGGTATGATGTAAAGATGATTATGTTTATAATATAAGGGTTGTTAGAAATTGTATGTACTAATATGTAATACAAAATATAAGCTATTTTATTTACACAACACATAAAGATGCAATATTTATTTTAATAAAAATAATGAAAATCTAAAATTTACGTACTGTCCTATTTATTACAGCTTCATAACATAGAAAGACGGTACAGATTCATAAACTATAAATGAAATTTAAAAAAAATACAAAGGCCAAGTTCCAAAAAATCGAATCGACAATAATAATGAGTCTTTTGAATTGCCAAGTTCTGCCTTTACATTTACATCCGGATAGTAACAATACAGTCGCTTGTTTTACTTTAAATATGTACTGTTAACAAAAAACAATAGAGAAGTACAAACGAAAACTCTGATCCTATTATAACAAATTAAGGTACGAATTATAATTCTAATGAACGAACAAACTTCACTTCGGACAGCGCTGGAAAGTTTTAGATTTAATGATATTAATAGCGACAACTCGGGCTTGGCCAGACAGAGGGTGAAGGACACGTAAGAATAGTGTTGGGAATTATTTAGCATATAGCGTTAATTAATATAACACTTAAGTTAATAGCTATAAATTTAAAAAATGATAACTAGCTTTCGCATACATATCAAAATAATGATACACATTATTTTTTTTAAAGTCACCCCCACACTAGAATTTTTTCTTGTAGCGCAAAGGCATTTTACAGACATAAATTTCACAAGGATAAACATCCAGACCCGGGACATAAATTTGTGGGCCACACAAAAACTTATCTCGTGCGGGATTCGAACCCACGGCCCTCAGCGCTGTATATTCTTGTTTACCAACTTTTAACCACCGACTGGTAGATCTATGTTTCTCCCATTTTAAGAAGGTTTTGCCATAATTGCTATGCTTCGTCATTTGCTGGTGGATTGTTGGTCGCAAGTAGCAAATGTCTTAAATCATCTCACATAAAAAAGGCGATACACCGTCATACATGGAAAACCATTGGGGTCTTTTTGGTCTTTAAAAAGTTACATTCTGCAATACCTAAATATGAATACCAATACATAAATGACCGTAACGCAGTTTAACGGTTTTTTATTGCTATATATATATAAAAATATGTTACTTTATGTGCAAAGTCGGTTCTATGGAAATCATATAAAATAGATATAAAGTGTAGTTACAGCCTATATACATTCCATTGCGAGGCGTGATTCTCCCTTCAGGTCATTTTCAATAGTTTTGGAGTATTTATACCGCTGGACTGCGCTGCTTCATTGCGTGTTGGCAAACATTGCATGCCTTCAAAAATTATTTTATTCTTCAAACATACAGCTTTTTCTTCGTTTCTGAACACGTGGTAAACAGCACATCAAATTGCAACCAACAATTTCATTGCTGCCTCCAAAAATCAAACCTGGGTTGCTGGTATGCTGTGAAACTTTTAACGACACCCAACTCTTGACCTACAATGGTCCTTGATGATGGCATCCAAATATTTTATTAAATATTACTTTAATATGCTTGAGCAATATGGGCATCTTCCCCTTTTTCTCGCTCTCTCTTGCTCTCTCTCTCTCTCTCGCTCTCCCTCTCACTTTCAAGGAATATCTAATTGAGATTTTCGTAAAAAGTCATGGCATGACTGTTTAATTGCAATGACGATTACACTAAAAAACATTGCAAATTTTAATTGTCGTTCAATCATCACCGTCACCATCGTTATTACAGTTACCTACAAGTTGATTGCTTAATATAAGGCTACCTCATAGATTGCCACGTAGCAACGTCCAGAGCATGCAACGATCTCATCGAGTTGCACGCCTTGGAAGTATGTCTAGCATTGGACAACTGCATACTGATGCAAATGTACTAATATGTTTAAAATATATGTTACAAAATAAAATAGCGTAATATTTAAAAGCACTTTTTTAAAAAAGCAATCATTTACATCACTACGCACGTGTAATTATTATCCTCGAGTGTGTTTTGATTGAATTTATTTCGCTCTTTTGTACGTGAACGTCAATATGAGAGGCTTCTAATAAATAGCTTTTATACAGGAATTTAATTTAGCAGGCCGCTGGTTTTACTATTACCAGACGATTGACGACTGCCGAGCATACAGCCTACCTAATTTCAAGTGGATGCTTTGGCCCAAAGACATCTACATTTATCCTCGGTTAAGAATCAATATCCAGATGCGTTGCCACTAAGATGGAATGCCTCGTATCCAGTAAAAAGGGTTTCCGGTTCTCTATACCATACGAAACACAGCAGCATTGAGCTGTTATTTAACACTGGTATTTTGTGAGAGCGTACTTCTTCCCCGGTCACGCTTACCCATTCGTGTCACAACCATAATATAGATGCAGTGTACATTACTATTTTTCTTGGCGGTAGTACTTCTTCTTCCATCCACCATACCATCTAGTAATACCATCCTATTACTTACTCTGACCACCAAACAGCAACACCTGCCTAACTAATAAGGCCAAGGTCAATTAATTCCCAGGAGTAATTCATTATGCTTATGTACACGATGTCACAGAATAAATAATAGACGATATCTTGACATCGACTTAAAAATGTGAAATTAAATAAAACTATTATTTACGGATTTTATCGCGTTTAATTACTTTAATTTGTTTTTATTATTATCCCGACGTTTCGGGTGCTTTACAGCACCCATGGTCACGGTGGGGACTGAGATGTTTGACGTCCCAATGTCTTAGTTAGTCCGGCTACCTTCAGTTTTTTAATATTAATTTTTGGTCCGATTTACGCAAAACAAGCTTATAGTATCATGAAGTCTTGAAGTGGTATGCTTGGGTTTGGGTTTAATTTTGTTAATTATAGGATCCCAAGCAGATGGTAGCACCCAACCATCTTCTCTATTGAAATTTGGATTTTTTTTTAATTTCAATAGCCTCGCGTATCATCCTTGGTAGGAATCGGTGTTCTTTTGCGGGAATTTGTGGTTTATCAAATTGTAAAGTTTACTTTTAGATTAATAAAATAAACTCGGATTTAAAAGATTTACACAGATTTATTCCGCACAAGTTACTCTCTTGGAGGTTACAACACGAAATGCCCTGTCTATGGAATGAACAAAGAATATATAACTATCCTATACAGGAAAGAATGAATGAACTAATCCTAAGATCCGCTGTAACAGTTTTCAAAGACAATTGGTCATAGATAAATGCGGTATCGATATTTATATCGATACTTTGCCTTTTTTAAACAATATCGATTTATATAGCAAATAATAATAGGTTATCATTACAGAGGTGTAAATACGGAAATAATGCAATATAATCACCCTTTAAATAATATGTATGTTAACAACTCGGCCATCCTCCAACAAGTGAGTCCTCTCACTTGATCTATTACAAAGATAACATGATTGGTTTCGTACAATTTACGTTATAATATGTAGAGACGTTATACAATTTAAACAGTAATACAGCTAGTGTTTATACCTTATATAAATAGGAAGGCAAGTGTAAAAATTAAACGCTAAGTAAATAAATGAACACTACATATTGGCGTAGTCCGTTACGATCTGCAACCATCTGTGAATAGTTTTCACTGATTGCTCGCAACTAAGCCGTTAACACTCATGCATAGTCTGCTATGATCTGCGATCATCTGTGAGTTCTTCACTGACCGCTCATAGCCTATGTCATTTTGTAGAAGTATACAGTCTGTCATGATCTGCGATTATCTGTGCGACAACACTAACCGCTCACGACCCATACACATCTACTACATCTTTTATCACTACAGAATAGTCTACTTCGATCTGTAATCTTCCGTACTTTCATCATACACTAGTTATTCTGCTCGCGACCAAGCTGTTAACACTCATGCATAGTCTGCTATGATCTGCGATCATCTGTGAGTTCTTCACTGACCGCTCATAGCCTATGTCATTTTGTAGAAGTATACAGTCTGTCATGATCTGCGATTATCTGTGCGACAACACTAACCGCTCACGACCCATACACATCTACTACATCTTTTATCACTACAGAATAGTCTACTTCGATCTGTAATCTTCCGTACTTTCATCATACACTAGTTATTCTGCTCGCGACCAAGCCGTTAACACTCATGCATAGTCTGCTATGATCTGCGATCATCTGTGAGTTCTTCACTGAGCGCTCATAGCCTATGTCATTTTGTAGAAGTATACAGTCTGTCATGATCTGCGATTATCTGTGCGACAACACTAACCGCTCACGACCCATACACATCTACTACATCTTTTATCACTACAGAATAGTCTACTTCGATCTGTAATCTTCCGTACTTTCATCATACACTAGTTATTCTGCTCGCGACCAAGCTGTTAACACTCATGCATAGTCTGCTATGATCTGCGATCATCTGTGAGTTCTTCACTGACCGCTCATAGCCTATGTCATTTTGTAGAAGTATACAGTCTGTCATGATCTGCGATTATCTGTGCGACAACACTAACCGCTCACGACCCATACACATCTACTACATCTTTTATCACTACAGAATAGTCTACTTCGATGTGTAATCTTCCGTACTTTCATCATACACTAGTTATTCTGCTCGCGACCAAGCCGTTAACACTCATGCATAGTCTGCTATGATCTGCGATCATCTGTGAGTTCTTCACTGAGCGCTCATAGCCTATGTCATTTTGTAGAAGTATACAGTCTGTCATGATCTGCGATTATCTGTGCGACAACACTAACCGCTCACGACCCATACACATCTACTACATCTTTTATCACTACAGAATAGTCTACTTCGATCTGTAACCTTCCGTACTTTCATCATACACTAGTTATTCCTAAGTCTAAGGTTAATCACCATTTTCTAAACGACAAAATGTCACAAATACATAAATAAATTTATAAAATATGATTTTTTTTTAATTATTTAATTTACTCATTACTTTAGTCGGTACCATTGGCATAATCACTATGGTCGTTCTCGCTTCCGCTTGAGATCTCTTTATAATTTAACCAAGGATGTATTTTATCCAGCGCTACTACGTTTTCGTATCGTCTTTTCCCTTTTCTCGATAAAGGTGTATCCTCAACAAGAAACCTATCATTCGGTAGTACTTTCTTAATCCTGTACGGGCCATTAAATTTTGGTAATAATTTTTTGATTTACCTAAGTGTTCTCTATCAACGACTGTTCTCTCAATCCTAATTAAATCGCCTTCTTTATACTTTGTTGCGTGCTTCCTTCGTTCATCAAATGCCTTTTTTGAATTTTCTTGTTGCTTCTCTATTCTATCACTCGCTGCGGATCTCATTTCCACTAATTTTTCTCCTTGTGTATACTCAATTGTTGGACTTATAACATCTCCGAGGATAGTCTCTGAAACATTCATAAGTTTATAACCAAATAATAACTCTGAGGGACTTTTGCCAGTTGCTCTGTTTACAGTTGTCTTCATCCCTAACTGTATATCAGCGACATACTCATCCCAGGTGTTATCATTCTTACCATGACATTTAGTACTTAAAGCATCCGTTATCGTCCTATTATACCTTTCTACTTGTCCATTGGCCCTCGGTGTGGCAACTGCGTTTAATATATGTTTCAAAGCTAAACTCTTCGTGAACGACTTAAATTTTGCGCTCGTAAAGCATGTACCTCTATCTGTTATTAGTCTAGATGGGACTCCAAAATAACTAAAACGTTCGCGGAATATTTTAATTGCGGTTGTGGATTTTGTGTTCCTAACCGGTTTAATGTTTATAAATTTTGTAAAAGCATCTACAATAACCAAAATATAAGTGTTGCCTCTTCGAGATCGTACGAAAGGGCCTGAATGATCGGCATGTAGTGTATGGAATGGTACTTCAATTTTGGGGATAGGATGAAGCATGCCTTCTTTCCTTCCACCCGGGGCCTTATGATGCGCACATTCAAGACACGATGTTACGTATTTTTTGTAAAACGCCTCATTTTGGGAAACCAGAACATACCTTGCAGACGACTAATAGTCTTATCAAAACCGAAATGTCCTACTTCGTCGTGGTTCATTCGTAATACTTGCCACCTTACTGATCTTGGAACTACCCAGCGGATACCATTATCAACTATACGGTAAACATGATCTCCTTTTAACTGATAATTTTTATAAATGTCTGCAACAGATTTCGTGCGACTATCTTGCAGTACCTCCTTAATGCCTTTAATTTCATCATCGTTACTCTGAACTGTAGCGATCCAGTCCTTTACATCAATTTGTAAAACATCAATCACCCGCGGCTCATCTTCAGTAGAGGGTTCGTCCACAGGGCTACGACTTAGGGCATCAACGTGTGCCATTCGTGACCCGGCTCTGTACTCAATATTGTATGACGTTTTCCTCATGTAAACTATCACTTTTATTTTTGGAATCGGTTTGAACCCTTGTACACTTTTCGGCTAAGTGGCCTAACCTATAGCAATTCGTGCATTTTACAGTCTTTTTCGTGCATTCATAACTATAATGCCCCGATTCGCTACAGTTATAGCAAATAATATTCGAATTAGATGTAGTACGCGACTGCCTCTGACTAGTTAATGGGGTATTATTAGCGAAGGCCGTTTTTTTATCTTGAACGCTCCTTCCCTTATTGTAATCACGGGGTTGCTGTTTAATTGACTGAAAATATTCTAAAATTTGTTCAGGCTCCTGGCATTTGGCAGCCTTAGCTCCCAACCTAACCAAACGATCTTCTATACCATAAAGAATGCAATCAACGGCACGTTTACCTTCGATCCCGCAACGGTTTAATAAATTTAATTTTTCGTAATAATAAAGCTCTAGGGACTCGTTATATCTCACTCGTTTAGACAGCATTTCGGTCAATTCGGCATAATCGTCACTACTGGGAAAGGATTCAATAAGTTTTGTTTTCCAATCAGACCACGAGGACGACATAGTGGGTAACGCTTGGTACCATACTCTAGCTACCCCTGACAGCTTAGGTATAGCATAATGTATGATTTGGTCATCACCCCATTTATATAACTTAGCACACTCGTCCACTTTATTCAACCACATATGTACTGTTTGACTTTTAATCATAGGATCGAATTCGGGCACCACATTGCCTAACGTAGGAAACTTATTACCATCAGGGCGGGTAGATGACAAACATTTTACTAACTCCGATAAGATATGTAATGTACTATTGCTACCTGCTTCAGTCGATGGTTTGCGACGCGACGTTTCTCCTGTTCCTTCAGACACACGAGGCTGGAGATTCTCTTGTAGATCATCACGATGACGCTTACGGGATCTACGTCCGTGCGTACAACCACCCGCCGGTTCGCGACAAGGAGTTCCGCTCCTAGTTGGAGTTAGTGTGCGATAATGACGTCTTCCACTTTCACTTAATCTCGCGCGTTGACGACGAGTGACATTATCTTGACGGCTTCCATCTGAGTCCGTAGAATGTGTATTACATCGCCTTTTGTTCGATTCTTTGTCACGGCGATTTTTATGATGTTTTTTATGCTTGGATCTACTTTCTGATTCACGGTGAGAATTTTTTCTCTTGCGATGACGTGATCGTGACTTCCTACGACCATCGTCGTTTTCTATTTCGTTATTCATATATTTTTTTTTAATTGTCTTAAAAATGACACGTGGAAAAAAAAACGTAAATACTTGAATTTTAGTATAAATACACTATGGGTCTTGTTTATCCCACTTCTGAGATGTAAACTTTACTTTTAGATTAATAAAATAAACTCGGATTTAAAAGATTTACACAGATTTATTCCGCACAAGTTACTCTCTTGGAGGTTACAACACGAAATGCCCTGTCTATGGAATGAACAAAGAATATATAACTATCCTATACAGGAAAGAATGAATGAACTAATCCTAAGATCCGCTATAACAGTTCTCAAAGACAATTGGTCATAGATAAATGCGGTATCGATATTTATATCGATACTTTGCCTTTTTTAAACAATATCGATTTATATAGCAAATAATAATAGGTTATCATTACAGAGGTGTAAATACGGAAATAATGCAATATAATCACCCTTTAAATAATATGTATGTTAACAAAATCTAATGTAATGGTGGGGACGATCTTGAACATGTTCGCAGACTGCAGACTTCCTCGAGCGTCGGTGCTTCACTTCAGCTATATGTTCCTTCACGCGGGTTTTTATAGATCTCTTTGTTTGACCTATGTAAGAGAGACCACATTCACAATCTAGCTTGTACACACCTGCATCTTGTAGAGGAATATTACATTTGATGGATGGTAAAAATTGACTAATCTTCTTCAGCGGCTTGTAGTATGTCTTAATGGACGCTCGCTTCAAGATGTAGCCAATCTTGTCCGTGACTCCTCTGACATATGGTAGTAAAGTAGGCGCGCACTCGACTGTGGCCGGCTTCACTCGTTCACTGTGACGTAGGCGCGGGACCCGAAGCTTGTTGTCCTGCAATACTTGCTTGACGTGCTGAAGCTCCGCGGCCAGGTGATTTTTGTCACAGATCCCTCGTGCCCTCTGAAACAAAGATTTTTCCACGGTAGCTAACTGTGAAGGATGATGGTGAGATTCACCATTTAGATATCGGTTGGTATGGGTCTTTTTCCTATACAATATGACCAATAGTGTTATCAATATTTCGGATGACAAAAACATCTAGGAAGGCTAAAGAACCCGAAACGTCGGGATAATAATAAAAACAAATTAAAGTAATTAAACGCGATAAAATCCGTAAATAATAGTTTTATTCAATGTGTAGTATTCGCGTAAATTTAAGAAATCATAATGTGAAATTAATTTATTCTTTATTACCGAGATCAAAAATGAGGAGGTATCCAATTCGACTGTATGTTTTTTTTAATGTGTGTTACCTAAGAAATTTTCTCTGAGTGAACCAATTTGATGATATTAATAAAGATCTGAGTTTTTGAGTTATCCTTAATAATGCGTATTTAATTGACTGTTGTTCTCATTTTAATTACACTGAAGTGGTTGGACAAAATTTTTAATTTTACCACTTGTTAGTTTCTTGAAGTTGGATTTTTCTTTTAATTAATGGTCACTTTTTGAGGACAACTACACGTAATTGGATGTACCGTACTATGAACGACGAATAGAAAAAATATCGCTCACCTATATCTAACGTGGTAAATATTGGCAAACCTTTGAATAAGTAATTGCTGGCCGACATATTCTTAGACTTAATATAGCTTTTAACGTAACTTTAGAGTTACGTCACCAGCATGAAGTGTAGAGGTAAGGAGAACTATCTCACATGAAGAATAGTTTAAAAAGTGTTTTTTTCATACATAAACACTCACGCCTGTCACCCAGAGGGGCAGGCAGAGACTACGGACTTCCATTTGGCACGATCCTGACATACCTCTTTCGCCTCCTTTACATCCATATATCTACGCGTACATGCTCGTCGGTTAAGGTTTCTTCTAACGTGGCCAATTTTCAAAATATCGCCAATTTGGTCGATAAACTTTTTTCTAGGGCGTCTCTTCCCGACTCGGCCGTTCACATCTGCCATATAAATTTGCTTTGTCACTCTTTCCTCATTCATTCTTTCTACATGACCAAACCACCGAAGCATTCCTTTCTTAATCCTGGTCACAACATCATCTTGCATACCACATTTATCTCTTATCACGCAATTTCTTGCCCTGTCATTCAGATTTAACCCTAGCATATTCCTTAAAGACCGCATTTCTACAGCATTTATTCTACTTTCGTGCTTCTTCTGCCACACCCAGCTTTCACTACCATACATGAAAGTAGGGACTAACACAGCATTATGAATTACCATACGTGCCTTTTTTGACACATTCTGGTTCTTCATAATAGAGTGTAGTGCCCCATTCACTCTATTCCCTGCATTTACTCGTCGTTCTATATCCCTATCATATCACCATCCCTGCTAAATACACATCCCAAATACACATACTCATCCACTTGCTCAATTAACTCTCCTTATGTTCTTATTTCACATACCGTTTTGCTTTCTTCTCTTTCAAAAACCATCACTTTCGTCTTACTTGCGTTCACTTTCATTCCACTTTCTTTTAATTCCCAGTTCATTAATGTAACCATCATTTGCAACTCAGCCGCCGATGACGCAAATATGACTTGATCATCGTAATACAAAAGGCATTTGATGGTTAACTCGCCCATTCTTAACCCACATTCTTCATCTTTCAAAGTTTGCAAACACCTGTCCATAAATAGGTTGAACAGCCAAGGGGAAGCTACACAGCCCTGGCTGACACCTTTTTGGACCCCATTGATCCTGACACAAGCACTAGAGTCCCTATAAAGAGAACTTAATGCCTCTATCAAACCAGCGGTCAACCCATATGAGTTCAGTGTTTGCCATAACACATTCCTGTCCACTCTGTCATTATCCTTTGTTTTTTGTAAGCAGTAAAATAACAGTTCAAAAACTCTCCACAACAGCGCTAGAGTAGCTAGAGTGTATGAAATGAACTTAGGTTGCTATGTTTTATACCTGGAGATCGATCGATCGATCGATTAAGAATTATAATGCAGATGCATTGTCACCCCTGAGGACTACGATGGAATGTCTTGTTTCCAGTAAAAAGGGTCTCCAGTTCTCTAGACACCACACAAAACACAGCAGCATTAAGCTGCTATTTTACACAAAAATTTTGTGAGACTGTGGTCCTACCAGGTATAAAACATACCAACCATGGTTTTGGGTTAGGAACTTAGGTAGGTAACCAGGTTGGATCCCGGTAACGTGCCTGAATAAGGCAAGCCAGGACTGGATTGTGGATGAAATCGGAAAACTAAAGCCCTGGCCGGAGGCAGTGCTCTCGGTAATACCCGAGGGCGAACTGCCTAAGCCTACGCTGGGCATTACCTACTTGCCCCGCAGCGAAGCCGACTCTCCAGAGGAGGCGGCTGTGCTGTTGAAGGCACAAAATATAGTGCTCCATACTGAATTCTGGAGAATCCTCCACCATAGGGATGAGGAGAATGGGTTCCTAGTAACCTTTTCTCTGGACGACCCATCGGCGGAGGCTCTTCGGAAGGCAGGCGGCAGAGTCATCCTTGGCTTTAAGATGATAACTTTTAAAGTCAGGGGAGGCTCTGACGCGGCAATGGAGCCCGAACCGCCCCAACCCCAACCCCAATCCCCTCAGACCTCCACCTCTCGGGGTGAGGCTGAAACGCCACCGGTGAGAGTGACGAAGACCCAAGGCGCAGATTTCGCCTCGGTCCGACGGCCTCCGCTGGTGTCGTCCCGGCCGGGGGGGAGGGGAGGTGGGAGCGGTTCGAAGAAAGGTAAGGCGGGGGTCAAGTTCGCAGGAAAAGGACGTCCTCGTCCTCAACAGGCGGAAAAGACCCCTGAATAAATATATACATAAATGGCTAAACCCAAGGGTAAGACGAGGGTCCTCCAAGCAAATCTTCACCATGCAGCAGCTGCTTCTGCCGTGGTGGAGGTTTGCTTTGCAGAGGACAACATTGACCTCGCCCTTATACAAGAGCCTTGGGTTGCCAACGGTCAAGTTCTGGGATTGGCGGCTGCCGGTAAGATTCCTGTCAATACCAAAGGCAGACCCAGATCTTGTATAATTTATAATAAAAATATTGAACTTTTAGCTGTTCCAGAGTACTGCAACGATGTCCTGGTTACAGCTTTCATAAATCTCAAGGGATGCACAGGGGCCAGAGTAATCATTTGCTCAGCCTATCTTCCCGGCGAGAACGCAGATCCTACTATCGAGTTACAGCGATTGGCGGAGTTCGCCCGAAAACACAACGCCGAACTTGTGGTGGGTTGTGATGCTAATGCTCACCACACAGCCTAGGGGGGCACCAAAATCAACGAAAGAGGTGAATTACTTTATGATTTTCTCATCTCCAATCGCCTGGTAAGCCTAAACTTAGGTTGTACACCAACCTTTGTAACGCGTACTGGGGAAGAAGTGTTAGACATAACCTTTGCTACCAATAACATGTCCAGGCGGATAAATGACTGGAATGTTAGTAGCGAAAACTCGATGTCTCATCACAAGCACATTAAGTTTGTGATTGGAGCATCACCATCCTTTGAAACCGTTACTTTTAGGGATCCGAAAGCGACCTCCTGGAATATCTATAGAAATAGCCTAAGGAGGAATTTGGAAACGTTTCCTAAAAGCATCAAAACAATTGAAGGTCTGGAGTTAGCGACAGAGACGGTAACCGTAGGTATCTGTGAAGCCTTCGAGGACAGTTGTCCCGTCAAAACCAAGACCTCAACACGAAAAATTTCTTGGTGGAATTCTAAGCTGAAAGACCTTAGGGAAAAGACCAGGAAACTATTTAATAGAGCTAATAAAACCAAAAAGTGGGATATTTATAGTGCAGCCCTAACTGAATATAATAAAGAAATTAGGAAAGCCAAGAGAGCATCGTGGAGGAAGCTATGCGAGAAAGTTGAGTCTTTGCCTCGCAGTGCAAGACTACACAAGATGCTATCGAAAACTAAACCTAATCAGATCGGGCTTTTTAAAAAGCCGGATGGTAACTTCACTAATAGTGAAACGGAAACATTGGAGTTTACTAGCGTCAACCGATTTCCCAGGGTCGTACAAGACTTCAGCCTTGAACTCTTTCAGAGCCCTACGAAGGCCTTGCAATGAGGACTGGCGTAGGGCTGCAAAGGTAATAAGGCCAAACCTGGTGCAGTGGGCCGTTGACTCCTTTGAACCATTTAAATCAAGCGTGGAGGATGGAATAATTCCCATCCAACTACAGAGGGGTATCGACATCTTTCTTCCTTATCTGGTGAAAATCTTCAGAGCAAATTTTGCAAGGGGATATATTCCAGAACGATGGATAATTGTCAAGGTTCTATTTATACCTAAGGCTGGTAGAAAGGCCTACGCTTTACCAAAGTCCTTAAGACCTATAAGCCTATATTCCTTTCTTCCTAAGACATTGGAAAAGGTTAAAGATAGATAAATAAGGGATGTAGCTCTAGCTACGAGGCCCATACATTACAACCAGCATGCTTACCGTAGAGGCAAATCTACGGAAAAAGCCCTGATCCGTGTCATTGACAGGGTCGAAAAAGCACTGGAGTATAAAGAAATAGCTCTTTGTGCCTCCTAAATATTGAGGGCGCCTTCGACAGTAGCCCCACATCACTGCTGATTGGGGGTCTAACATCTAAAAATGTTGACCCTACAACCATCAGATGGGTGAAGTCGATGCTCTCAAACAGAAAGGCAAAACTAGCGCTGTTTCAAACTTCGATTGAGGTTGCAACCACAAGAGGCTACCCACAAGGAGGTGTTTTATCACCCCTTCTTTGGACTCTTGCGGTTGAACAACTATTGTACAAAATGGCAGACCTACGCATTGACACATTGGGTTATGCTGATGACCTTGTGATCATTGCAGGGGGTTTTTGCCAAAGTACTTTAACGTCAATAATACAAAGAGCCCTAAACACAATAAATAACTGGTGTAGGGATAACAGTTTATCAGTTAATGCTGATAAAACTGTTATAATACCCTTTACCAAAAAGAGACGGTTGGACAAATTAGTCCAACCAAAACTTAATGGTAAAGAAGTACCATTGTCCACGGAAGTTAAGTACTTGGGCGTAACAATTGACCAAAAACTAACGTGAAACTCTCACCTTAGCAACGTATGCCATAAGGCAAAAATTGCTTTAGGTACGTGCAGTCGTTTGGTCGGGAACAACTGAGGCAGCATAGTGAGGCCGATTCTCACCTACGCGTCTATTGTCTGGTGTAACAAGGCCAACCAAAAGACGACTGCGGATAGACTAAATAGTCTACAAAGGACTGCCTGCCTAATGGCAACTGGAGCGGCTCTTAATGCACTTCTATGCCTAACGCCCCTTGATCTCTATCTAGACAAGGAGGCGAGGGCTAGTTTGTATAAGATTAACGCCCAGGGCGGTCTGAGCTTGCTCTCCTACAGATTGAGATCCATGCTCGACTCAATTAAGGAATCACCGGTCTTATGCATGATCTCAGATATCATGCGTCCACTATATACCTTTGATAAAAATTATATAGTGGAATTACCCTCCAGAGAAGACTGTCTGAATGGCCAGGTTATCTGTGAGGTCGGTAGCCTTATATGATATACCGATGGGTCTAAAATGGGCCTCGACGTAGGCTTTGGAATTTACGGGGAACGTCCCAAATTCAAACTTAGTATGAATTTGGGTAGATACACCTCTATTTTCCAGGCAGAAATTTTCGCCATACTTCGGTGTGCGGAAATATATCTGCAAAAACACTACGTCAACCAAAAAATTTACATAAACTCTGATAGTCAAGCAGCACTCTTAGCGCTGAGATCAAACTTAGTGAACTCAAAGCTAGTTGGAGACTGCGTGAACCTTTTAAACGCCCTGGGTTGTAAAAACAGGGTCGTTTTAAGATGGGTTCCGGGTCACGAGGGTATTGTAGGCAACGAATTTGCCGACAAACTTGCACGGAGGGCTCAAAGTGCACACAATTTGGACCCGAGCCATTTTGTGGAATCTCAAGAAGCCTAGCCCGATTGACCCTTGAAACTCTTTATCACAATAAATCACTTAAGATCTGGTCTGATACACCAGGCTTAAAAATTCTAAAACCTTAATCCGGGCTTTTGATCGTAAATTCGCTTCAGAAGCCCTGGGATTAAGTAAAAATAAATTGCGCATTCTGGCTAGAGCCCTAACTGGACACTGTTGTCTTAAAAAGCACATGTCCATCCTGGGACTAAGCAATTCAAGGATGTGTCGGTTCTGTTCCGTAACGGAAGAAACGCCTCTACACATCCTAACCGTTTGCGGACCCTTAATGCGCAAACGTAACACTCATCTGGGACACTATCTACTCCGCCCAGAAGAAGTGAAATTGCTCACGGCTAAGCAGCTCCTTCGATTCATTGAAGACATAGGGCTTAGCAGTGAACTATAGCCATAGCAGCGATCACAATAGATCTTATAGGTCGCAGTGATACTGGTCTCTTTAACTAGACCTGCATAGCTGCTCGCACATAATAATAGTCACCGTGAAACACATTGAGAGTGATTTTTAAAATAAAATTTTTTAAAATAATAAAGAGTTATGTTGAAAGTTCATACAATAAAAAGTTATTTAAAGTTAACCTTCTAGCTACAGTGGCTCCACCCTTATTTAACGCCTTCCTACGGACACATTTTAATATACAGATACGGTTCTCCTTACACTCTACGGTGACCAGCGTTGTTGTGTGTGTGTGTGTGTGTGTGTGTGTGTGTGTGTGTGTGTGTGTGTGTGTGTGTGTGTGTGTGTGTGTGTGTGTGTGTGTGTTGTGTTTAAAGAGTAACGATGATAAATGGACACATAGTCCACCTGATGGTAAGTGGATGCTGTGGCCCGCCTACATTTATCCAAAATTGTGATTCAAAATGCAGATGCGTTCACTCTCGAGGATTAAAATGGAATGCCTTATTTCCAGTAAAAATGGTCTCATAAACACAATAGCATTAAGCTGCCATTTCACGCTGGTATTCTGTGAGAGTGTGATCGTAGCCCAGTCGAGTCGTCCCATTTCTGCTACAAATATAATATGACTGAGGCATGGCTTTACCACGACAAGACCTACCACGTTACGTTGAGAACAGATTTTAATTATATATATATATATATATATATATATATATATATATATATATATATATATATATATATATATATATATATATATATATATATATATATTAAAGTAAAGTAAAGTTACAGCCTATGTACGTCCCACTGCTGGGCTGAGGCCTCCTCTCATTTCTGAGAGGGTTCAGGGCAAGGAAGTATCCGCCGCGCTGCCCCAATGCGTGTTGACGTTGACATGTCTTCGAAATATTTTTTTTCTTATTCCTCAGACATTCAGGTTTCCTCACGATGTTTTCCTTCACCGCCAAGCACGTAGTAAATCAGCACTTAAAATTGCAATTAACAATTTCATTGGTGCCGGCGGGGATCGAACCCGGGTTACTCGCGTTCTGTTATATTTACAGCGAGCGTTAACCACTGAGCTACCACGGCTCTCTCGGCTCGGCATATATATATATATATATATATATATATATATATATATATATATTTATTAAAGCAAAGTAAAGTTACAGCCTATATACGTCCCACTGCTGGGCTGAGGCCTCCTCTCATTTCTGAGAGGGTTCAGGGCAAGGAAGTATCCGCCGCGCTGCCCAAATGCGTGTTGACGAACTTTACATGTCTTCGAAATATTTTTTTCTTATTCCTCAGACATGCAGGTTTCCTCACGATGTTTTCCTTCACCGCCAAGCACGTAGTAAATCAGCACTTAAAATTGCAATTAATAATTTCATTGGTGCCGGCGGGGATCGAACCCGGGTTACTCGCGTTCTGTTATATTTACAGCAAGCGTTAACCACTGAGCTACCACGGCTCTCTCGGCTCGGCATATATATATATATATATATATATATATATATATATATATATATATATATATATATATATATATATATATATATATATATATATATATATATATATATATATATATATATATATATATATATATATATATATATCTCACATCATTCCCGCAAGCGATCAATTCGCTTGAATGAAGTAAGTTGCGATTACAAGACGGCCTTAATACATATATCAAAATTACGCACTTGGGTAATAAATATGTATATTATCTTTCAAAAATATCGATATATACCTTCGATATTTTTAATCGCGATATATATTCGATACTTATTTTACAGTATTGAATTTGTATTAACTTCAATATATTTTAAAATATTATATTTATTTTATAATTTAATAGAGAAATCATTAGGAAACGAAATCAACTATAAAAACATTTATTTGTTGTTTTTTTTTTAGATGTTAGCCCTCATTGCACAAAATCATACAAAACATGACTATACATATAACAATATATCGATATCAATCATGCGATAATTATCGATACTGTTTAAAACATCGATACGATAAATATCGATATATTTTTTAACTTGTCATTCCTAACACAAAGGTTTGTTTGTTCCTTTAAAACTCTATGTATTGAAAATCCCTAAATAGTTTCAATCTTCTAATAAGTTTTGAGTCACGTCTTTGAGCTTAGTACATAATTTTTGTTTAGGTTGTGAAGCTAAGGTCCTAATAAGCATAAGATTTTTA
This sequence comes from Parnassius smintheus behrii, assembly GCA_036936625.1. Classification (NCBI taxonomy): domain Eukaryota; kingdom Metazoa; phylum Arthropoda; class Insecta; order Lepidoptera; family Papilionidae; genus Parnassius; species Parnassius smintheus. The sequence continues at coordinate 14,188,112 of JAUPFT010000027.1, read as the reverse complement.
TAATTTAAAATATTGAAGTGAGAGACAAGCATTATTATCACTATCCATATTGCATTAAGAGTCATGTAAAGTTTCTTTTCTTTTTTTGGAATAAGGGCGACAAATAAGCACACATTCCACCTCATGGTAAGTGAATACTGTTGCCCATTGACGTCTATCTAACCTCAATTATGAATCAAAATGCAGATGTGTTGGCACCCCTGAGCACTATGATTTGCCCCAGCAGCATTGAGCTGCCATTTTACGCAGGTGTTTTATGAGAGTGTGGTGCATCACCGGTCCACCCGATCTATTTGCGAATGTACGAAACAAACATTATATATATATATATATATATATATATATATATATATATATATATATATATATATATATATATATATATATATATATATATATCATTAAGTCGGGTAAAGTAAAATTAAACGTACCACTACTGGGCATAAGTTTTATTTATGGGATGGCTATGGAGCTATATATAGCATATCTACTTCGCTGCCACAGCGGCCTTCATACGTCCTCGAAATAAAATGTTTCTTAGACATATAAATTTCCTCTTGATGTTTTCCTTTATTCTAGAGGGCGAAGTGAATGAACACTCATAGTTGTTATTAAAAATTTCATTAGTGCTGACGGGCATACATTCCAAATCACTTCTTCGTGCTTTAAGTCCTTCACAAATTTGACGGTAGGATAAAGTCCTCCAGTGGAACGTAAGTCTTTTTTGATGTGAGACATGTTTTGGCGCGTTTGGTTGTAAAACCGACTCGTACGCCGTGACCGCAAACGGCATGACGCTCTCTTATGCAGTCACGTCCCCTCTACGACACAGCTCTCGAATCCATGTGTGTACGAGTGCGTGCACTATGTACTTCATACGTTCATTCGTTCGTTTAATAAAATATTATGGAGCGACGAGTCATCCTGCAAAAAAGATAGATACTTAAATCTGCTTAATCAGGCACCTAATAAACCCGCATCAGATCTGGCAACTATCAATTTAAAATGTACTTTTGGACCTGAATAATTAACGGCAGTCGGTACACATGAACTAAGACTAACAGAAACTTTAAATTTAGTGACATAATATTTAAGTATTAAGAGAGATATTTATGTAAATATCGCTCTTGAAACCCAAAAATACGTGTGGCTGCAGAATATACGGTTAGAGTACGAGAGCATCTTAGATCCAATATTCTGGCCACCGCGCTCGCCAGACCTAAATCCCCTGGATATCTTTTATTGGGGTTTTCTGAAAGAAAAGGTCTATAAGGAACGAATACAATTATTGACCAATTGAGGACTAGAATTCAGACAGCAGCTTCAGAAATCAGCGAAAACTAGTTTGCTCGACGACTTAAACGGTCATTTATTTGACGTTGTATAGATGCGAATGGAGGCCATTTCGAACTTTTCGAAATTGTCTCAAAGATTAATAATAAAGTAAACATTACTTACTAACTTACTAACAACGTTAGCTCTAGTATTAAGTAGTAATTAACAGAAATCAAAATGAAATAATAATGGTTTTTGATGAAACTACAGCAAAAAAGGTAACAAAAGATAGCAACTCCGTGAATAAAAGCGGGAACCTTTGATTAAAATGTTTCAAATTATAATATCTTTATAGTAAATTATATGTTTAATCATTAACGTTGGACCACTGCTTACTCCACACCCGATGTATAAGCGAAATAACACTGACTCATTCACTCATCACGAGATCTCCAAAACTATACGCCCGAACGACTTGAATTTCGGCACATATACTCATTCCTTGTCTTAGACACTCAATAAGAAAGAATTTTCAAAAATTAAACCCATGAGGGTTGAAATAGGATGTTACAGCGTGTTCGACTAAATTTATTGAAGCGGTTAAAACTTTATGTTTTCTTAATTCTACTATCAACTAAGACGTTACACATCTGCCGGGCGTCCCGTGATGATCAATTTTTCTTTATTACGTTATTATCTTCCCCAATTGTAGACTGATTTTGATGTTTTTTTTTAAATTAGATATTCGTCTAGTCTATTGTTATTATGTATAGTTAGTTATACTTCAGATTCGTTCGTTCATTCAGGTGAACAAGTTGGTGATGACGTATTTAAAGTCTAAATAGACTAAATTTTAGTTGTTACGTTGTTCAGTAAATTTATGTCGGTTACTTTATATATACATAATACATACATAAACACTCACGCCTGTCACCAAGAGGGGTAGGCAGAGACTACGGACTTCCATTTGGCACGATCCTGACACACCTCTTTCGCCTCCTTCACATCCATATATCTACGCATACATGCTCGTCGGTTAAGGGTACTTCTAACGTGGCCCATTTTCAAAATATCGCCAATTTGGTCGATAAACTTTTTCCTAGGGCGTCCCTTCCCGACTCGGTCGTTCACATCTGCCATATAAATTTGCTTTGTCACTCTTTCCTCATTCATTCTTTCCACATGACCAAACCACCGAAGCATTCCTTTCTTAATCCTGGTCACAACATCATCTTGCATACCACATTTATCCCTTATCACGCAATTTCTCACCCTGTCATTCAGATTCAACCCTAGCATATTCCTTAAAGACCGCATTTCTACAGCATTTATTCTACTTTCGTGCTTCTTCTGCCACACCCAGCTTTCACTACCATACATTAAAGTAGGGACTAACACAGAATTATGAATCACCATACGTGCCTGTTTTGACACATTCTGGTTCTCCATAATAGAGTGTAGTGCCCCATTCACTCTATTCCCTGCATATAATAAATATATATATATATATATATATATATATATATATATATATATATATATATATATATATATATATATATATATATATATATATATATATTTATTCTTCTTTTCTATGCTGTATAGTTCTTAGCACCTACTTAAGAAGCTGTCATGTTGAATTTTATTCCTTTGTAGTCGGATTCTACTTTTTGTTCTAAGTTAAATCATTATACTACTTAAGCTTGCTTAAACCTACACAAAATGTTATTCTAACAAACTTATTTAGTTGATAACAACAGCTAAATGGAGCCAAGTTTAAGTTGTTTCAAATACGCTTCTACAGTGTCTCTAATTGATTCTCTTTAAGCTACTGGCGCTAAATACTCCAGTTAGAAGTTTGACACCTTTGTCCGTCTGTGACATTGTGGCTCTTAGTCTGATAGACCTATTTATGTGCGGTGCTTTTATTTAACAGCTGCCTTAATCGGAATGATTGTAAACTATATTTGTTAAATATTTTTACATTTATTTGGTAATAATAATTATTTATTATTTAGTTCAAAGACTAGAGTACTGAATGATAGGATTCTCGTAATAGACATTTAGACAATCAATATTTTTATTTTATTTATTTATTAAAACGAACAACCATCGTGACAGGAATAACCTAATACGACAGTGTAGCTCTTTTTATGCATAACGAAAATGTGGAAATTAACCTCTTCGCTCTGACAGCGCGCGACATGTTATACTCCCGTTCACTCGGGACCTTTTTGGCGGGAAAATTTGTATATAGAAAATTTTTTGCTATATTGCAAATTTTGCTATATTTTCACTTTGAGACAATATTTATGGATAAAACTTACAGGAATTCTTGTTGAATGTATAAACTATCGAATAAAATTATTTTTGGTTGCTAGAAATTTTAATAAAATACGTAAATTACCCTGTATAGCATAGTAGTAGTATATACTTCAATTTTAGTGACAAAATTACTACTAATTTGAATTCTACACTTTTGTTTTTGGAGAAATTTATATCAAATTGTTTGGAAATATGTATATTTTTATGTTTTATGTGTTTCCATTCGTTACTCATACCAAAATATTAAAATATTAAAAAATTAAAAATAAAAATAAAATAATATTTTATCTGTGACATTTCGAACAATATTTCTTAAATATGTTCGTGTGAATTTGAAATAAATACAACGTCATGTTATTTGAAATATATACGAAAACTATTTTTACTTACATTTTACACTAAAAATAAATGAGAATTTGATAGATAACACATTTATGAACCAACCTCCAAATTAGGCCTTCCGAAGTTTGAAGTACTTTTGGCAATTTACTTTTCACTTTTTATACCACAAATTATATATCTACGTGTTTACTATATTACAAGAAATGTAAAAAGTATAATACTTTCGTTTTTAGTCCAGACACAAATATAAAATTCTATAAAAAAGACGGAGCACCGTCATCAAAGTGACACGTGGAACGCCGGAAGTTCAGAGTGATTTCTTTTTTTTTTTTCTAAGAAACATTGCCAGGTTATGGTTTAAAATAAAAGAGCATATCTTTGTCTTTGATACTAATATCTATTGCATAGTGTCTTTGGTTTTGTTTAAAACGAAAAAATAGTTTTTTCATAGGTAGACATGTTACATAATTCTGATCGAATTAGAACACGGTTTGGCGGACGGACGGTTGGTATTGCGCGATCCAAAGTGAGCATGGCTTGGTTTATGCTGTAACAAATTGTAAATAATCCTACCCTAGTAAATTCCCTCAAGGAGCAATAGAACAGGTCAATGTCTTCAACCATTCTATTAAGAATGCGTAACGTCCTCGTTAAAGGCTCAGCAATATGCAGTATATTGAGTACGAGGCATTCTCTCTTAGTCCTCAGCGGTGAGAACGTATCCATAGCCATCTTTCTTTGAAGTTGGCGGCATGTGCCCATGATTTGTAATACAGCACGCGATGCCATTCATTTGGTAATTCAACTTCTTAAGAAAGTATGGTGTAAATAAAATGGAATCAATTCATGTCAAGTCAGCAAATATATTCTGCCGCGAAGGCCTTAGATTTCATCCAACCCTCAATCTATTACAGCTTATGAAAGTTTACTGCTGAACATAGACCTCCTCCATAGATATTTTCCCCCAATACACGATAGCCAGCTATTCCTGGCTACGGTGAAGAACATGGTAATGGTGGAGCAGGGGTGTTAAGCATCTCTGGTGGAGGTTTAGTCGCCACCTAAAACAACTCAACCTAGGAATATATAACGCACGCACTCTGAGGACTAACGAGAAAATCCTGGAGCTGGAAGAAGAGATAAACAAGTTGGGCTGCAATATTATAGGAATATTTAAGGTGCAAACAGAGGGGATGGACACGGTAATCCTCGAATCCGGAAAATTATTCTATCACCGTGGGAGGGTGACAATCTGCCCCAAGGAAGTGTAGAATTTATCATCCACAAGTCTCTCATTAACAACGTTTGGACTGTGCCGACGAGAACTGTGTACCTTACACTCAGAATAACCAAACGTTATTCATTGACGTCGTGCAGGTTTACGCACCAATCTCGGCACATCCCGATGAGAAGGTGGAGGAAATGTATGAGAATATTTCTGGAGCTATGCATTCCTCCTAAGCCCACTATACGGTGTTAATGGGAGACTTCAACTTCTACTAGGCACAAGAGAGAAGAACTACGGAAATTCGGGATAGGGACACGGAACTCGAAGGGCCAGCAGCTGGCCAACTTTATGGAGAAAGAGGGACTCTTTATTCCAGAAACTCTTTCTTCCAGAAGTGGCCTCTCAGATAGTGGACCTGGTCAAGCCCTGACAGTTCGAAAAAAATGAGATTAACTTTATTATGACGACGAGACGACAACTGTTCAGTAATAACACAGTGATCGCGAGGGTGAAAACGGGCACTGAATGTTGAGGAGGCACACTAAACTTAAACGTTAAGTTGGAGAGGTCACGTCTAATGAAGTCAACGCTCCGTGCCCCTCATGCTCTAATCCAAAGGCCCGAATATTTTCAGCTCGAATTACAAAACCGTTTTCAGTGCCTAGAAGACTGAAATGAAGTGGACGATATGAATGAAAATCATGTGGAAACTGTCCATACGGTCGGAGCTAAGTTCTCGTCTCGTCGCAGAAGAACACAAAAACTCTCCGATCAGACCTATTCCATGACTTTCGATAGAAGGGAAATGAAGCTGCAGTCTTCAGCAGATTACACAGCATATAGTCAACAGATAGACAAGACTGAACAGACAGGTCTCCAAATGCATGCGGCGGGACTTCCGTAACTTTAATACAGCTCGTATTGAAGAGGCGATCGAGCGGAACCAGGGCTTCAAACTCTTTGCCAGAGACCTGTCTACAAGAAACAAAAAAACTAACAATAAAAATATTAATTAATTTGCAACCTATCGCTAACTAAATACAATGATTTGTATAACCTGGATTGAAGAGCACCTCCCGCCCTTCCACAATTGCGTGCACTAATTCCGTCACCACTAGTCCCAGCACCACTGCTCCCAACACCACTACTCTCGGCTCCACTACTTCCAACACCACTATTCCAGGAAAAACACACCATCGAAGACAATACGACACGTGTTTCGCCTTTGATTCCGCCGAAATTGGGGCAGTGCTGCAGTCTCTTCAGCGGTGTCAAGATGACTGTTGATATATCGAAGTGTATACTGTACAAACACCTGAAGTGCTTGTACAGTAGGGCTACGGTGGTTACCTTAGTACTAAACCTGAGTACGAAACCTACCCAACTACAGAGAATTATATGACAGGGTGGCGTTATATCTCCGAATCTCTTTACCGCTACATTGGAAGACATTTTCAAGCTACTGGACTGAAAAGGATACGGTATTAACGGGATTTAAAATTATTCACCTTAGATTTGCCGACAATATAGTCCTTATGGCAGAGTCGTTGTAGGACCGAAGCACTATGCTCAATGACCTCAATAGTGCCTCTCAACGGATAGGTCTGAAGAGGAATACGGACAAAACAAAAGTCATGTGCAACGTCCATATCAAACCTGGCATAGGGTTGATATGGACGGTAGTTGTTGGGAGCACTAAGCACGAAGTTTTTGGCGAGTATGTTTATCTGTGACAAATAGCCTGACTAGGTAAGTTCTACGTTGACCGAGAGGTCAATCGACGGATTCCACTTGGCTGAGCAGCGTTCGAGATTTTACGATACATTTTCTCGTCAGGCACACCTCGAAAGCTCAAAAGAAGATTGTACAACCAGTGCGCGTATTGCCAGTGATGGCCTATGAATCTGAGACGTGATCCTTCACTAAAGGCTGTATTAGGAAGCTCAAGTCGCTCAGTGAACTATAGAAATGGCTCTGCCCGGGGTCTCTCTGTGTGATAGACTTAAAAACGAGGATACCCGCAGTAAAACCAGAGTAACCGACATAACCCAACGGATTAGTAAGCTGAAGTGGCAATCGGTCGACCATATAGCTAAAGAGCCGACAACCGATGGGGAAGAAAGGTTCTCGAGTGGCAGCCTCGTATGGGCAGGCAAAGTGTAGGGTGTCTCACCACTAGATGGAGAGACGATCTGGTAAGACATGCGGGAAGTCGACGGATGCAGGTGGCTCAGGACCGTGCTTTGTGGCATTCCTTTGGGGTCGCCTATGTTACGTGGTGGACTTGTGAAGGTCTGTAATGATGATCATGATTATATTTACATTAGTAGTACGATGTTTAGGCACTATTTAGTGAAAATTGCACTAAATATAAAAAAGGTCGTTTTTTTTATTAGTTACACTTAGTTCGTGGTTTGATACGGCTTGCCTATGGTTATTACCATACTGGTCATTATTGAATCCAAATTTTTTATTTTCGTTTCCAAAGTGTGGTTTATAAGCGTACGTTCTTTTGTAAAACCTTTTTGAAACTGTTTCTTGGGGAGTGCTATAAATTAATTACTAATATTAAGTCTGTATAAATATGTAAAAAATTTAGAAAGAATTTTCCGGAAAAATAAAAAAATTCGTTGTGTGGTCAAACTGACTTGTGTATTTCTATACAATTAATCTTCTACAATTAATTAATCTTAAATAGACTATGAGTACAAATTGTGAGTGTATGTTTTCTATTATTTAGTAGGACCCTTTTACTTAAAGGTAAGAACAATACCTTCTGATCTTGCTTTCGTCAAACGGTTAGCAGCCGATATATGTCTGGAGACGTGTGAAATGAGGGTGAGTTTTAACAGTCATCATTAACCCTAGTTCTTTTTTACACTAAATTTGAATTGAGAAATTTTCGCTTCTGTATTAAAAAAAAAGTTGTGTGTATTAAGGGACCACACCTTAGATATTGTTTTTTTTTAACTTTAACACTTTGTGTCTTGTTACTTAGTAAAATAAGCTTTACAAATTATTTACTAAATATCTGTCATCATGATTTACAAAATTTACGGCAATCACTTAGCCACAAGACTACGACTGTAATTAAGCCTCATCATTATAAAAGTAAAAAGTAAATGTAAAGTTACAGCCTATATACGTCCCAATGCTGGGCACAGGCCTCCCCTCATTTTTGGGAGGATTTTAGGTTAAGGAAGTGTTCGCCGCGCTGCCCCAATTCGTGTTGGCGAACTTTACATGTCCTCGAAATAATTTTTCTTATTCCTCAGACATACAGGTTTCCTTACGATATTTTCCTTCATCGCCGAGCACGTGATAAATCAGCACTTAAAATCGCAATTAACAATTTCATTGGTGCCGGCGGAGATCGAATCCGGGTTACTCGCGTTCTGTTATATTTACAGCGAGCGTTAACCATCTGACCTACCACGGCTCTCATCATAATAAGAGTACTCAAAAAACAAACAAATACACTACTGTAAACTATCTTTCATTATAATTTTCAATAAAGTTTCATTATGTAAATTACAAAGCTAATTGAATTTACCTTCTATAAATACCTGTTGTGTACACCGTAGACTGGCTACGCCGTAGCCGCACCGTAGCATTTCATGCGTTGTTCCCTCCACACTTTAAATAACGTAGCGATAAATTCCACTACGTTACTCTTACCCCACTTACGTACCCACCCGTATGCATATGTGTATCTACGGGCCGTAGTTAAAGCTGTGTCCCTTCCCGACTCCCTTCAGTCGATCGCGGACCGCGATGGGCATCGGATGGCAGATCCCCGACCTAAAGGACTTACATCGCGTGGTGTTGTCTGATAATTTCACTTCTATATTGCCGTGTATATAGTGTCGTGCTTTAGTTAAGTGATATTCATTTTTAAAATAAGCACAATAAGGTAAGTTTTTCTTTACCCTTGACAATAGCAGACTATATATGTTTTACAGCGTCCAGATTATTTTCGGTCTTTATACGTTAATAAAAATCGCGTTTAATGAGGCGATAAAATGTTTTATATTATCTATTATAATCTTAAGTAGAGAACTTAACTTTTGTATTGATGTTTTGGGTTTATAGATATACAGTTGTGATGGAGATGACACGTCCAGGCAACTTCTCAACACTATAATAAGTTAACCGAACAGTAAATGTTACAGTAAATTAAAACAAAAACCATTTTTCTTTCTATATTAGTTTTACCGACGATTGCTAAAAATTTTACAGCTAAATAACTACTAAACTAACTAATTAACTAATAATTTACTTAGGAATAAAATAAACTAATTCGAATTTAACAAATTAACACCATGTGTAAAATATTGTATGGTTAATCATAGATTTAGAACTAAACGAAAATTAGACGACTAATTTAAGGTTTACTTTTTTCACAATACCTATTGGATATTTTTTATAATATATTTAAATTGTATCTATGTGATAAAAACATTATGCTACGATTAATCGTAAAAAAAACTAAACGAAAATAAGTAGGCTAAACTTAGGTTAACATTCATTCGTAGGCTTATATTTGACATATTATTTATGTTTTATAAAATACTAGTATTCTGCCCCGGCTTCACACGGGTGATTTCTGGTTTCCAACAATAGCACTACCTACCGGGTTCAGATGTAAATATAAATAATCTATGGACCCATTAAACACACAGACGAAAAATTCATCAAACTTGGTTGGATAGTTTCAAAGTCTATATCGCACATAGGTTTTTTTTATAGGATAAGGGTGACAAACGAGCACGCGGTCCATCTGATGGTAAGTGAATGCTGTGGTCCATAGACTACATTTTTCCTCGATTAAAAATCGAAACGCAGATGGGTTTTCACCCCTGAGCCAATAACTAAGATGCAATACCTCGTTTCAGGTAAAAAAGGGCCTGCGGATGTCTATACTCACCATTTAAAACACAGCAGTGTTAAGCTGCTATTTTACGCTGGTATTCTATGAGAGCCTAGTCCTTCTCCGGTCGAGCCGACCCATTCAAACTACAACCATAATATAGCTGCAGCGTGACTCTACCACGTATAGGTACAACAAGGTAGAAACATTTTTATGTTGTCAGAGGAGGTAATACTCTCATATATATTTTTGTTGCCAAAATGCAGCACTTGCAGTGTTGTGTTCTCATCTGAAGCGTATGGGAAGACAACATACAGGCTATTTAGGCATTCTATCTTAGTCCTCAGCGGTGACAACACAACTTGTGGCCTTCTTATCAATATACAATCACGTGGGCTGTATAATCTTTTATTCCGTCCATATGATGATAAATTGATGTTATAACCTGTTAAAACTGACACCTACACCATTTTCAGCACTGAAAACTAAGATGAATTGCCTCACAACCTGTACTTATGGCTCTCTATACCTTTCAGACTGGATAATAGGCCTGGTGCCCGAAATAGTCAAGAATTATGTACTGATCCAAATAGACTCCTTAAATTAAAAAGATTATTATTAGCTAGATGATGCGCTTCCTGTATGAGCCTCAAAAATGACAATCAAAGGATATCTATATATGTATAGAATATTTATACAAGTGGATATTTATATATGTTTATATATGTATAGGTTTAAGAACAGATAATATAAGTGGTTAAGTTCGTGTATTTAGGATGTGTATTAAGCAGGGACGGTAAATATGATAATGCTATAGAACGCCGCGTGAATGCAGGAAATAAAGTGAATAGGGCTCTACTCTCTATTCTATACTCTATATAGAGTCAAAATTTGTCAAAGGCACGTATGTTAATTCATAAATCTGTGTTAATCCCTACTTTAATGTGTGGTAGGGAAAGTTGGGTGTGGCAAAAGAAGCACGAAAGTAGAATAAATTCTGCAGAAATGCGATCTATAAGGACTACGCTATGGCTGAATCTGATTGACAGGGTAAGAAATTGTGTGATAAGAGAAAACGTCATGTGCAAGATGATTTTATGATCAGGATTAAGAAAAGAATGCTTCGGTGGTTTGGTAATATAGAAAGAATAAACGAGGAAACAGTGACAAAGTAAATTTATATTGCATGTGAGCGGAAGAGTCGGGAAAGCAGGCCCTACATGAAGGTTTTTCGTACAAAGCGTCGATATTTAGAAAATGGGAAAACGATGGTTAGGAGTACCCTTAACTGACGAGCGTGTAATGGGTAGATATATGGATGTAAAGGAGGCGAGAGTGGTGTATCAGGATCGTGCCAAGTGTAAGTCCGTAGTCTCTGCCTACCCTTCTAGATGACAGGCGTGAGTGCTTATGATTTTAAGTTTTTCTTAAGAACAGAAAGATGTGTGTGTGTAAAAAAAGGAGCATTTGAACATCACAGAACGGGGTGATTTGAGATTAATTCTTACAAAACTGAAGCCAAATATTGATAATATGCTGTCAATTCATCATTCATCAATTATACATCGGTGTCATTAAAATTAAGACTATTTTTTGTTGATTTACATTTCAGAGTTCATTGTTGATTTTTGGAAATTGTTGATTGTTTGTTTTAATAAATGTTTATAATATTATATAACCACAAGTATGATTTTAATAAATAGGACACAAGAAAATGTACTACTTTTTTTCTTCTTAGCAACCCCAATTTGGGGTGATATTTTTTTGGAGTTTTGGGAATACAGTGGAAATGTAGCAGCAGAGGGTCTACCGAAAATAGTAAAACTTTAAAATTATTCCACTGGAAAAAAAGTTTGGGAACCTCTTACTTACATCATCTTCGTTAAATCAGAAGACACGAATATACTGCAATCCGTATCGGTAATTGATACATTGTTACCTCGAGTTGAGGCAGGCAGTGCATGGTGCAGTACTATTTGTCATACACGCACACGTGTAGTTTGATTATGGTCTCGCCCTAATCACCCCATTACCAAACTATACTATATCTAATAGATTTTGGACTGAAAAGTAGTTGGTTGTGAGTATTGTGTATTTAATGTCTGTCCATGTAAATTATTAGTGGAACGATGTACCTAAGTGTTCCGATGATGATATAAGCCTTGACCGCTATGACGTTATGAGATACTATCATCATTAACTGTCGGCTGGGTTAAAGTAGTCGAAATTTCCAAAAACTTCTAAGAAGAAAACTTTTAAATTTATTGGAACAAAATATGCGCCCGACTATGACCTAGGCTGTGAGGACATAGATCACTTTGCCTTTAAAAAAATAACCTTACTTTTTGTCATTTTGTTTTTGTTTGATTGATGGCGTATTGTGAATATTTACTGCTTTACAAATTTCTAATTTTAAAATGGAATAAAAACATGCATATAAAAATTCAAGTTTTTTTGTATGATAATTTTATTATTCTACCACCTCTGAAGTACCACGTCACGGGTTCTTCCGATTTCTAGCCGAACCGCGTCCGATGTCGAACACTCGATCAGTCAGTCTCAGTCGAACTTCGTGTTCGTAGTATCTAGGTTTTGTGTCTGCTTTTATTTATCTTTCCTATTAATTTATTAGTCGACGGCTCAACGAGTGCAAGTGTAGTTAACCACAAGCGTTGGTTTCAAGAGGCTGTTTCACGTGTTGCTGTAAGTTTTTAATATCTCTTTAAAACTTATCGTGTCTTTCATTTAACCTTAAATAATGATGAATATTAATCCGGTTCACCGGTTGTTGTTTCTTGAAATTATTAGGTATTAGCCGCTAGTGTGTTAACATTGTTTTTTTTTTATTTCAGATACTAGATTATTAAATCGTCATACAAGAGGTAATTGTATTTCATTTGAATAAAATGGTAAAAAGAACAATAAAATTTTAACCATAGTTTAAATTTTACAGTTCACTACAATAGGAGTTTATTTAACTTTACTCTAACATTTAATACATTTTAATTCTATTATTTAAATATGTGTAATATTTTGATTCATTATTCTATTTTATGCATATTTACTTTCATTTATATATAAAGATGAGAAAATTGATTTCCCAAGTTCTGGATGTAAGTTAATAAAAAAGATAATTTTCTTAAATTCTACAAAGTAAATCTTCCTTCTTTTACTTATACTTAATAACTTTATTTAGTGAGAGAGTTGCTCGTTTGCTTGGTTTCTTGCTGGTTCTTCTTTGGTCTGAAATTTTTTCTTGACTAGACGTAAAAATGACTTGTAGAACAAGGATGACAAACGAGCACACAGTCAGTTAGTGGATGCTGTGGCCCATAGACGTATACATCTATTCTCGATTAAGAATCAAAACGCACATACGCTGTCATCCCCGAAGACAAGATGAAATGTCTCGTTTTATAAAATGAATAGTTCATATGTATATACATAAATATATTAAAAGTGTAATGGTTCTCGAGTAAAATCCATTAAGCAAGCGTAAACCTACCTAACATAGGGTGTATTATCGCCAAAGTGTTTCAAATACGCGTGAAACAGATAATATAATATTTTCGCCAAGCTTTTAAGCTTATCTCAACATACGCCAATTACTGTTTCGTCAAGCTTAAAATTAAACTTTAAATATAAAATATAAGCCGCACTTAAAGCACTAATAATATACAATTTACATAAATGTAATATGTATAATAATATACGCATAACAGCTTTATAAGTCGGTGCTAATACATAACGTATGGAAGGCTTAAAACTTCGACTTTTGAAGCTGTTATGTTAAAAATTATTTTATTTTTTGGTTCTTTGAAAACGGTTTTATTTTTTTTATTTACATTATATCCTCTTTGAGTGAACTAAGGCATATCACAAGATAAAGGTGCAACTAAAATGTTTTTTATGGAGTAATATAAAAAATTTCACTCCATTTTATCCAACAGTACGCGAGCAAACGGGGTTCGATCTCCGCCAGCACTAATGAAATTATTAATGGCAATTTTAACATCGTGAGGAAACCTGAATGACTGAGAAATAAGAAAAAAATATTTCGAAGACATGTGAAGTTCGCCAACACGTATTGGGGTATCGCGGCGGACACTTCCTTGACCTAAAACCTTCTCAAAAAAATATGGGGGGTCTGTGCCTAGCAGTGAAACGTATACGGGCTGTAACTTAAATAACTTGAAAGCGCTTACAAACCCCATTTATATAATAGGGTGACAAACGAGAACATAGTCCACCTGATGGTAAGTGGATGCTGTTGCCCGTAGAAGTCTACATTTATCCTCGCTTATTAATCAAAATGCAAAATGTTGTCACCCGCAAAATCAAAATGAAATGTCTCGTTTCCAAAAGGGTAAAAGGGTTCTCCACACTCACTATACGAAACATAGCAGCATTGAGCTGCTATTTTACGTTGGTATCCTGTGAGAGCGTGCTCCTACCATTCGTGCTACAACCATAATATAGCTGTAGCACGGCTCCACTACGTTATTAAAAACAATCTCGCTAATTTAAAAAAGTTCATAAACAATCTAGCGCTTAAAGTAGCTCACATCTTTTGTTTTTAGATACAAGTCTATAATATGCCTTGGAAAACAGGCTAACCAAGTTCCAAGGTACCTACGAGGTCCTGCCCCGGTCGAGCCGACCTATTTGTGCTACAACTATAATATAGTTGTAGCGTTGCTCTACAATTAATTAAAGTAAGAAGTTTCACATAATTCGAACAGCACAGAAGTCAGTGCCAAAATACTATAGTGTATAAAAAATCTGACTATGCACATTATGGTTATTGGATGCTGTGGTCCAAAGCCATCTCCATTTATCACCGAGTAAAAATCAAAATGCAAATGCTACAACTAGTAATGCCTCGTTACCAGGAAAAAGAGTCTCCGCTTCTCTTCTTTTAAAAAGGCTAGGGTGATAAGCGAGCACGCAGTCCACCTGATGGTAATTGGTTGCTGCGGTCCAAAGAAATTTACATCTATCCTCGATTACAAATCAAAATGCAGATGCGTTGTCACCCGTGAGGGCTTAGATGGAATGCCTCGTTTCCAGTAAAAAGCGTCTTCAATTCTCCACACTCACCATACGAAACACATCAACATTATGCTACTATTTTATGCTGGTATTCTGTGAGAGCGTGGTCCTTCCCCGGTCGAGCCGACCCATTCGTGCTACAACTATACTACTAATATAACTGCAACATGGCTCTACCACATCTAAAAACATCTCTAATTCCACCTGCGAATCACAGCAGCATTAAGCTATTATATTTAACGCTTTATTTTGTATGTGCATAGGTTTTTTAGTAACGGTTGTACCAGTTTACACTCACCCTTATGGAATACATCATTATTCTACCGTTTTAGGCTTATATTTACTTATAGCGTGGTCCTTCCCCGGTCAACCCATTCATGCTACTAACATATTACAGCTTCAATGTGGCCTTACCAAATCAAAATGTGTAGTTCCTCAGTTATGTTTTCTCATATCTATTATTATATATATTATAGTGTACTAAAAGATTTTAACTTAAATCAATTCTGAATTACCCCAGCAAGCCATGGTTGCTTGTTATGAATAATGAATATTAATTTTAGTTAGAATATTCCATTTCTGAGCACTGACTTTTCATATCATGAAACTGTTCAAAGCTTATTTCTTGGCGTAGGCAGGTACGTCTATATTATTTAACCGAGTTTGTAAAACAGAAAGGTACTATATTTGATGCAAATGTATTTTATGTATATTTTATAGCTATGGGTGATAAATAAGCACACAGCCCACTTGTCAAAAAAGTGTAAACATTGTCAACCCTAACTAAAATGTAATACCTCGTTTCCAGTAAAAAGGATATCCGGTTCTATAGAGATCTAGATATCTACATTTATCCTCGATTGAGAATCAAAATGCAGATGCATTGTCACCCGTAAGGACTAAGATGAAATGTCTTGTTTTCAGTAAAAAAAGGTTTTCGGTTCTCTACATTCACCATACGAAACACAGCAGCCTTAAGCTACTATTTCACGCTGGTATTCTGTGAGAGAGCCATTCTAATCTCGCTCAGACTGACGTCCGTGATATCATCGGAATAGTGTTGGATAAGACCCGCTCTTGAATCGTTACTCACACTTGCGTGTGGCTCCAACGATGATGTGTACAGCTGCCCACAGAACCTCTCAATCTCACTCAGAATCTCAGGTGTCCCGGAAACGATGCTGCCACACTCAGTCTTCAGCTTTGACAGTTGGCTCTTACTGGCAGACAGATCTCTGGCAAAGACTTTGGAGCCCTGGTTCCGCTCAATCGCTTCTTCAATACGAGCAGTATTAAATTTGCGTAAGTCTCGCCGCATACATTTGGAGATCTGTCTGTTCAGTTGCCTGTATGCTGTCAAATCTGTTGACGATTGCAGCCTCATCTCCCGTCTAACAGCCATGAGATTAAGAGTGTGATCGGAGAGCTTTTGTGTTCTTCTGCGGCCGGTCTTGCAGAACTTAGTTCCGACCGCATGGACAGTTTCCACGAGCTTGTCATTCATATCGTCCACTGCATTGCAATCTTCTAGGCACTGAAAGCGGTTACGTAACTCTAGCTGAAAGGTTTCGGGATTCTGGATTAGAGCACGAGGGGGACGGAGCGTTGACTTCATTAGACGAGACCTCTCCAACTTAACGTTTAGGTTTAGTGTGCCTCTAACCATTCGGTGATCGCTGCCAGTTTTCACCCTTGCGATCACTGAGACATCACTGAACAGTTGGCGTCTGGTCGTCATAATGAAGTCATACATACATACATAAACACTCACGCCTGTCACCCAGAGGGGTAGGCAGAGACTACAGACTTCCATTTAGCACGATCCTGACATACCTTTCTCGCCTCTTCCACATTCATATACCTACGCATACATGCTCGTCGGTTAAGGGTACTCTTAATTTGGCCCATTTTTAGTATATCGCCAATTTGGTCGACAAACTTCCGCCTAGGACGTCCCTTTCCGACTCTTCCATTCACTTCTGCAACATATATTTGCTTTGTCAGTCTTTCCGCATTCATTCTTTCTACATGACCAAACCACCGAAGCATTCCTTTCTTAATCCTGGTCACCGCATCATCTTGCAAACCACACTCTTCTTTTATCACACAGTTTCTCACCCTGTCACTCAGATTCAGCCCTAACATACTCCTTAGCGACCGCATTTCTACCGCATTTATTCTACTCTCGTGCTTCTTCTGCCACACCCAACTTTCACTACCATACGTTAAAGTAGGGACTAATACAGCACTGTGAATTGCCATACGTGCCTTTTTTGACACATTCTGACTTTTCACAATAGAGTGTAGAGCCCCATTTACTTTATTTCCTGCATTCACTCGTCGTTCAATGTCCTTATCATATCTCGCATCCCTGCTGAATACACATCCCAAATATACGAACTCATCCACTTGCTCAATTAACTCTCCTTCTATTCTTATTTCACATACCGTTTTGCTTTCATCTCTTTCAAAAACCATCACTTTCGTCTTACTCGCGTTCACTTTCATTCCCCTTTCTTTTAATGACCTGTTCATTAATGTAACCATCATTTGCAACTCGGCCGCCGACGACGCAAGTATGACTTGATCATCGGCGTACAAAAGGCATTTGATGGTTAACTCACCCATTCTTACCCCGCATTCTTCAACTTTCAAATTTTCCAAACAGCTGTCCATAAATAGGTTGAACAGCCACGGGGAAGCTACACAGCCCTGTCTGACACCTTTATGGATGCCAAACCAGTCCGAGTAGACCCCGTTGATTCTAACACAAGCACTCGAGTCCCTATACAGAGACTTTAATGCCTGTATCAAACCAGCGCTCAACCTAAATGCGTTCAGCGTTTGCCATAACACATCCCTGTCCACTCTGTCATAAGCCTTTTCCAAGTCCATGAACGCACAAAAAAACTCTTTGGTTTTTCGCCAAAAACTTCTCCGCGATCATGCGCATGGAAAAGACTTGATCTGTACACCCCATTCCCTTTCTAAATCCCGCTTGCACATCCCAAATTTTTTCATCAGTTTCTTTCATAACTCTTTCAATTAGTACCTTAGCATACAGTTTTCCCACAATGCTAAGAAGGCTGATACCACGGTAGTTTTTACAGTCCTGCTGTGACCCTTTTCCCTTATATATTGGGACTATCACGGCTTTGCACCAGTCTCCCGGTACCCGCTTTAGTTCCCAACATAAATTAAACAAGGTGTACAGCAGGCCTGCCACCACGTCCTCTCCAGCCCTTAGCATTTCGAGTGAAACTCTATCATATCCGGCTGCCTTACCTACTTTCATGCTTTTCATTGCTTTCATTATTTCATCCATACTTATCTCCTTATCCCTTTCATCTTCTTTCGGAATTTCTATTTCATTTAGTTCACACTTCTCCTCACTCATAAATTCGCTTTCAAAATATTCCTTCCATCTCTTTAGACTCAACACTTCATCATTCAGGATACAGCCATTCTCGTCTCGTATCGCATTCAATCTAGGCTGTTTTGAAAGTCCCCTGGTATTTCTTACGAGTTTCCAGAACATTTTAATATTTGCCTGGAAGTTATCCGATATTCTTCTATCATTCCTATCCGTTCTTTCTTGCTTTTTCCTTTCAACTAATTCTTTTACTCTCTTATTTAAACGTTTAAACTCTGCCTTTTTCCTTTCATTCTCATCATTCTTACCGCCAGAGTTACCAGCTTTGGTCGCTAGTAAATCTAGCCATGCTCTCTTCTTTGCTTCAACTTCCATACGTACCTCGTCATCCCACCATAACGTATTGTCTTTCCTTTCATTCATTCTCTTACTAACACCACATACTTCGGTAGCTGCATCCACTAAACCTTTCTTAACATTATGCCACACATTCTCCAAGTCTAACTCATTCACACACAACTCATCCAAATTACTTATATTTTCTCTCAGTCTGCATTTGTACTTGTCTTTCACATCTTCATCTTGTAACCTCTCAATTCTTATACGCTGTAACGCAGTGGTAGACACAGATGTCCTATGCCGCCAACGTCTGAATAAACCCCTAATTCGGCATAAGACCAGGTAGTGGTCGGTCCCTACGTTGGACCCCCGGTAAACCCTTGTATCCACCACTGCGCTCCTCATTCTTTCATCCACAGTTATGAAATCTATCATGCTTCTATCATCACCTCTTTCCCAAGTATACATGTGAATCTTCTTATGACGAAAGAAAGTGTTCGTCACAAAAAGATTCCTTTCCACACATACGGTGAGGAGGCTTTCACCATTCTCATTTATACTTTCATCACCAAACGTTCCCAATATCCTTTCATAACCAAGCCTCCTCACCCCAACCCTTCCATTAAAATCTCCTAGCATAATAATATTTTCATTTCCCTTACACTTCATTAGCACCATCCTTACCATTTCCCAAAACTGCTCCCGGATATAAGTGGGCTTAGACATGTCTGGGGCGTAGACCCCTAACACAAACAACTTCTTTAAGCCCACTTTCATTCGTATCCATAGCAGTCTTGGGCTTACACATTCATACTCTTTCACACATTGGCCCATTCGTTCTGAAAGGATGATCCCTACTCCCTGGCATGCCCGCTCGATCTCGTCTACACCAGACCAGTATGCGGTATACATGCGATGTGCAGTGACATCCTTCCCCTTCCTTTTCGTCTCATTTACACATAATACATCTATTCCTCTATCATACATCATATCGCATACTTCATCCATTTTATCATTCATTGCCCCACATACATTCAACGTAGCCAGACGGGCCTCTGCAATCCACTTTTCGCCTCTCTGGGAGACAGAACGTGACGGGTGGCGAACCTCGTCGCCGGTTTTCCTCCCGGAGATTCTTCGCACCCCTCAAGTCAATCTCATTTTTTGTCGAACCGTCGGGGCTCGACCAGGTCCACTTCCTGTGGGCCGCTTCTGGAAGAAAGAGTTCATCATAAAGAGTCCCTCTTTCTCCATAAAGTCGACCAGCTGCTGGCCCCTACGGTTCCGTTGCCCTACTCCAAATTTCCCTACCTTCAGCTCACCGCTTTCTCTTGTGCCTAGTTTTGCGTTGAAGTCTCCCATCAACACCATGTAATGGGTTTTGGAGGAATGCATGGCTCTGGAAATATCCTCATACATTTCCTCCACCTCCTCATCGGGATATGGCGAGGTTGTTGCGTCAACCTGTATGACCTTCAGCGAATACCGTTTGGTGATTCTGAGTATCAGGTACGCGACCCTCGTCGACACACTCCCAATCTTTACAACGTTGTTGACGAGAGACTTGTGGACGATAAATCCGACACCTCCTTGGGACAGATGGTCGCCCTCCCTGTGATAGAACAAGTTGCCGGACTCGAGGATTACCGCACGGTAATCCTCCCCCTCCCTTGGACCTCGGATAACCCGATAATATGCCAGCGCAACTTGTCTACCTCTTCTTCCAACTCCAGTATCTTCTCGTCAGTCCTCAAGGTGCGTGCATTATATGTTGCCAGGTCAAGTCGTCGTAGGTGGCAACCGAACCTCCACCGGAGATTCTTAGCACCCCCTGCCCCACCGTTACCATGGTCGCCACCGTATCCAGGAATAGCGGGGCCGCCGGGGACTGGGGGCCGTCTATTTGTGTAATTCTTCATGGGGGGTATATTGCCATAGTTGCCACGCTTGGCGAGTGGGTTGGCAACCGCAGTTTTTTATTATATCATTGCTGTTATCAGGAAGATGCTGCTGCCCATCTCCTGCCTGTCTCCCTCTGTCGCCTCTTACGACACCCACGGGAAGATATGGGATAGTGGATATTCTCAACCGCCACTTCACGGCAAGTACCCGGGTGAGGATGGAATTACAGCGGAGCTTCTGAAAGCGGGTGGAACACCGGTACTTGAAGTCCTTCAGAGGCTCTTTAATTCCGTCCTCCATGGTGGCACTACTCCGGAGGCGTGGAGCAGAAGTGCAGTGGTCTTGTTCTTCAAGAAAGGTGACAACGCCCTCTTGAAGAACTACAGACCGATATCCCTTCTGAGCCGCGTCTACGTGCTGTTTTCGAGAGTCATTACGAATCGTCTCGCACGCAGACTCGACGACCTCCAGCCTTCCGAACAAGCCTACATACAAATAAACATACATTCCCTTCGGCAAATTGTACAGAAGTCCGAAGAGTACAATCTGCCACTTTGCCTGGCGTATGTGGACTATGAGAAAGCCTTTGATTCCGTCGAAATTTGGGCGGTGCTACAGTCTCTTCAGCGGTGCCAAGTTGACTGTCGGTGTATCGAAGTGCTGAAGTGTTTGTACAGTAGGGCTACGATGGCTATTCGAGTACAGAACCAGAGTACTAAACCTATCCAACTGCAGAGAGGTGTAAGACAGGGTGACGTTACTTCCCCGAAACTCTTCACCGCTGCATTGGAAGATATTTAAAAGCTACTGGACTGGAAAGGATACGGTATTAACATCAATGGCGAATACATCACTCACCTTCGATTTGCCGACGATATAGTCCTTATGGCAGAATCGCTGGAGGACTTAAGCACTATGCTCAATGACCTCAATAGTGCCTCCCAACGGATAGGTCTTAAGATGAACATGGACAAAACAAAGATCATGTTTAATGTCCATGTCACACCTATCCCAGTAGTTGTTGGGAGCACTAAGCTCGAAGTTGTTGACGAGTACGTTTACCTGGGACAAATAGTCCGGCTAGGTAAGTCCAACTTCGACCGAGAGGTCAATCGACAAATTCAACTCGGCTGGGCAGCGTTCGGGAAATTACAACGCATCTTCTCGTCAGGTATACCTCAAAACCCAAAAACTAAGTTGTTGCAAACAACAACCAGTGCATGTTGCCAGTGATGACATATGGAACTGAGACGTGGTCCTTCACTGCTGGCCGTATGAGGACGCTCAAAGTCGCTCAGCGAGCTATGGAGAGGGCTATGCTCGGAGTTTCCCTGCATGATAAACTTAGAAATGAGGATATCCGCAGTAGAACCAGAGTGACCGACATAGCCCAACGGATTAGTAAGCTGAAGTGGCAGTGGGCCGGCCATATAGCTCGAAGAACCGACAACCGTTGGGGAAAAATGGTTCTCGAGTGGCAGTCTCGTACCGGTAGATGAAGTATGGGGTGACCCCCCACTAGATGGGGTGACGACCTGGTAAGACATGCAGGAAGTTGATGGATGCAGGTGGCTCAGGACCGTGCTTTGTGGCATACCTTGGGGGAGGCCTATGTTCAACAGTGGACTTGTAAAGGGCTGTAATGATGATGATGATGATTCTGTGAGAGTGTATTCCTACCCCGATCGGGACGACCAAAGCAGCTCAACGCTGTTGTGTTTCGTATGATGAGTGTAGATATCTGGAGACCCTTTTATTTGGAAACGAGGCATTTCATCTTAGTCCTCAGCGGTGACAACACATTTTTATATGTAATCGAGGGTAGATGTAGATAATAATAATAATAATAATATTCCACAACTATCACACAACGCCATCTAGTCCCAAGCTAAGCAGGGCTTGTGTTATGGGTACTAGACGACTGATAAACATACTTATATATTTCTAAATACATAAACATTATAGATAAATTACACCCAGACACAGAACAAATGATCGTGCTCATCACACAAACATTTTTCCTGGGTGGGAATCGAACCCACGACCTCCGGCATAGCAGTCAGGGTCACTAACCACTAGACCAACAGGCCAGATGTCTATAGGCGGCAACAACCACTTACCATCAGGTGAACTGTGTGCTCGTTCGTTACGCTTATATAAAAAAAAATCTATTGAGATCCATAACGTTTATTTAATGTATTTTATAAATGATTCTGTCATGATTGTATTATTGCTGAATATCTTTTAAGCTTAGTATTAAAACATAAGTTTTTATTACTAAGCTTTTGTATGTTATCTTATGTTTGTAAAATTAATAAAAATAGACCTCCCTTAATATTCACTAGGTACGGAACGGGCGAGACTGAAAACAGTTTTCGTGATTCGCCACGCCAAATGTTGTACGTGACCCTTTTTTCTAAGTTTGAAAACGTTTGTAATTGTTATATTTTAGAAAAGTTTATAGATAAGTGGATGCTTTAGCTCATAGACATCCACATCTATCATTATGAACTAAAATGCAGATATGTTGTCACCCCTAAGAATTAAGATGTAATGCCTTATTTACATTAAAAAGGATTTCCGGTTCTCTATAACAACCATACAAAATACAGCAGTATTAAGCTGCTATTTTACGCTGCTATTCCGTGAGAGCGTTGTCCTGCCCAATTTGAGCCGACCCATTTGTGCTACAATTCTAATATGGCTACAGCGTGGCTCTACCACGTATACCACTGCTAAATATAGCCCCTCCCCCCAATGATTGCCACAAAATACGATCCTAAGCCACCTTTATCCATCGACTCCACTTAATGTTAAGGTTATCACTTCACCTAATGGGGAGCGGCTGAACAATACACTTCCCACTCAAGCCCACTGATACACTGGGCAATGTCAGTTTTTCTTATTCTTCTGCTGAATATGTATCTAAATAGTAAAATTTCCCATCTTTATCATCATTACAACCTTTCACAAGTCCACTGCAAAACATAGACCTCTCCTAAGGAATTCTGTTGCATTCCTGGCACGATCCTGAACCAACTGCATTCATCGATTTCCAGCATGTCTTACTAGGTCGTCACTCAATCTAGTGGGGGAACGTCCTACAATTCGCCTAACAGTACCAAACTGCCACTCGACAACCTTTTTTCCCCATTGGTTGTCGGTTCTTCGAGCTATATGGCCGGCTCATTGCAACTTCAGCTTACTAATTCGTGGGGATATGTCAGTCACTCTGGTTCTACTGCGGATATCCTCATTTGTAAGTTTATCACGCAGAGAAATCTAGAGCATAGAAAACCCTTTCCATAGCTCGCTAAGCGACCTTGAGAATCCTTGCGACGGTGAGCAGTGAATGACCACGTCCCAGTTCCATAAGTCATCACTCAACACGCACTGGTTGTACAATCTAGTTTTCAGGTTTTGGGGTATATCTAACGAGAAGATGTGTCGTAATTTCCCGAACGCTGCCCAGCCGAGTTGAATCAATCGATTAATCCAACGGAAACTGCTATAAGTTTATAGTTTATTAATCGTATCTTCCTCGTGCGTACAGGATTTGAACCTGTGTTCAATTTCACCGATAGTTCCCTTGTACTAAACGCCCGTCACGCTTTTCGGAGTATCTAATCCAGATTGGGGATGAAACTTTCATCTTTTAACATCAAACGATTCCTTTCTGAGGCCCTGTAAAAGGACCCATATAATTAAATACATGTAAGATTTCCTTTGAAGTTCCCGCTTTTGATATAGGAGCTTAGTAATTGAAATAAGATAATAATGTTTAATGTAATTATTGGCCGTATGCGTGACATATGTAGTGAAGACATTATGCAGCTATATTATGGTTGTAGCATAGTTGTAGTCGGCTCGACCGGGGAAAGACGATTCATTACAGCCCTTCACAAGTCCACTGCTGAGTATAGGCCTCCCCCAAGCAATGCCACAAAGCACGGTCCTGAGCCACCTGCATCCATCGACTTCCTGCATGTCTTATCAGGTTGTCACTCCATCTAGTGGGAGGTCACCCTATACTACGCCTACCAGTACGAGGCTGCCACTCGAGAACCTTTCTTTCCCATCGGTTATCGGTTCTTCGAGCTATATGGCTGGCCCATTGCCACTTCAGCTTACTAATCCGCTGGGCTATGCCGGTCACTCTGATTCTACTGCGAATATCCTCTAATCTAAGTTTATCACGCAGAGAAACCCGAGCATAGCCCTCTCCATAGCTCGCCGAGCGTCCTTCAAGCAAGCAGTGAAGGACCACGTCTCAGTTCCATAGGTCATCACTGACAACATGCACTGGTTGTACGTCTCGTTTTCAAATTTTGAGGTACAGCTGACGAGAAGATATGTCAAAATATCCCGAACACGAGTTCAATCCGTTGATTGAC
Organism: Parnassius smintheus behrii; assembly: GCA_036936625.1. Lineage (NCBI taxonomy): Eukaryota > Metazoa > Arthropoda > Insecta > Lepidoptera > Papilionidae > Parnassius > Parnassius smintheus. Next base: position 14,163,009 of record JAUPFT010000027.1, on the reverse strand, counting down.
CTCTCAGCGGAAGTTTAACTTACCTAGTCGGACAATTTGTCACAGCTAAACATACTCGTCAACACTTCGAGCTTAGTACTCTCAACAACTACCGGCACAGATTTGACATGGACGTTACACATGATCTTATTTTGGTCCATGTTCATCTTAAGACCTATTCTTTGGGAGGCACTATTGAGATCATTGAGCAAAGTGTTTAGATCCTCCAGCGATTCGGCCATAAGGACTATATCGTTAGCAAATCGAAGTTGAGTGATGTACGCGCCATTGATGTTAATACCGTATTCTTTCCAGTCCAGTAGCTTGAAAACGTCTTCCAATGCAGCGGTGAAGAGTCTCGGAGATACAACGTCGCCATGTCTTACACTACTCTGCAGTTGAATAGGTTTCGTACTTACAGAATACGAGCGTCTAATAGCAGCTTAATGCTGCTGTTTTACATATGATGAGAATATTAAACCGGAGACCCTTTTTACTGGAAACAAGAGATTCGATCTTAGTACTACTTATTACTACTAAATTCCACTGTTAGGCTTCTCCCATCGATTGCCAAGTACAGGCAATCTTGCCAAGTTGCCACGCTTGGAAAGCGCGCTGGCAACTGCAGTTTTATATAAATTTGTTACCAGGAAGACGTTGCTGCCAACCTCCTGGTTTGTTTCTATCTCTCTTAGTACACCCACGGGTCGACATGGGGCAGTGATATTCTTACACTACACGGTTAATACAAAAAAAAATACACGTCGAATGTTTTATAGAACTTTCTCGTTGTTGAACTCGATTAAAAACAAAAACGATCTGTTTTTCCATTGTTGACTCTTGTCTCTAGATATCAGCGTATCATAGACAGGGATTAACGGAGTAAATCCCATATCGATATTGAAACACATTTTTATATGATATGAGCTTTTTTTTATCAAAATCTTGTTAAATTTTCACCCAAGGTTATTGAATTAAATAGAATAATGGAATATAACAAAGACGTTTAAATATTAAAAATAATCCACTACCCCATATCATCCTGTGATCAGAAGATGGGTAGCAGCGTCTACAGGGCAGGCCTTTGTTCAGTAGTATACTCTATAGGCTATATATATATATATATATATATATATATATATATATATATATATATATATATATATATATATATATATAGAGAGAGAGAGAGAGAGAGTCGATAAGAGTATAAGATAGAGTCGATGATAAGAGTCTATTCTTAACATTTTACTATGACCTTTTGCTATTTAAAGCTAAATAACGCAACTGTTATACGAGACCAAAGTTTTTGCATGACAGTGACTATATAGAAGTTAAAAATAATTACAGCCTCTATATATATATATATATATATATATATATATATATATATATATATATATATATATATATATATATAGAGAGAGAGAGAGAGAGAGAGAGAGAGAGAGAGTCGATAAGAGTATAAGATAGAGTCGATGATAAGAGTGTATTCTTAAAATTTTATTATGAGCTTTTGCTATATATATATATATATATATATATATATATATATATATATATATATATATATATACGTCCTACTGCTGGGCACAGGTCTCCTTACATTTCTGAGAGGATTTATGGGCAAGGAAATGTCCGTCACGCTCCCATAATGCGTGTTGGCGAACTTCACAAGTCTTCGAAATATTTTTTTTCTTACAATGTTTTCCTTCGCCGCCGATCACGTGGTAAATCAGCACTTAAAATTACAATTAACAATTTCATTGTTGCCTCGCGTACAGTGAAATTTATCTTAGATACAACGTCTTTATAGACTGGTAGTATAATAATAATGTAATAATGTCCTCCAGACCGAATTTCGGCCACGGCGGCCTGCCTCAACGGAGGCTAGCCATCGGCGCAAGACAGGTTTATAGTGCCCAAGTGTATGCTTGCGCAGGGGTGACAGCACTGGTGCACTCTCTATTCCCTCACTCTCATAATCCGATGGGACGGTAAACCAACATGATCGAAGAGAGATCAGTCGCAGGACTAACGGCTTTACGTGCTTTCTGAGGCACGGGGATGAGACACCGCCAACTTTCGGACTCCGGGTTGCTACTGAGAATTTCTTGATAGAAAACTCAATAATTGATTTTTGGGCCCGACCCGGGTTTCGAACGCAGGCTTCATGATCAGCAGTCGCGTATAATTTGACTGCCTCGTTGGTCTAGTGGTTGTAGCTATAGATTTGTAGTACTAACGTATTGAATGTAATATTTAACATGTACCACACTGGTTTGAAAAAAAAATCTCTGTTATTGGAAGAACTAGCAAGAAACCACGCGAGAATTTTAAAGTAAAATCATTCACTAAGTAACTGGTTGTACTTTCTTAAAAAACTAATTTAAAAAAAAGAGCTTGGAAGTGATCGTTACCAAGGGTTAATATCAAACATGTATTAATTTGTATTGTAAAAAAATTGCTTATACAGTTAAAAGTAAAGTAAAGTTACAGCCTATATACGTCCCACTGCTGGGCACAGACCTCCCCTCATTTCTGAGAGGGTTTTAGGGCAAGGAAGTGTCCGCCGCGCTGCCCCAATGCGTGTTGGCAAACTTCACATGTCTTCGAAATATTTTTTTCCTATTCCTCAGACATGCAGGTTTCCTCACGATGTTTTCCTTCACCGCCTAGTAAATCAGCACTTAAAATTGCAATTAACAATTTCATTGGTGCCGGCCGGGATCGAACGCAGGCTACTCGCATTCTGTTATATATATGTTTAATAAAATATTTAGGCTTGGTAATAGAGAAACCTTGTATATTTTCAAGTACATTGTTATAAAAATCCTATACATCGCCGCATGAATGAATTACTGATAAGCCTGTGTAGTCGAGTAACTGGTGTCATAAGCTTATGTCTGTTTCTAAATGGTTTTACGATATATTTCAGTATAGGCTGTTTTTTATTATTCACGAGTAAATGATTGTTTTCTTTTATAGAACAAAGGTGATAACAAAGCCCACCTAATGGGAAGTGGGTGCTGTGGCCAATATCCATTTACATATACCCTCGATTAGAAATCAAAATGCAGACGTGTTGTCACACCCGAGGATCAAGGTGGAATTCCTCGTTAGAGAAAAGTGTGTTCGGTTATCGATTCAATAATAAAATTAGAGTTTTAGCTTTTGTTTTTGCACGCCTTAAGCGCAATATGTATGTATGTTCTACTAGCGCCCGAAAATCAAGAATCTAACGTTTTGTCGCATGAAATCGTATCTAACAATCATATTGAACATATAATCGATAAAAAAGCACATTAATAGAAAAATAAATGATTGTTGAACTTATTATAATTTTTGAAGTGAAAACTTCTTTAGCTGCGTTGTACACTTTTTTGTAATGGGTAAAAAATGTTATACTCGCGTCAGGACACGTGACCCTGATCGAAAATTCGTAAGACGGATGGAGAGAGAGAGAGACAGCCGGCGCGGCGCAGGAGAGGACGTATCCCCCTCTCTTTCTACGGCGCGGCGAAAATGTATGCCTGCTCCTGCTGCTTCGTTTCACACGGGGCACTTGCGCGAATGTTCGTGTGTGATAATTAAAGCAATTCGTGCAAAATTATTCCCTAATCATTCCAAAATCTCAAAACTGCACAACGTTATATTCAAGTTTTCACTTCTACCGGTACTCCCGGAGTGCAACCCATCGTTTTTTTTTTCTTGTTTTTAAATCAATTATTTGCTATTTTACATTAAAAAGAGGTTTTAGTGGCTTATGGTGTCGATTTATTAAGTATGCATGGTGGGGTAAATACGATAACTTTTGAAAATATCAATTGTTCAACTCAATATATTTTTTAATCTCTTCATCTATGTTGAAGTTGATAAGAAAAAGACAGTATTAACGAGTTAAACGTTACCCCCACACTAGGATTTTCTCCTGTATCGTGATGGCAGTTTACATAGACAAATTGCACAAGTACAAACTTCTAGACCCGGAATTACTTGTAGGAAATAAAAATACTTGTTCCGTGCGAGATTCGAACCCGCGAGCCTTCTGTTGTCGATTAACAATTTTTTTCTACATTTTTTCTCGATCATAAGAGCATTATGAGTCGTGCACTTTTGGATTTTCCAAACTTGTGTTATTGAAGTTTGACATAAAATTATCAGAAAATAAGAAGTAATAGTAATATGGTCTTTTGTGAAAACTTGTTTGTATTAACCAAACCAAACATTTGGATTAACCAAAAGTTTTTTTTAATATGGTAATAAAAATAATGTACATATTTAAATGTTATGAAAATAAATGAAAACAAATCAAAAATAAATAAATAGAGTTCAAACTAACTCAATTATAAACTGTGATGACAATCATCATAATAAGGCTTTACAATCTTAATTGTAAAACCAGTGCGTGTCGCCAGTGATGACAAGTAAGAGGGAGTGGGGCTTTGTTTGTATGCTTTTCTCGATGTCAGCGTTAACTAGCAATTTATGTAACTTTAAAAATCTAGTGATCAAAATAATATATTTAAAAAATCAAGGGGAATATGACAGTTGTAGAAATTTTATTGTATATCATTTTCCAAAAAGAAAACGGGTGCATATTTTTATGAACTAAATAAAAAAACCTTCCGGATATCCTCTTAACAGGACTACAAACTCGTTTATTCTTTTTTAATACTGTATAATATATTTTTTTCGTTTTAAAAGTTCGCACGATACAGCGGGAAAAAGATGTTTTTTGAATTGAAATATTTATGTTTAAAATGAGCATTACATTATGCGTAGTCAGGTTTTCGCGGTTATGGCGGGAAAATGGTTTTATAACGTTTAAAAATTAAATATTTCAACTTTTTTGCGTTCTGAAAAACAAAGTATACTTTCCATTTTTATGTAGTATGATAAAACGCCTGGTTTCTTAAATTATATATATATATATATATATATATATATATATATATATATATATATATATATATATATATATATATATATAAGCGAATAAAATGAAAAATAAAACGAAATGCGGTCTTTAAGATGTGACCAGGATTAAAAAAGGAATGCTTCGGTTTGGTCATGTAGAAAGAATGAATGAGGAAAGAGTGACAAAGCAAATTTGTATGGCACATGTGAACGGCCGAGTCGGGAAGGGACGCCCTAGAAGAAAGTTTATCGACCAAATTGGCGATATTTTGAAAATGGGCAACGTTAGAAGTACCCTTAACCCATTCTCTGTCGCTGTACTCAAACGAGTACAGTTATTTAAAAATTAATTGACTAAATCTGTGGGGGTTTATTAGTTTTTATTTTATTAATTGAAATATAGTTCATTCATATTTTACTCATATTTTATTTAAGTCGTGCAAATTGAGGGTATTTCTAAAATATATGTCGTTTGGAGCAACCGGATTTCATGTTATTGGACTAGCGTGGAAGTGAGTAGTATTTTTATGACATTTTATTATTACTATTTGTGTAAATGTTGTTTTTTGTAATAATTGTGATTAGATATAGTGTAGTCTATAATGTGAGTTACAAATTTGAAACAGTTATTGTTTATTACTAACTTTAAATGAAGATTTTTACTAATGTACTCAGTTGAGTACACTGGTTACTTCAATAGATAAAAAATACAACTTTGTTTCAGTTTACCAACAATGAGTCGCAAGATGTTTTTCGGTATAAATAGCTTTATAGGACCTGAGGAAGCAATTGCAGAGTCTGATAATGATGAGGGTGAAAATTATTTGGCGATAATACCACCTGATTCCTGTATCGTGACTGACGAAATGGAAGAGTCTGATAAAGATAGGGTTGTTATACGTTGTCACGAGATGTGCTCGAAAATATTGAAGTTATGGTACGCAATGAAGGTAATTTTTCATCCTACTATGATTTTAGAGAAGAAGAACCATTGGCCGTAAAAGGATTTCGTCGGAAGCCTAACATTCAGCAGTGGCAGTACACTTCATTCATGCCTGGAGAAAATGTTCACTATCCTATACCTCCATCATACATGTCCATCAGCATACGTCTGAGGTGCAAGACAAACAAAATGCTATAAAGGAACAGCCGAAGTACAAAATCCTGTACAGATTTTTGAAAAAATATTGAATGAATAAGTATTACAGCTCGTATTATGTAATAGTATTTTCAACTTGATTTACCAGACCTGAAGAAGTTCATTGGTATTTTGATTTTGTCGGCATATCACAAATTGCCTCGGGAAGTAATATATTGATGACTGGATGAGGACGTCAGAGTTGCTCTAGTTTCAAGAGCTATGACGAGGAATAAATTTCGTAAAATAAAAACGTATCTTCATCTTGTGAGTAACGATGAAACATCAAATTCCAGAAATAAAATGTTCAAAATTAGATCCCTAGCCGACATACTGACGACTAAATTCAATCAATGGGGCGTATTTGTACTACTACCTATGATTAATTTGAACCAATGAGCACGGTATAAAGATGGTGGTGAAAACTACAATAAAGGTGTAGTCGATGACCTTAATCAGTCCATATCATTATACAGGATCGGGATTCCTGGTGGTGAGTTTTATTTACATACTTGTTGGACATGGCCGTTTCAAACGCTTGGCGTTTACATGATTATGAGCAAGGATGGATGGATGGATCAACTCTTGCTTCGATATAGTCTTGCCAGATACTATTTGCTACAAGAAACTCTAAAAAGAGCCAGATCATATTCTTCTTTGGTCAAAGGACTGACTCAAGATGGTTCAGGCCACTACCCAAGGATGCTTGAAAAGCAATTACGATGCCTCATTTGCCATGCAAGGGTCCGATAGGGATGCAAGAAGTGTTTGAAAACACTCTGCATTGAAAAGTCATGCTTCGGAAAATTACACATATAAGTGGCCGCTGTACTCAAACAAGTACACCCCTGAAAAAGTATAAAAAAATAATTAAAAATTTTTTTTGTTTCATTTTATGTTTTCTAGTCCTGCCCAGATTAACAAAATAAATATTTTTCGTTAAAAACGTTTTTTATTTGATTTTGGCCACTAATGGGTTAACCGACGAACATGTATGCGTAGATATATGGATGTAAAGGAGGCGAAAGAGGTATGTCAGGATCGTGCCAAATGGAAGTCCGTAGTCTCTGCCTACCCCTCTGGGTGACAGGCGTGAGTGTTTATGTTATGTTTTATATGTAAGCGAAATACCACTGACTGACTGATTCCTCACGATATCTTTTAAACTATACGTACACCCGATTGACTTGAAATTTAGTATGGTTACTCATTTCGCAATGCAGACACTCACTAAGTACGTACTTTACGATAGTCCCATAAAACAAAAATTCTTGATATTTTATACCTACGTTATCTTAAGCTAGTACTTATGTACGTGGTACAGCCATACCGCAGCTATATTATGGTTGTAACACAAATGGGTCGGCCCGACCGGGGAAGGACCACGCACGAGAATACCAGCCTAAAATAGCAGCTTAATGCTGCTGTATTTCGTATGGTGAGTGCAGAGAACTCTCCATACGAAATGCAGCAGCTATTTCATATCAGTCCTCTAGGACTGAGATGAAAAAGAAGCATTCCATCTCAGCCCTCTAGGATGATTACGCATCTGCATTTTGATTCTTAATTAATGATAAATGTAGATGTCTACGGGCCACAGCATTCACTTGCCTTCAGGAAGGCTAAGTGCTCGTTTATCACGCTTATTTAATAAAAATACATAATGTGGAAAAGGCTGTACTTGAACATATAATGCCAACCTCGTTGATAGTTAGCGCATTATTTGATCGTTTAGTGGGGCTCTCTGTCAAACAAATTCTCAGTAATAGCGCGGTGTCAAGAAGTTTTATACGTGGTAGAGCCTTGATGCAGTTATATGAGTATATAATAATATTATATTACGGAGGAACGTATATAAACAGTAACTTTTACCTTTAATGGTAGCTGTAACGACATTTGTGCTGCTTGACGATCAAATATTGTTGCTACAGCCTGTCAAAAGTACACTGCTGAACACAACCCCATAAATATACCACATGATGAAATCTATGGTTAGCCCCATAGATTGCATCATGTGGTAAATTTGCCACACATACCATGCTTGGTATGCGGGTTATTCCCTTATAAAGACGTTGTAAAAACTTGGGAATCTTGATAGATTATTGCCTTATTTGGATACCTTAAATCAACGCAGTATGTCGTAAAGTGTATGTAGTGTCCTGTTCACTTCGATGTTTACTTTTTTAGCCAGATTACCCTATCTTTATTGCTCCCTATCTTCAATCCGAACCAAATTTCCCAACCAAAAACCAAATTTCGGTCAGGAACCGGAATTTCGGCGCAGAACAGGATTATAGTGCCCAAGTGTATGCGCAAGTACACGTTCACTCTCTATTTCCTCACTTTCATAATCCGATGGTTCATGGATGGGATGGTTGGTTTCATGTCCGAGGGTTGGTAAACCGACAAAACCGGAGAGAGATCAGGCGCAGGACCCATCGGCTTTACGTGTTTTGCGAGGCACGGGGGTAAGACACCGCCAACTTCCTGACACCGCGCAGCTACTGAGAATTTCTTTACGGAAAAATTCAATAATTTTTTGGCCCGGAATTCAAATCCGAGACCTCATGACCAGCAGTCGCACTACTTCAACCACTAGACCAACGCGGTAGTTAAATCGATCATGCTGATATAAGTAGTGTAGTATAAACTTTTATAACAGTATAAACATAAGATTCAGAATCTATATAGGGAAAATATTTGGACTTCGTTACTATGACATCGTCTCAGAATATCGGACTAAGCTCAAGAGGCTCCCGATGCGCCCTCGTTGGAATACTAACATCCTTTATGTTCTCTACTGCATCATGGATATACTTAAAGAACGTTTCCCATTTCTCAGCTCTTCTCGTAATCTTTTCCTGTAGTCTTTTTTCATAGAATAAGGGTTATAAATGAGCACGCAGTGCACCTGATATTAAGTAAACCATACTAAACACAGCAGCATTAAGCTACTATTTTACGCTGGTATTCTGTGAGAGTGTGGTCTTTCCCCGATCGATTCAACTTCTTAGTGCTACAACCATAATATGCATAATATAGCATGGCTCTACTACGACCAAATAAAATCCTTTCCTTCCATGTCACTTGCACTCCTTTACTTTATACAAAAGTTCAAGCTCTAGAATTCTTAACTGTTAACTATAAAACAGTAGATTTCTTGAAAAAACGAAATTATATTATCTTTTCCTATTATCCCCCCCCCCCCTTTTAATTAAATGAAGTTATCTTTTTAATAGTATTTTAGATTTCATTAACTTAGTTACATTAAGTTATCTGTTTAATAGTATTTTTATATTATATTTAGGTTGTCTAAAAGAAAAGCAATAAGACCCCTATTTGCTTTATCCATTAGTTTGTTTCTTGTTATGTCATCTGTTTTCTTACTGTACAACAAAGGTCGTTGTATTGTATTGTATTTTAGAAGGAACCTCAGCAAAAATAACAGGTGAATTCAGGATAAAGAAATATTCAGATATATCGATATCGATATTGTCAATTCACTTCTTTAGCCGCTATTTTTAATAATTCGTTTGTATGGCCCTTCCCCTATTGGTACAAAAAAACTTTATTATCCTTTAAACTTTATTATAGCCGAGTAGAAAAAGTACCTACGTAGCAAATTCTCAGTAAATAAATATTTACATATTATATCGATGCATGGTAAAGCCACGCTTCAGCTATATTATAGTTGTAGCTCGAATAGGTTGGCTCGACCGGGGAAGGTCCATACTTCATTCGTGGAAAACACCAGCGTAAAATAGCAGCATAATGCTGCTGTGTTTCTTACGGTGAATGCAGAGAGCTAGCGGATCCCTTTTAGTAGTATCGAGGCATTCTACCTTAGTCCGCAAGGATGAAAACGCAACTGCATATTGATTCTTAACTGAGGATAGATGTAGATGTCTATGGGCCACAGCATCCACTTACAGGTGGATTGTGTGCTCGTTCGTCACCCTTATTAAAAAGAATGTAATAATCTTGCAATGTAATAATTAGCGGCAATGTAATCCATCACCCTATTTCCCCTGGGTGTTAGGGGCGACAGAGGGTAAGGAAATATGAGACGATGATGAGATGCTGCAACATCTTAATAAATGAAAAAACTACGGTCGACAATCCCCCTGACAAGCGATGCAAATATGGCGGATGTTTGTCCTATGATTGAATTAAGGATGAATTAACTTATTTATTTATTGAACTTGGTATACAAACGTGGTAGAGCCACACCGCGATTATATTAGTAGTATAGTTGTAGCACGATTTGATCAGCTCGACCAGGGCAGGACTACGTTCTCACACAATACCAGCGTAAAATAGCATCTTAACACTGCTGTGATTCGTATGGTAAGTGTAGAGGAACGGAGACCTTTTTTTTTTGAGGGAAACGAAGCGTTCATACTTAGTCTTTAGGGTGACAAAGTATTTGCGTTTTGATATTTAATTGAAGATACATGTGGATATTTATGGCCACAGCATTCACTTACTATCAGGTGGATTGTGTACTCGTTTGTCACCTTTATCCAATAAAGAAATATGAACAACAAAACAGATAATTAAAATACATTAAATATATAAAAATGGCTTGACGTGCTTTCCAAAGCACGAGGGATAAACACCGCCAACTTCTTTGCTCCGGTCTGCTACTGAGAATTCCTTGAGACCTAATAACTCATTTCGCTCCGACACGGGACTACACGTCTCTCACTTTACGCATATAATAATAATAATGTGTTCCAGACCGAAGGTCTGCCTCAACGAAGGCTAGCCATCGGCGCAGGACAGGATTATAGTGCCCAAGTGTATGCGCAAGCACAGGTGCACTCTCTATTCCCTCACTCTCATAATCCGATGGGACGGTAAACCGAACGACCGGAGAGAGATCAGGCGCAGGACCAACGGCTTTACGTGCTTTCCGAGGCACGGGGGTGAGACACCGCTAACTTCCCGACTCCGGGAGAATTTCTTGATTGAAAACTCAATAATTGATTTTTGGCCCGACCCGGGAATCGAACCTAGGACCTCATGATCAGCAGTCGCGCCAATACAACCACTAGACCAACGAGGCAGTTACGTATATAATAAACACGATTGGAATTTCTATCCCAACTTCCATTAGGTTTATTGATTTGTTCGTTGATTGATTGACGCGGACTGTCTCCTAGAAATTCCACGATGAGTTATTGAGAAACTTTGGAAGCCTCGGCAAAGTTTAATTTGTATTAAGGCTCCCTGAACCGGTGAGGTGAGTGAGAGCAGTGGGGCCATTTGGAGGCGTTACTGCGAGATATTGTATTCATTCCTTGAAGAGACTTGAGACCGCCATCTTTATGTCTGTCTTGTCGATTTAGCTTGGCGCCTTTCCTGTGTTGGTTGCTCACTGTAGTGGTAATAGTGTTACACGTTTCAAAATGGCTGGTGGTAAAGCGGGTAAAGATTCAGGCAAAGCCAAGGCGAAAGCAGTATCCAGATCAGCTAGGGCAGGATTGCAATTCCCTGTCGGAAGAATACATAGACATCTTAAAAATAGGACAACAAGTCACGGCCGTGTTGGTGCTACAGCGGCGGTATATTCAGCAGCTATTCTGGAATATCTTACTGCCGAGGTTCTTGAGTTGGCGGGGAATGCGTCGAAGGATCTTAAGGTGAAACGTATCACTCCTCGGCATTTGCAGTTAGCCATCAGAGGAGACGAGGAGCTGGACAGCTTAATCAAAGCCACCATTGCTGGAGGTGGTGTCATCCCACACATACACAAATCACTCATTGGGAAAAAAGGTGGTCCTGGAGCACCTGTTTAACTGAAGTAACATTAATAAGATCAACGTTGCATTTGACCCAGGATAAGTTTCAGCATTGTATAATTCATCACCCAATCAGTAAACATAGTTTTCTATATCGGTAGTGATGTGGACAAGTGGGAGTGACATCATAAAACTGTCTGCCAGGACTAAATATAGCTAATAAGTACTAGGGAATATTTTAGTAATAAGGAGATCTAAAAATATGATTGATTGTATTAGGATTAAGTTTAATTTTCCAGTTCATTGAATGGGGATATCTTTATTTTGCTGAAACATTGTGTTCAAACTCATTTAAAAATATTGAAGTTTTGCTGCCAGCTTCTATATAGCCCCTTGTAGTTGGACTGTATTATAATCCTCGGCTTGGAAGCTGGAGCAATATTATTTCTGTTTTCATATAAGCAATTGACTGCGCAATGCTAATTTGTTTGTAAGCTATAAGCTGTTTTAATATATTATTTGCAGCATTTTGTATTTTTTTAAGTGAAGTTGCCTGAACAATAGTATTTGCATTATTATATTGTTCACAATTGTAATTTGGTATGATTGAACTGTTAAAAGTTGTAAGAAATGTATTTTGATCTTAAAAATATATTAAAAAAGTACTGATGTTTGTTTATTCCTAGAATTTGTTTCATTTTTATCTCAACATCTTGATGTTACCTTCATATCTGTAATCTTGTCTGAGAGGTTTGCTAGTTCAATTTTAATACAATATTAATTCTAGGTGCAAGAAAATATTGACAATGCAAATAATTAACTTCCAAATTTAAACTATAATTAGAACAAAAAATGTAGTTTTTTTTGTATACTTTTCCATATTATTTATTTTTTACTGACACATTTTAACAAGTTTCTATCAAAAATAATTTGTTCTGAGGTTTGAATGCCTTTTTTTTAAACTTTGGGTGTAAAGTTTGAATTCTAGCCAGTAGGCAATTGCCGTAACGGATGCTATTTTTCAAAATTCAAAGCTGAGAAAGTGTGATGTACCTTCTATAGTTTCATCATCTTTTAATACCAATTGGACTAGTTCTCGTTGTTTCGCAGCAGTTCATAATACAAAAATGCTTCCGATTACCATGATTCCATTGATAACGATCGTTATAGGTCATGATTCGATCAATGTATTTTGTATTTTAGTTGCAATATTTTTATATTTTTGTATTGTTCCAATATCCAACGAATTAGTAAGCTGAAATGGGCTGGCGATGTAGCTTGAAGAAACGACAACCGATTGGGAAAAAAGGTTCTTGAGTGGCAGCCTCGTACCGGTAGACGAAGAGTAGTGCGACCCCCCACTAGATGGGGTGACGACCTGGTAAGACATGTAGGAAGTAAATGGATGCAGGTGGCTCAAGACCGTGCTTTGTGACGTTCCTATGGGCATATATCCAATAATTTATTAGGCTCAAAAGCCGCTGTTCCCCGCTACTTCGTCCGAGTGGAATTCATTACGATTAGATATCATGGGCTTAATATTTTGCGTGGACCCCTAATTTCTTTTAAATAAAAGTAGCATAAGTTACTTCTTTAAAAATCAGTTATCTGCTAGTGAAAGTCCCATCAAATTCGTTCCAGACAGACATACAAAAATTAAAAAAAAAAATTGTTATAAGTATTGTACATAATTTCGTATGCATTTTATAAAAAGCTGTTATTTTACCATTATAAATAGATACTACAATTCAATTTAATAGATTTTGCAGTACTGGCCATTTTGAATCAAAATAATTTTTGTTCGGCTAGGAATTCTAATTTCAAATTTATTTTATTCTAAAACACGGGACTCCTTTAAGTTGCCATTTGTTTATTGATTAGAGTTATATATTCATCGCATTTCAATCTTCTTTCGTCGTCATGGACGTATGTTAAAAATTCGAGTAATTATTGAATGCTTCAAACGGACTCGCCACCTGTTTCTTAGTTTGCCCGCTTCCGTTCTTGAAATTTCGACAAGAAAAATGAAGCACGTGGTCGTCCGAAGACTTTGGTCAACAACGATGAATCAAAGACGATTGTGGAAGCTGATGATACTCAATTTACTGCTGAATTAGTAGCAGCTTTCGACGTTAGTACAAAACAATATTGGTCCATTTGCGTCAAATTGGTATGGTAAAAAAGCTTTGGAGGAACTCAATGATCGCCAGCGCAAAGTACACCATGAGACTTACCTTGCACTGCTCAAAAACAAATTCCTTCCTTAAATTTTGAATCGCATTGTAACTTGCAACGAAAAATGGATTCTATTTCACAGTCAAAAACTAAAACGAAAACTTACCTACCCCTAGAAATGTGATAGTCATTGTTTGTTGGTCTAGCGCCGGTATGATTTATCACAGCTGCTTACCAAATGGGATGTTGCATTAATGCAGATGTGTACTGTGAAGAGCTGAACACAACGATGAAGAAGCTCGCACACCTCCAACCAGCATTGGTCAATCGCTCGTCTCCGCTGTTCCTGTTTCCCAAGTTACATGAGCTGGGGTTGGAAGCACTCCATCCGCCGTTCTCATCAGGCCTTGAGCCTGCATACTTCTACTTTTTCCAGATCCAGCTGACTGACTGAAAAAACTGCCATTGCGTAGGCTAAGATGCATTAATCGCATGGGTAATTTCTTTGATTTTAACTGGTTTCATAAAAACAGCAATTTCGAAGGTAAAAACCAATATTAGGTGAGAATGCACTTGGTTAACTTTCGCTTCGCACATCTAGAGAACAACAAATGATAGCTACGCCAGACTGGTTTCATTCGATGCACAGTTATGAAAATTAGAAGCTGATTAAGTTTTGATCAAAATTGGTCCCACCGTTTCTTGTTATAAATAAATTAACTGCAGCAACGGGGAACTTATATATTTTACTCCGGCTTTTAATACTGATAATCCGACTATTTCCTCGTGCAGGTTTTGGACAGTGACTGAATATTTATGTTTAAAAAAATATAGCTGATGTGAAGCACCGACGCTTCAGGAAGTCTGCAATCTGTGAACACGTTCAAGATCGTCCCCACGATTACATTAGATTTGACAAACCACAAATCCACGCAAAGGAACATCGATTCCTACCAAGGATGATACGCGAGGCTATTGAAATTAAAAAGCATCCTAATTTCAATAGAGAAGATGGATGGGTGCTGCAATTAACCCTTCAAGCGCCACAAAAATCCCATGCAGTCGCATGCGCCCGGTAAATCCCGAGCGGTCTCATGAGACCGCACCCACTCACAGCACTTAGAACCATTAAAACTTATATTTAGAGAATTATAAATAACCGTGTCAGAATATTTTTATTTTGTTGATTAAGTGTAGCAAGTGATCACACAATCCACCTGATGGTAAGTCGATGCTGTGGCCCATAGACACCTACTTCAGACATATACAATAAACAAAAATTTTTAGTTGATTTCCGAGTCGGGATGCTTTAAGTCCTGAGTTAAGTACACTCAATAAAAACCAAAATAAAACAAACTGTTTTCAATATTTATTTTTTTAATGTTTGTTTCTTTGTTTTGATTATGAAAAAAATTAACAACTTCATTTGATTATTTTTAAAGAAGTTATCGACAATTATACGTGAATGAGTGCATTTTCATGAACATTTAAAGCCTAGAAAGCAATATAAGTTTTCCTTTTTTTTATTTTTGTAATCATTTTCGTAAAACCGCCGTAATAATGAAGATTTTATGAAAAAATCGTCGAAATCGGATGATTTTTCGATTTTCTAGAGCCAAAAAACGAGGTGACGGCGATAGTATAAAATTATCCTAACTTTTATTATAGTTATAATTTAATCTATCCGTATTGCTCGTAGCATTAAAAATGTTAATTTTGTTTATTTAAGGCTTCGTCTCCTTAAAAAGTTCCTTTCTTTTGAACTGTATAAAATTGTTTCTATTTTCCTATTTCATTTTTCAGGTTTCCTTATTTTGTCCCTTTCTACTGTGCTATTTAAGATGTGACCTCGTAACCTTTTTTAAATTTATTTGGAAATCCTCCATAAGAATCGATTTTCATACAGCCCGAGGTATGCAAATTAGATAGGGAGCGAAATCAAGTATTAACAAAAATTAAAGACGTTATGTTGCCCCCTCTTTGCTACACATTCGCGCTTGTTATACTGAACGCGAGTAAAGACAGCGATGATGGATGAATTTATTTAATATTTAAAGTTCCTTTTAATTATTTATCAGTAATAGTTCTTAAGACGATTTTAAAGATAAGATAAGACTTTCTGATTTGAAATTCGACGAAACGAAAAAGCAATACTAGGTCAGGGATCAAACACTAGCTGTAAATCTTAGAGGCGAGCAAGCCGATAAATGTATTTATTTAAAAAAATATCCTCCACACCGAATTTCGGTCACGGCGGCTAGCTTCAACTGAGACTAGCCATCGGCGCAGGACAGGATTATAGTGCCCGAGTGTATGCGCAAGCACAGGTGCAGTCTCTATTGCCTTACTTTCATAATTCGATGGGATGGTAAACTGATACGATCGGCGAGATGATCAGGCGCAGGACCAACGGCTTTACGTGCTTTCAGAGGCAAGGGAGTGAGACGCTCTCAACTTCGTAACTCCGGGCGGCTACCAAGTATTTCTTGATGGAAAAACTCAAATTTTTTGGCCCGACCCGAGATTCGAACCCAGGTCTTCATGATCAGCAGCCGCACTACTACAACCACTAGACCAACGTCACAGTCAATTTAAATAAAAAGATACCGTTATATTTGTGAAACTTTCAATAAGACGAATGATTTCTCTTCTTCAACATACACCATTAAACCTATTCAAACAAGTGTTAAAAATTTACAACCAACTTCAATATAAATAAAATGAGAACATCATAAATGTGTTCGAAGTCAATTAAATACGCATTATTAAGGGGATAGAGTAAGTCAGCTCAAATTCTAATTTCGTCCCCACTTGCCCGCGCGTCGTATGCTATGTACCGACATGTTTGTAATCACTAATACTGTAAGTAGAAAGGTCGTTTGACACTTATTTCATTAGGTTTATCATATTTATGCCTGTTTCTTAACGCCAAGCTAGTCACTTCTTATTTTTATTACGGTTATTTCCCATTTTAATTTTACGTCGTCCTGTTGCGTAATGTATATTCCGATCGTAAGCGACACAACCTCCCGGTTCAAAGGCCGAAGCGAAGTGACCGTGCGGCAGGAATCACGTTTCAAAAGGCCGATAGTTTAGGTAATTTCTTTTTACAGTGAAAATAATGGTATTTAAAAAAAGTAAATAACATAAGCACTGCTTTACAGTTAGTTCAGTTAGTATGCAAAGTTTCATGATCTTATTTAAAGTATTTTATGAATAACAGCGGTTTATTGTTTATTTTGGAGGTAAATTTGGATTATTTTTCTATCGAGAAAATTTTACGAAATCATGTTTTCATCTAACATAATCCTTCAAATTAATCCCCAACTTTACCATATATTTATTTCAAAATTAATGCTGCAATATTTTCGGCATAACGAAGGATCTTGCTAAGCCATTTGAGATTATATTTCCCCTTAAGGATAACTCTAATACTACTGGTCAGATCTTGATCAAATTTATATAGACTAAACAAGAAGCAACAGTTTTAAAGTAAAAAAAGTATCGTCAAAATCGGTTGATCCAGAAAAAAATTGAGGTAACACATAAAAAACATACAGTCGAATTGAATACCTCCTCCTTTATGAAGTCGGTTAAAAAACAATGAAACACAAAATTGCGAATACATAAATCGAAACGGACCTACAGCTACGACAATAAACTCTAATTATGCGTTAGATATTCTCTTTGCCTAACATTCAAATATACACAATATTTATTCATCATCATCATAATCTTATCGACCTGGTAAGACATGCAGGAAGTCGATGGATGCAGGTGGCTCAGGACCGTGCTTTGTGGCATTACTTGTAGGAGGCCTATATTCAGCAGTGGACTTGTGAAGGGCTGCAATGTTGATGATGATCATCATCATCATCATCATCACCATAAAAGTCTTTCACAGGGCCACTTCATTTCCCAAGCATCCATCGACTTCCTACATGTCTTACCAGGTCGATAAGATTATGATGATGAGGAATAAATATTGTGTATATTTTATGTTTAAGTTTTATGATCCAAAACGAATATGTTATAAATAAAGTAACAATAAAACGACTCCAAAAATATGATGATGAAACTAGAAGATAGACAGTTCATTGGGATTATTCTATTTACTGTAAACAAACCTGATAAGTCATAGAAAAGCAAACTACGCAATTTCATTTAGAGCCGAGCCTCATTTGCCGTTGACAGTTCGTTCTCGGTCCGATCTCGGTCTGATTTATTATAATGGAATAGGATTCGACCGAAACTTGACTGTTACGAATGGTATGAATGCACACACATATATTTTACTTGATAATATTTTATCAGACCGAGAACGAACTGTGAACGGCATTATAATGAAGATTGGCCTTTAATGTTTTTTTTTAAACTACTGAACCGATTTTGATGAATTTTCTATGATACCAATCTGAAAATAAAAGTCCTTTAAAATTTAAAAAGTTACTTTCCAAATCAGTTCATAAATGACGGAGTTCTTAGTTTCTTAACAAACACAAAACATAAAAAATAAATAAATTAGTATTAATTACGGTGTACCATCAGATGAGCCGCATGCCCTTTTATAAAAAAACACAACCTTATTCAGAACTGCCTCCGTTTTAAAAGTCGGTTAATAAGGGACAAATTCCACATAATCAACGACCAGGGATGTCGACGTCACTCATAAAAATTTAAGTACCAACACGGGCGCTAATCTTTATAATAGTTTCTTAAAGCAAAGAACATATTTTTTGCGTGGTAGAGCCATGTTGTACCTAAGCTGCACTAAAAGTATCGGAAATGGAATATTTCCACTATTCCTGTCATATTAAAATCTTTTTAATTGAAAACTCCTTGGTTTTAAAAATCAAATACCATTTATTTATTTAAAAAAGGATTCTCGGTCTTGTCACAAGATTTTGTCAAACTTGTTTAGTCGCTGAGAAAATGGAATTGACTTGAGAAAATTCAAGAGCGATGATTAATTATGCCTTTCGAAGTGGTTAAACACAAAAACAGTGTGTTGACCAGATGACTTCCGCATTTGGTGATGAAGGCCCATCCAAAACCTCAATTTATCGCTGGTTTGCTGAATTTCAACGTGAACGTGTCAAGCTCAGTGATGATCCCCGTCAAGGTCGTCCAAAAACTGCAGTCACCCAAGAAAACGTTGATGCTGTGCGTAAGCTGATTGATGAAGATTGACATGTGACATACCGCGAAATTCAGGCAACTTTAGACATTGGCATCAGTCAAATACAAATAATCTTGCATGAACAATTAGGCGTAAAAAGTTGTTTTCCCGATGGATATCGCATCCGCTCTGTGAAGATCAAAAAGCGGCTCGCGTTACTTGGTGCGTCAGAACTCTCGAAAGATTCCACGCAGGATCCTCAAATGCTGTGTACAACATCGTATTAGGTGACGAATCCTGGATATACGCGTACGAATCCGAAACAAAAAACCAGTCACGAGTTTGGGTGCTCGAAAATGAGTTAAAGCCCACAAAAATTGTTCGTTCACGGATTGTTGCAAAAAAAATGGTGGCCACGTCTGTCTCCAAAACCGGCCATGTTACGACTATTCCTCTTGAGGGACAAAGAACGGTTAATGCGGAATGGTATGCTAGCATTTGTTTGCCACAGGTCGTTTCTGAACTCCGTAAAGAGAACTGCAACCGCCGCATCATCCTCCATCACGACAATGCGAGTTCTCACACCGCACACAGAACAAAAGAGTTTTTGGAGCAAGAAAACATAGAATTATTAGACCATCCGCCGTACAGCCCCGACCTAAGCCCTAATGATTTCTATACTTTCCCTAAAATAAAGAATAAATTGCGTGAGTAGAGATTTTCATCCCCTGAAGAAGCTGTGGACGCCTACAATACGGCCATTTTGGAGACCCCAACTTCCGAATGGAATGGTTGCTTCAATGATTGGTTCCATCGTATGGAAAAATGTGTCAAATTTCGCGGAGAATACTTCGAAAAGCAATAAATACATTTTAAATAGTAATGTTGTGTCACTTCCTTGATTCCCGAAATTTTCAGTGCTAGGTATTTATATTATGGTTTTAACACGAATGGGTCGGCTTGACCGAGAAGAACCACGCTCTTTCAGAATCATCATCATCATCATCATGATTACAGCCCTTCACAAGTCCACTGCTGAACATAGGCCTCCCCCAAGGTACGCCACAAAGCACGGTCCTGAGCCACCTGCATCCATCGACTTCCTGCATGTCTTACCAAGTCGTCACTCCATCTAGTCGGGGTCGCCCTACACTTCGCCTACCGGTACGAGGCTGCCATTCGAGAACCTTTTTTCCCCAACGGTTGTCGGTTCTTCGAGCTATATCTTTCAGAATACCATCGTGAAATAGCAGCTTAATGCTCTGTATTTCGTATGTTAAGTGTAAAGAACCGCAGACCCTTTTTGCTGGATAGAAAGCATTCCATCTTAGTCCACACGGGTGACAATGCATCTACATTTTGATTCTTAATCGAGGATAGGTGTAGGTGTCTAAAGGTATAGCACACATTTAATTCAGTTGGAATTTAGGGACGTGTGTCACATATATTTAAAAAAAATCTTCAGCATCTTAAGTAAAAAAATTATTTTACTCCTATTACAAGTAACGAGGCATTTCACCTTTTTCTTCAAGGGTAACGCCATTTTGATGCATGGTGACAACGCATTTGCATGAAAAATGCAGATGCGTTGTCACCCGTAAGGTCTGAACCTCACCGTCTCTGGTTCTCTATACTTACCGTAGGAAATACAGCATCGTTAAGCTGCTATTTTACGCCGGTATTCTGTGAGAGCGTGGCCCTTCCCCGGTCGAGCCGACCCATTCGTGCTACAACTATAATATTGCTGAAGCATGGCGCGATTGCGTACAAAAATACTCTTCGATACTGATAAAATTATTATTTTGATAATTTTGTCATGCTGTTTCATGACTGACTGATTTATATTGAAACTGATTAAAACGGTTTTGATATTCTGTACAAATGTTTTAATAAAATACTTTTTGGCACATATTTATAACTAATATAACGTGAACAAGTTAATTTCTCAAGTGCATTTATTTTTAACATTATTCCCTTCTTCATAATTCGTCCCATCACCGGCTCTCTCCATCCTTGCCTGGATAATTTCATCAGGAACTGTCTTCAGGTCGTAAGCCCAACCGATCCAAGCGAAGAAATCTATGACTTGCGCACTTGGGTTTAGCCAGTGGTTACCTAGCTCACTCGCCTTGTAGTCCCACGGAAACGCGTGGTGATAGTTGTGGAATCCTTCGCCAAGGGTGAAAAAGGACACTGAACTATTCTCAACAGGGGAAATTTTCTTATCGTAGGGCCTGTAACCCCATTTGTGGGCAACACTGTTCACCAAAGAGATCGCGTGAATGTTTAGAACGAATCTCAACATCGTCAGATGCCAGGCGCTATTCAAGGTTTCGTTCCAGAAATACATTGGTATTAGCGTTGGTAAAATGAAACAACAAGAACCAATGACCGGACCCGCGTATCTGAAATAATCAGAAATAATATTAAAATAGTGATCTAGTACAATATGATATATAAATGATGTTTGTACATATGAAATCGTTTAACTCAAAATCTATTTGATCGATCACCATGAAAATTGGTATATATAGGTACAATATGTAACGTATAGTATATATACAATATGTAACGTAATTAACGCACACCCTCAGACACCCCAATTAGTATATTATGTTATTATCATAATACATACACTGACTTTTTAGATAGACATTTTTATGCACTGATTATTTATCAAATTAGTTATACTAATTCTGAAAGAAACTAGAAAAAAGTTGCAGCAATTTGCCGCCGGTGAAATTCCCGCCAAAGCTTCCTTGTGTCTTTTAAAAACAATATTATATAGATCACGCAACCGATAGTGTCCGTGGTTCCTTTTTCTTTTTTTTTACGTATTTAGCGTCCAGTTTATCATCAGCCAATATGCTTAAACAGCAAAATTCAAAATAATTTTCAGTGATAAGCAGCAAAACAATTTTATTTATTATTTATTACACGTAGTAAAGCCATGTTGCAGCTTAATATGGTTTTAGCACGAATGGGTCGACTCGATCGGGGACGGGACTCCGCTCACTCGGAATACCAGCGTGAAATAGCAGAAAATACTTGTAGAGTTTCTTATGGTGAATAGACTTATTTTTTATTGTTCGGAAAATACCTGGAAAACCAGCAAGAAACTTAGCGAGACTTTTTTTTAAAACTAATTTCACCTTACATAATTTTTACGGGAACTATTAAAATCCATTTAAAAATTGTACAAACAATTTTTAAATGGATTTTAATAGAACCAGCATGGAGGCCAATACGATTGGCCTCCATGCTGCTTATATTCATTTATGTATTATTATTTGGTATTATAATAACCATTATTGTACAATTTTTCTGTAATAAAACATTTAGACCTGTTTTTTGAAAAATTTTGTACATATTCTGGAATTTTGTTGTAAAAGCGTATACATTGCCCCGTAAATAAATTACTAAGCAGAGTAACTCGTATTAAAAGCTTATGTTTGTTCCTAGTGTTTAAAGTATAAACATCTTTATTCTTATGAAAGCTATTTATGTTTTTATATACATACATTAAATTTTCATAAATATATTGCGATGTTAAAGTCAATATGTTTATTTTTAAAAAAATCTCTAAGGGACTCTTTACAATTTAAGTTATAAACCACCCGTACAGCTCTTTTGTGAGGTGAGTGTAGAGACCCTCTTTACGGTTAACGAGCCATTATGTCTAAGTCATCAAGATTGACAACGCATCTGAATTTTGATTTTAAATCTTGTAAAGATGTCTGCAGCCCACGGCATCTACTTACGATTTTCCGATAGTTAGTGCGAATGCTAAGCTCTGCATTAGTTATGGATTTTTGACTATGGTTTGTTTGTTATGGTACGTTTAGTAATACGTTCCAATTAAAAAATAACGGCGTTACAAATTCATTGATCATTGTCAAGTTAAACAGGGTGAACGTGATTTGAATTTCGAATTCAAAATTTATTTTTAAAAACTGAATTAAAAAATATCTAAACCATATATTTTATAACCTGTTTGTTTTCTTTCGGTAAAAGTGTCATCTAGTATAGGTGGCTTATAACTTTTATAATCTCACTGCCCTCACCACTCGTTGCCCGAATATTTTTGTATTAAGGAGCAATCATCATCATCGTCATCATCATCATCACAGAATATCAAAAGTCCACTGCTATACAAAGGCCTCACCATAGATTGCCTTTTAGAAGGGATATTTAGGAGGCAGAAATAGGTACGAGGTATCCAGACGAATTTCTAGATAGAAAAACAGTTTTACCAACTAAGTTAATTTAAGTAAAGTAATAATTTTTTATACAACCTTGGAATTGGGGAGTTTGCACCTTAAAAATATAATGTAAAAATATAATGCTGGTAGTATAAAAATATAACTAGTAAAATTTTACATGGTAGAACCACGTTGCAACTTTATTATAGTTGTAGCACGAATGCGTCGGCTCGAGTGGGGCAGGACCACACTCTCACAGAATACCAGCGTAAAATAGCAGCTCAATGCATGCAGTTTCATATG
This sequence comes from Parnassius smintheus behrii, assembly GCA_036936625.1. Classification (NCBI taxonomy): domain Eukaryota; kingdom Metazoa; phylum Arthropoda; class Insecta; order Lepidoptera; family Papilionidae; genus Parnassius; species Parnassius smintheus. The sequence goes on along the minus strand of JAUPFT010000027.1, from coordinate 14,139,429 downwards.
GTTGGTATAGAAAACCGGGGACCCATTTTTACTAGAAACGAGGCATTCGATCTTAGTCTTATTCGATCGCAGTTAGAGGATAGATGTAAATATCTATGAGCCACAGCATCCATTTACTACCATGTGGACTGTGTGCTCCTTTGTCATCCTATTCTATAAAAAAAAACATTATATTTGTAGTGTTTTAATGGGGATTGTAAAAACTGACGTCTGAATAACTAAATTTATTTTGTTACGTCGAATAGATTAAATTTTTTAATTCCATTTCATTAAATCGCAGTTTTCAACTGTTTTGTCTGATGCGTTTGGTTCATTATTCGAATAGGGCTTAACAGATTTCCGTTATTGCATTGCAAAACACAGGGTGCCAATATCTGGGCTTAGGATTGTTTTCTTCAAATCACACTGTTTGTGTTTAATAAGTGTAGTAGATGTAGAATAAATACGAATACGTATTTTATTTCTATATATACTGTGTATTATCTTTGCTATTACGTTACCATACTAAACAAACACACAGCCCACCTGATGGTAAATAGATATTGTTTCACATAAACATCTACATCTATCCTAAGTTAAGGTGATGTGGTCGCCTAAAGCAGATTTTTCACGATTTATAGGTGCGCATAAAAGCAATTTCTTGTCATTAAAAAATATGAATTCACATCTATTTAATTCAGTATATAAGTTAAAGATTTTTCTTAGTGAATTATGTCGGCCAAAACATGATTAACATGTTTCGCCTTGATACCAAAAGATCGCAGTTTCCTCAAAATCTACAGTTTTAAGTACGTCCTTTTTCGAAGTCGGTAGAAAATAGAAATTCTATCTAGTGAAACGTAGAATACTTAACGTGTACGTTACTAAAGCTCAAAACGATCAATTTTTCCTGAAATTTTCAATTCAGAAACCGGCTCAGAGTTATGTAAACGGTTAGATAACAATCATTTTGCCAAGCCCAGTAGAATTGCAGGGTAAATAATTGATTTTAAAAAAATCCAGGGTAAATAATTTTCAGAACCTTTGATGGATAATTCTATTCAATTAATTAAGATTCAATAAAATCGACATCACAATCGACAACGATATTGTTTAACGTAAAAGTAATCGCGTTGTAGTCTCTTCCATTTCTAATGGCATGTCGTTTAACTGCCGTCGGTCATAGTGTTGCGCGTCACAGTTGATGCCCGGTAATGCCCCCAACGCCATCTAATGTCGGGTAGTAGAGCAAGGAGAGCTTCATAGAAAATGCCATGCTAGAACTTTCCTAAAAAGAAAAGGGCTATATAAAGCCGTTTAGGGCTGCGACCGGAGATTATTGAATTGGCGATACGAGCGAAGGTTTCGGAGCGAAATAAAGTAAGCTAAAATGTTAAGTGTGATTAATTATTAGTGTGATCTAAGTTTTAATTGGTGTTCGGTAGTTAAAGTGTCAATTTTAGCAATTCAATCGGCAGTTTTTATTGTCACGAACTTTAAGCTCGTAACAATATTTTAAACGCAATATTCTGTACAAAGTGACCGACACGGCAGTCAAACACATAAAAAGAAAATGATTTGAAAAGATACTGATGATGATGTTTTAAGATTCTTTGCTAGGAGTTTTTCTGCATGACAGTCTTCGTAATCAGAATATTAGAATAACCATAGTAACGAACAAAGCCCAACGAAAAAATAAATAAAATTAATGGCAACAGGCCCGCCACATAGCTCGAAGAACCGACAACCGATGAAATTTATTGAATAACTGTTTTTAGTTTTAATTTATTTTTGTTCCTAATTCACACCTACCATCATATTTAGTTCTTCCATCTTTGTTAGGGTGGGTATTCCATTTTTCTCTGATAGAGAATACTAAGAGAATATATAATAGCTAAGAGAACCTTTATATAAGAACGTGCCATTTTTTCAAAAGAAATGTTTACTTAAGTAACAGACGTGCCGTAAAATAATTTTGTCTTCGTGATTATAGGGAAAATACTATTAGTACTTTAAATATTATTGACTCAAAATACTTTATTTACTACAAAAAATAAATAAAAAGTTTTGAGTTGAGACATTTATTATTATATTGCAAAATGTACAATTATCTATATAAGTTTATTATATATATATGTATATGTATATATAAGGTTATTTGTCAGAACCTTTATAATGTTTAATTATAAAGGTTCTGACGAATGAACTTATATTGGAATCGTAAAACCCTAAATAGTAACACAAATGAAGTTTAAAATACGGTTGTGTCAACTAAATTTACTTTCATGCTATGCGTAAATGAACTATGCATTCCTTGGGGGTGGCGTGGACTTGTGAAGGGATGTAATAATGATGATGATGATGGTGAAACAACTATGCGTCATTAGCAATGGTAGTCCACGATGTAACTAGGATCACTCACGTTCGTTTGTAATACAATACATCATAGTGAATTTTGTGATCGGTGGCGTGTCCAAATATTGTGTCGCGCGCTAAGCCCTATTTCAAGGTGGGGTGCAATTAAGGATAAATAAATAAATACCATGTGGACCAAGTAAGTTAATTCATGCGAGTGACTCAGGGCTTTACTTTGTGGCATTCCTTGTTGAAGATCTTAGGATGAAGTAAAATTGTTATTGACTTACTTCTACTGAAATCTCAGCACTGGATTATTATAAATATCGTCCATATATATGGTTTTGCTCAACCGCTTCAGTTCAGAATGCTTCCTGGTCAACAACCAGCCTATGTGTGAGAAGAAGAATCCTCGTTTCGCGTTATGTGGGTCGGCGTTCGTGTCGGAATATTTGTGGTGCATCCTGTGGTCTCTGATCCAGTTCGTAGCGGTGCCTTGACAAGCGATAGAGGTGCAGATCATGAGCAGTATTTGGAGGGGCATCTTTGCTTTGTACGCTCTGTGAGTCCACAGTCTGTGGGATCCAATAGTGGTGCCGCCGATTGAGAGCGCCCATAAGACGTATGCTGTCAATAGAAAAATTAAATAAGATTCCTAACATTTTTTATAGGAGAAGGGTAACAAACGAACACACAGTCCATCTGATGGTAAGTGGTTGCTGTGGCCCATAGACATCTACATCTATCCTCGATTACGAATCAAAATGCAAATGCGTTGTCATCCGTGAGGACTAAGATGGAACGCCTCGTTTCTATTAAAAAAAGTCTCAGTTTCTCAACACTCACCATGGGAAACACATCAGCGTAAAGCTGCTATTTTACGCTGGTATTCTGTGAGAACGTGCTCCTTCCCCGGTCGAGCTGACCCATTCGTGCTACAACTATGCTACTAATTTGGCTGCAGCATGGCTCTACCACGTATATAAATAAGAGAAAGAGGAAGAGTTTCTCGACTAGTTTCTCGACTCCACAGAGTCAGTAATTCATCCTTAGGACAATGTTTACGCTATCCCAGAAAATATACAAGGTCTCTGTGTTACCAAGTTTAAATATTTAATTAAACATAAACTGTATAAAAAGGGTTATTATGATATAAATGAATACATGGTTGATAATAATCCCTGGGAACGAGGTGGTCACTTCCAACCTATTTCTAAAATAAATTTTGTAAATATTTTGTGACCATTGACGTTGTGAAATTTATTTTAAAAAAATCCCGCTGAGTTTCTTGCTGTTTCTTCCCAGGAGGTTTCTTTTCGAACCAGTGGTGAAGTATAAAATTCACTTTCAATAAGAATTACTTGTAATATATATCTATTGAAAAAAAAATATTCTATTCTATTCTAATGAGCGCTTACCTTAAAAATTATTTACACGGAATAAAATTAAAGGCAAACTCCCAAACAAATTTTATGTGACTGTTTTTTCTTGCGTCTACAAATGCAAAATATGTAAAAGTATAGAGTTTAAAATCCTGAGCATTTTTTTCTTCGGTCATACAACTGCAGGAAGTCAGGAATTAAAGATATTCCAGTTTAAACAAAATACACATCAGACTAGGCTGTATGGTATAAAACGCCTTAATTGGCAAATCGTTACAACAACAACTAGTCAATACAATTTTCATATATGTTTATATAGGGTAATTAATTACTAGCACAGAGAGAATCCTTAAAGAACGCATTAGTATATTATATAGAAGAGTTTTATGAATACAATACACGTCAAACTCGGCTGCATGGTAAAAGACTTTGCCTGTCTTAACTGATGGATCGTAACAACTACAACAACTAGTCAAATAAGTTTTGAATTGTGTATGATGATTTTTTCCAGACTTCGATAGGCCATAAGCTTGATTAGATAATAGATAGTAGACGCTTAATAATTCCATCAACATATTGCCACAACAACTACTTACAACTTAGTTTTAAATTAGTTAATATGATTTTTTTCAGATTTCGATAGGCCATAAGCTTGATTAGAGATAATACATAATAAATTATTTTATTGATATCTGTAATGGTGACTTATAGTAGACGCTTAATAATTCCATCACATATTATTTCGCCATTTTCCTTTATTGCATCTACTGAACGTATTTTTCTACTAATGTTAAGAAATATTTTATATTAAATTAAATAAGTAACTGTTTAGACTCGATGTAAGAACATCCACTAACCTATATCGTCCCGTGGGTGTAATAAGAGGCCACAGAGCGAAATAAAACCAGTAGAATAAGCAGCAGCGCTCTTCCAAATAACAATTTTAAAATAAAAAAATGTGATTGACATCCCGCACGCCACTCTTGTCAAAAAGTATAGTAAATATAAAGAAAAAAAGCCCTCTTTCAAGTATATCTGATGCCCCTTGGAAAAAGCGCCACCTGATGCTTGTTACGTCACCTATAATATGCTTATGTGTATGTGTGTGTATTCTAATTCACTCACACGATAATGCTCTATGAATGTGTGCGTGTGTATATGTATAATGCTCATTGCTCACTCTCACATTCAATAGTATATATTATTATATTCGTTAATTACATATTCCCGCTATTTCCATTCCAACTTTCTACATCTGTATATAAAAATTGGAATAGAAATAGTAATACCTAAATGAATATAATACGTACATTTTGGAATTTTTCAAAATTTAATTATAACGAAACATGCAACTATCCCACTTTAGAGAGAAATCTGTGGGGAATCCCATGTTCATCAGTGGGATTTTAATTGGTTATAAGGGTAATGGTAAATTATTAACAAAGGTAAAGAAAGTTACAGCAGAACAAGTGGTACAAAAAAATGTACAACCAACGTCAATACTTTTACATGGTAGATAGATAGATAGATAGATAATGCTTTATTGTACACCAAATCAATACATAAACGAAAGAAGAAGAAAAAAAATAGTGTCTAAAAGCGATTTCTTCCAGACAACCTTTGGATGGACAGGATCGCAAACAGCAGTAAGTTGTGTGGTTTGGTGATGCAGAAACAATATTTATAAATATATCCATATTTTATATAAAATAATTAAAAATAAACAACAAATAAATTATTGTTATTATTTTTTGCTAATTTAATTTTTGTGAACAATGATCAATTGAAAAATTACATTTTAGGATGTTAAACGTTTTTCTTACTGGCAATATAAGAACTTTAGATTTAGATTAGTTTATTCTAACGTTGTTTCTATCTAATCGTGTTGTGGCGGCTTAAAATATCCACTATCCTATATTGTAACATCTCATATTGTGAGTATCGTGAGAGACGATAAAGAATAATAAGCCTGGAGATGGGCACCAATATCTTTCTGCTAACGACAAAAATTAAATTATAAAACTGTGGGTTCCAACTCGCTCGATAACGTGGTATCTGTGCCAATAGTGCATCCGTCCATGATTAATAAATACAAAATGTATTAAGGGCAAAAATGCCCAGAAGTGGGCATTAATAGGTTGATAAAAAATCTCAGCAAAGTTTGTATCATTATTAAAAGGATGTCAATGATTTTAATTACAGCCTGTGTAAGTACTTAGAATGTACCAATTAATACTTCTCACGTGGTATTATAAAAGTTAAAAAAGTTAAAGTAACAGAGTACCTACATAATAGAGGTATGAAGTTGTCATTTTAATGGAGTGCTCACTTTAAATTAAAATTAAGCCTGTGTGGCCCCGTATTCGCATTTCAAACTTTTTGTACGCGATAACTTTTACATTCTAAATTCAAAATTTTATGACATTCTGTTATCCTACATTCAACAATTTTCAATCGACCTCAAAAATGGAGGGGGTATTAATTCGATTGTTTTTTATGTATGTTACATCAGAACTTCTTTTTTAGGTGAATCGATTTTTACGACGCTTATTTGGAAGCTGATGCTTCTCATGTGTAAGGACCACATTTAAATTTGATCAAAGATTGGCCAGTAGTTTTTGACATAGTATCCATAATAATGCGTTTATTTATATTGAAGTCGGTTGTACAAAATTTTTAATTTTACCAATTGTTTTAATCAGTATTTGAATTGAACAAGGTGATTTGTTTTTACGTTCTGTATGTCAGTTGAACTCGGAGTCCTTTTAAAATATCGTACGTGAGGGTAATACGGTCATCCCGTTAATATAGTCACTTTCTTATAACATAAAACCTACAGCCTTGTTTGCATAGATTGCTCTGCGATACGATAGCTCTTCATAAGTCAACCAAATAATAAAATGTAAAAATGGCGGTGCTTTATCGACGCCATTTTGACGTTTGAAATTATATTAAATATTTTAGTAGATTTTAGTATTGTGTAGCGTAGTTAGGTTTTGTAAGTAGATTTTTCGAAGTGATCCTAATTATGGCCAAAACTTATAATTTGCTATTGTTTTCTTAATATATTAGTCATCGTTTTTGATTTTGTTTTTTTTTTCTCAACAAAGGTGTTGTAATAAGGTGACCATGTTACCCTCACGTACCTTAGAGTAATCCTCAAATTCGAGTTCCGGCGTAGTTCTAACGCAGCTCACAAATTGCGTTTAGAATGACACTAGCTAACAAAAGCATTGTGTGTTTTCGTTTTAATTGTTATCTCAAACCGAGGGAAAACGTCTACGCGGATCGAAAATTTTTTAATGACGCCCTCTGGCACTCTAGCGACAATAGAATGAATATTTAATTAAAATAAATCATAACAAACACAGAAAAGGTATTGGGTGAAAGTATATTATTATTAAGAGGAAACAATTTGATATAAATATATTATAATACATGGTAGAGCATAGCTCTACCATGTATTATAATATATTTAGCAGCTATATTATCATAATTTTTTTTCATTAGATCTTTAGGCTATGTATAGTAATAAATTAGTATCTTATCGTTTGTGTAATACCAATGAGGATCGTTTAAATTTCTAGTAGGCCCAAAAACTATTGTTTCCTTTACCGAAATTTACATAGCACATATGAAAAAATATTTTAGTCTATTCTTTGTTTGTTTCACGTCAATGCCAAAATTATGTTAAAATCGTAGATAGAGAAACCTATAGACTAATGATTAGCGTCGCCTCGAGTGAGAAAGGACGATAACGTAGTTTTAGGTTATACAATAATCTTTATGACTTTTAAACATATTTAGATATAAATTTTAATTGTTCTAAGAACTAAACTGAACAAGATTCACCAATCTTAAGCTCACAAAACACTTCTTTTCTCACTTAAACCATCTTGTAAACTCCTTAGATCGCTACGAACTGTCAAAGTTGTTTAGCAAAGTGTAGTTTGCTAAACAAAAAAACCGGCATGGAGAAAGGGACAAACAATCACACCGCAATCATTTATATGCAAGACGTATGCATAAATCTATCTATTTCGTGTGAGAATGCGAAAGGTGTCAATTTGTCTATAGGTTTCTCTGTCTACGGTTAAAATACTGTGTTTAATGATTTCTTATATTTACGCGAACACTACACATGATTAAAACTACTTTTACGGATTTATCGCTTATTCTTATTAAGATTATATTATTTTTACTAAACTACTACTAAAAAAGTAAAAATAAACGCGATAAAATCCGTAAAAGTAGTTTTAATCAATACTGTGTTTTTCAAAAACTCGGCTGCTGCAGAATGAATACCAGCGGTGACTTAAACCCACCACATAGCTGAGTCGCAGGCCAGTTGTTCTCATTGCTTTTATGTTACTAAAGTATGTTTCTAAGTTAAATTTGTGATGATTTTATTTGTATATTTTTAATAACATGTGTTTTTTTTTATAGAAGAGGGGGCAAACGAGCATGCGGCTCACCTGATGTTAAGTGACTACCGCCGCCCATGATCAACCGCAACACCAGGAGAATTGCGGGTGCATTGCCGACCCTTTAGAAAGGAGTAAGCTCTTTTCTTGAAGGTCCCCAGGTCGTATCGGTCCGGAAAAATCGCCGGTGGTAAACTATTCCACAGAGAGGTTGTACGTGGAAGAAAACTCCTTGTGAAACGTACAGTGGTGGACCGCCAAGCATCCAGATGGTGTGGATGGTATCGGGACGTTTGCCGTGTAGTGCGTTCACGAAATTTGGCGGCTGGGATTAATCCGAACAATTCCTCAGAGCACTCCCCGTGATAGATGCGATAAAATACGCAAAGAGATGCAACATCTCTTCGCAGCGCCAGTGAATCGAGCCGATCGGAAAGCACTCGGTCGTCGACGATTCGAGCCGCTCTACGCTGGATGCGGTCAAGTGGAAGGAGCTGGTACTGGGGAGCCCCAGCCCAGAGATGGGAACAGTATTCCATGTGCGGCCGAACCTGCGACTTGTAAAGTTGCAGGCGGTGTGCCGGCATGAAATACTGTCCCGCTCTGCTGAGCACACCAAGCTTTTTAGAGGCCAATTTGGCCTTCCCTTCCAAGTGACCACGAAACTGCACGTCACTCGATATGTCGACGCCGAGGATTCCGATACTGGCTGAGGCAACAAGAGGAGTGCCTTGAAACTGAGGGGATACGACAAAGGGGTTCTTTTTAGCGGTTAACGCGCAAACTTGTGTCTTCTGGGGGTTAAACTGGACTAGATTTAGTCGTCCCCAATCCGAGACTCTGTTCAGCAATGACTCGACTTCAGACACAAGTTTGTCCCGGCACTCGGAGACGTTTTCCCGAGAAATATTGGCTCGGCCGGTGTAAAGAGCATCACCAGTGCTGTCATCCGCATAGCAATGAATGTTACGGGTATGCAACATATCATTGATATGCAGAAGAAACAGCGTTGGCGATAGCACGCAGCCCTGTGGAACACCAGCATTAATAGGCTTGCAATCGGAGCTTGCACCGTCTACAACGACCTTGATGCTCCGATCTGCAAGAAAGCTGGTGATCCAATCGCACAATTTCTCGGGAAGCCCATAGGAAGGGATCTTCAAAAGAAGCGCTTTGTGCCAAACCCGATCGAAGGCCTTCGCAATGTCCAAACTAACGGCCAATGCCTCCCCCTTGAACTCTACTGCCTCCGCCCATCTGTGAGTGAGGTAGACCAGAAGATCACCAGCTGACCGACCACGGCGAAAACCGTATTGGCGGTCACTAATCAGCTGGTGATCCTCAAGGTACTTCATGAGCTGGCAGTTTACAATGGACTCCATTGTTTTGGAGAACAAGGAGGTGATGGCGATTGGCCGGTAGTTGGACGGGTCTGAGCGGTCGCCTTTTTTAGGGATCAGGTGGACGAAAGCCGTCTTCCATGATTTTGGGACTACGCCTAGGGAGTAGGAGTACCGGAAAAGACGCGTTAAAACCGGTGCCAACTCTGGAGCACACGTCCTCAGCACAATTGGGGGGATTCCGTCAGGCCCACTCGACTTGTGGATGTCCAGGGAGAGGAGTGCTTTGCGAACTGAGCGCTGTGTGAACTGCACTTCCGGCATGGAGCACTCACACCACGGAATGGTCGGCGGCGTACTCGAGTTAGACGCAAAGAAAGAGCCTAGAAGATCGGCTTTCTCCAGTGAGTCGTCCTCCCTGTGCAGAAATGGAAGAGATGGCTGACAGAAATTCCCCTGGACAGCCTTGGCGAGAGACCAGAATGCACGGGTTCCAGAAAGAAGGCGAACTAGTTTCTCGCCAATTCTGTCTGTGTGCTCTGACTTTGCCTTGGCAATGACTCTTTTGAAGGACCTAGAGGCGGAATTATACTTCTTTTTTAGAGCGCTGGTGTTTACATCCCGGGACGCTGATGCATCAACCCAGGCTTGGTAGCACTCCTGCTTATAGCATGATGCTATTTTACAGGAGCGACCAAACCATGGCTGAGATTTGCCTCCAACGGGCACCACAGAGGAAGGAATAAAAAGTTCCATACCCTGAAGTACCACATCAGTAACAGAATCCGCAACAACGTTGGGATCATCCGGCGAGAAGCAAACCCGCCCCCAAGGGTAGGATGCAAAGAAAGACCGCATCCCATCCCAATCGGCTGACCTATAGTGCCAAACACGGCGGCAGCTTGCAGAATGCAATCGCGATTTCAGCGTGAGTGGCACAACACTCCGGACCAGACAATGGTCCGAGGAGCCTAAAGGGGCGTCGACGGAAATCTGATATCCGTCCGGGTGAGAGGTCAGCAGAAGGTCCAACAGGGAAGGTGCATGATCCTCCACATCTGGAATCCGCGTAGGCGAAGTAACCAGTTGTGTCAGACCATATGCCAAGGCAAAATCGTGAACAGATCTCCCCGCATGATCGGTTAAACGTGAACCAAGCCATTCGGCGTGATGGGCGTTAAAGTCGCCGAGGATCACGATCTCTGCGGAGGGGATCTGCTGTAGCAACGAATCCGCAGCCATTTGGACGTGGTCGAAGAGTCGGTCTATTTCGGCATTACCGCTATGGGACCTATAGAGGCACCCGTAGACGCGCAGATGGTCGTCGCTGTCTACGCGTAGCTAAAGGATGGACAGGTCCGAACCTTCAAGTCTGCCGAGGCGTCGAGAACAGATGTCCTCTCTGACGTAAACGCAAACTCCAGCCCGAGGCACAAAGGAGTGTTCCAGTTTGTACCCCGGGTAGGAGAGATACGAGACATCAGCCGGAGAGGACACCTGCGTCTCGGTCAGAAAGAGCAGAGCCGGCCTCGCCGTCTCGAGGTGGTAGTGGACGGCGTTTAGGTTAGAGTGAAGTCCCCTGATATTGCAGAAATTCACGGACAGCGTGGCAGGGGTCGCCTTAGTTTTATTGCTCCGTTTGCCCCGAGCAGTTGTAGTTGTGCCCAGAATACGCGGGGCAGCCTGAGCACCCACGCTCAGAAGTGGAGAAACATGGTCGTGCATGCTCAGCGAGGGATTCTCCAGGGGTGCTGGTACCCTCCTGGGGTAGTCTATCATTATTTAATTCCGCTACCATGTTGATGGGGGGGGGGGATTAGGGCCTCCGGCCACCTGCACTCACCAGACGAAACGCGTAAGCAGAGCTTCCACTTCACGCCGGTATTATGTGAGGTCGTGGTACCACCCCGGTTTGAGCCGGCCCATATGTGCAACAGCAAAGCTGCCGCGTGGCTCTACCACTGTTATGTGTGAAGTGAGACAAATAAAAACTTTATTATTATTATTACGGTTGTAGCACGAATATTTCGGCTCAACCATGGTAGGATTACGCTCTCACAGAACGTAGAGTAGCAGCTTAATGCTTATAGTGTTTTGTTTGGTGAGTGTAGAGAACTGGAGACCATTTTAACTGGAAACGAGACATTCCACCTTAGTCCTCACGGGTAATAAGGCATCTGCATTGATTTTTAATTAAAGGTAAACGTAGATGTCTTTGGGTCACAGCATCCACTTACAGCAGATGAACTGTGTGCTCGTTATTCATCTTATTCTATAAAAAGAAGCAATCGGAAAAAGTATATTTCTTACCAAGAAGTATTGTTTGCCATTTAGCTGAGGTTACAGTAAGATAAAGTCCATATAACGCCGATATGTGATATAGCGAGTACAGAACCACATTTTCATACACGATCACTGTCTTCTCATTCGTTTCCCTGACAATATTCTTGTTGAGTTCCGTCGTTGGAAACTCTGGAGCTAGGGTTTCAACTGGATCTGGGGACATTTTTGCTGCGAAATTAAATGACATTTTATTATTTTTGAAATTTCTTTTGACAAACACCATTATTTTGAATTTACCTGCGATTTAAAATAACGTTACCAATTTAAAATAACGGTAATTCACAATGCTGTGTTAGTCCTTACTTTAACGTATGGTAGTGAAAGTAGGCTGTGGCACGAGAGTAGAATAAACGCCGTAGAAATGTGGTCGTCAAGTAGTATGTTAAGGCTGATCTAAGTGACAAGGTGAGAAATTGTGTGATAAGAGAAGAGTGTGGTTTGCAAGATGGTCTTGTGACCAGGATTAAGAAAGGAATGCTTCGGTGGTTTGGTCATGTGAAAAGAATGAATGAGGAAAGGTCGACAAAGCAAATTTATATTGCAGAAATGAACGGCAGAGTCGGAAAGGGACGTCCTAGGCAAAAGAGTATCAACCCAATTGGCTAAATATTGAAAATGGGCCAAATTAGGAGTACCCTTAACCGACGTAGGTATGCGTAGGTATATGGATGTGGACGAGACGAGAGAGGTGTGTTCGGATCGTGCCAAATGGAGGTCTGTAGTCTCCGCTTACCCCTCTGGGTGACAGGGCTAAGTGCTTATGTATATGTGTGTACCGATTAAATTAACGTGGATGCGATTAAATATGTGTATTATTTAATTTTAAAATTTAACACAATATATTATAGTTATTATATGTTTCTTTCTAATAAAATCAAAAAAGTAAACTGCAGTTGACCACCCGCCTGCCAAGCCTGGCAACTATGGCAAATATAGTATAAGGCAATCCTTGGGGGAGGCCTATGTTCAGCAGTGGACTTTCGTAGACTGTAATGGGAGGTTGTATAGAAGATAATCTACCAGGAGCACATGACCTACTGAGAGGTGAAATTATTAAATCAACAGTTACTTTACAACTATTGCAAATATTATATAGGTTATAACGATAGCCTATGCGTTTACAATATTTCATGCGTAATATATATATATATATATATATATATATATATATATATATATATATATATATATATATATATATATATATATATTATAATATCTTTATATTATAAATTTTTTATTATATAAAGATATTATAAGATTTATTATATAAAGATAATATATTTATTCAGTTTATCTATATATTATAAATCTATAGATAAACTGAATAAAGATCAGCACCTAATATCACACATGCAATCGATGTATCTTTGCCAACGCAGTGGCAGTTTATTGATGCCTTTGTTAAATATATCAGCTGGACGGGAAGCAGTAAATTATTTCAAAGAATTTTTAACATAACCACGATGTTGAAAAAAGTTCAAATGTGATGAAAACATAATTCCATTCAATAAATAAATGACAATTTCATTTTGAAATAAAATCCCGTGTTTTTAAAATAAAAATAATTTGAAATTAGAATTGTTATCCAAACAAGAATTTTATTTGATTTGAAATGGCCAGTACCGCTGAACTTTAATAGGTAAAGACTGACTCAAATGCCATCCCAGCCGCACCTTAACCTACTGTCGCTGATATCACAAGTTAGTTGCAACGGTGTATTAGACGCATCGATTGAATATCATTCAGGCCGCTAGTAGAATGACGCCGTTTAGTAAAAAGACTAGACCTTTAACTAAAAGACTAATTAAGCTAGTTTGCTATTACATATAAATTAACTAAACATAAACATCCTATAAATCCTATGACTTTGCTAACTACTACTCTACTCTACTAAATGAAGTTTCAATTCCTTTTGTACAAATTTACTTAATTTTATATCCGTTAATAACTTAACTATGGTATATTTGTCACATAAACATGTTCTTTATACGTATATACTGGATGACTTATTTTCATCATCATCATCATCATCATTACAGCCCTTCACAAGTCCACTGCTGAACATAGGCCTCCCCCAAGGTATGCCACAAAGCACGGTCCTGAGTCACCTGCAACCATCGACTTCCTGGATGTCTTACCAGGTCGTCACTTCATCTATTGGGAGGTCGCCCTACACTACGCCTACCGTTACGAGGCTGCCACTCGAGAACCATTTTTCCCCAACGGTTGTCGGTTCTTCGAGCTATATAGCTCATTGCCACTTCAGCTTACTAATCCGTTGGGCTATGTCGGTCACCCTAATTCTACTGCGGATATCCTCATTTCTAAGTTTATCACGCAGAGAAACCCCGAGCATAGCCCTCTCCATAGCTCGCTGAGCGACTTTGAGCACCCTCATACGGCCAGCAGTGAAGGACCATATCTCGGTTCCGTTGGTCATCACGGGCAACCTATTTTACCCTCTGAAAAAAATAGGGTGTACCAATAGAACGGAGAAGCGTATGGCACTGATACTTTACAAAAAGTAAAAACAAAAAATTATATGTATATATATATATATATATATATATATATACATTATATATATATATATATATATATATATATATATATATATATATATATATATATATATATATATATATATATATATATATATATATATATATATATATATATATAATGTAATTTGTGTAGGATATTATGTAAACCTATCTACATAAATTCGTCCGAAAATCACTTGTACCTTCGTAACATAGCGCAAATCTATCTACAGAAACTTCGCCGCAAAAGTTAGTCTGCTAACACAATATGTCTTTTATGATTATAATCGAGGCTGGCAAAATCCATTGAAAGTTTCAAAACTAAGAAAAAATCGCATATTTAATTATGGAGTAGCCTTTTAATTTTTGTACCGAAAAAGGTGACAAGTGAACACACAATCACGCTAATGGTATGTGGATGCTGCATCTTTCTTAGACATCTTTATCTATCAAAATGCAGAGGCGTTGTCACTAAGATGAAATACCTTACTTCCAGTAAAAAGAGCTCTGCGAGAGCTTGGTCCTACCCCGATCTAACCGACGCATTCGTGCTACAACCATAATAATTATAGCTGCACCGTGGTTTTGCAATTTGCAAAATTTTTTATTATTTTTGATTTCTAAGCAATTATTATTATCATCATCATCATCATCATCATCATTACAACTCTTCACAAGTCCATTGCTGAATAAAGGCCTCAAAAGAATGCCGCCGAGCACGGTCCCGAGTCACTATCAATGATATCCTGCATGTCTTACCGCTTCGCCAACCCATACTTCGCCTACCGGTACGAGGCTACCGCTCAAGAACCTTGCTACCCCATCGGTTGTCGGTTTTTTTTTAAAGTTACCTCCACACTAGGATTTCCTCCAGTATCGTGGGGGCAGTTTACAAACATAAATTTCAGAAGGACAAAAATCCAGATCCGAAACAATTATTTGTAGGCCATACAAAGTGTTTAACATAAAAACGTCGTAAAACTTGTTCCGTGCGGGATTCGAACCCTCGACTCTTAGCGCTGCAACTCATTGCTAAGCCACTGCGCTACGGAGCCGTCCAATTTTCTAGATTAATATTAATTTATTTATTTATGTGAATAGCTTTACAGACAGAAGAGCAGACTTTACAAACTATAATAATATAATACTCGTAAAGTGGACTGAATGGTTTTGCTAACTTTGTCAATGATAAAAAAGAAAAAATAATCTCATAAGTTTGTATTTCACATTTTACGATTAATAGTATATTTATTCTTTTAATTGGTTTCCATTATTCCAATATAATTATTCTGTTTCGGTTATTTATTGTAATATTACGTAATTTTTGGTTCGACATACGCAAAAGAAAATTAACGCAAAAATATTTAAAAAAAATTAAAAAAAATTAATATTCAATAACTGATGGTAGCCGGGCTAGCTATGACATTGGAGCGTCAAACACCGTCCCCTACGTGACCATAGGTGCTGTAAACCACCAGAAAAAACGGGAATTAAAAACAAGATAAAATAGTCATTTAAACGCGATAAAATATAGTTTCATTCAATGTGTAGTGTTCGCATAAATTTAAGAGGTCATTACGTTAGAGTTTTAATTATTTTATACACTATATACATTTTACTTGCACCAACTTCTAAAGCACTTATGTACAAATTATTTTATAAATTAAGTTCTTTCAAGTTCGCTTTTGGTTTTACTAAATGAATAATTTTAAGGACTAAATACCAATCGTTTGTTTTAATATATAATAAGGGTGACAAACGTGCACACATTCCACCTGATGGTCAATGGATGCAGTGGTCCTCGATTAAGAATCAATATGCAGTTGTGTTGTCACCTCTGAAGACTGATAGATAGAACAGCATTAATAATATGAACACAGCTTAGAAATGAACAATCTCGAAACAATTTCAAAAAATTACGGATTATAAATTAATTTACATACCGAATTTCACATATAACTTAACGCTTTCGACAGACAAAACACTATCACCGCGGTCGCTCCGAGAATCCGAAAAAAATGGAACTAAGAGAATGCAATCACTACCACACGAGAGTAACGAAGAGGCATAGAAGGGCCGGCTTTTTATACTAACTGCGTGGTTACGTCAAGCGTGTTTTTTTTTAAATTAAATTGAGGTGACAAACGTACATACAGCCCACTTGACGTTAAATCTTTTTTTATTATGTGCGAGCAGCTATGCAGGTCTAGGGAAAGAGACCAGTAACACTGCGACCTAAAATATCTATTGTGATTGCTGCTATGGCTATAGTTCACTGCTAAGCCCTTTGTCTTCTATGAATAGAAGGAGTTACTTAGTCGTGAGCAATTTCACTTCTTCTGGGCGGAGTACATAGTTTCCCAGATGAGTCTTACGTTTGCGCATTAAGGTTCCGGAATCAATTCGGATGTGCAGAGGCGTCTTTTCCGTTATGGAACAGAACCGACACATCCTTGACTTGCTTAGACCCATGATGGACATGTGCTTTTTAAGACAACAGTCTCCAGTATGCGCAATTTATTTTTATTTAATCCTAGGGCTTCTGAAGCGAATTTACGATCCAAAGCCCGGATCAAGTTTTTAGAATGTTTTAAGCCTGGTGTGTCAGACCTGATCTTAAGTAATTTATTCTGATAAATCGTTTCAAGGGTCAATCCGGCTAGGCTTCTTGAGATTCCACAAAATGGCTCATGTCCAAATTGTGTGCACTTTGAGCCCTCCCGTGCAAGTTTGTCGGCAAATTCGTTGCTTACAATAACCGCGTGACCCGGAATCCATCGTAAGACGACCCTGTTGTTACATCTCTGGACGTTTAAACGGTTCACGCACTCTCCAAATAGCTACGAGTTTATTAAGTTTGACCTCAGCGCTAGCAGTGCTGCTTGACTATAAGAGTTTATGTAAATTATATGGTTGACGTAGTGTTTTTGCAGATTGTTTTCCGTACACTGAAGTATGACGAAAATTTCTGCCCTGAAGATAGAGGTGAATCTACCCAAATTCGTAAATTTTAATTTGGGGCGTCCCCGTAAATTCCAAAGCCTACGTCGAGGCCCATTTTAGACCCATCGGTATACCGTATGAGGCTACCGACCTCACAGATAACCTGGCCATTCAGCCAGTTTTCTCTGGAGGGTAATTCCACTATATATATACTTTTTACAATTTATATTTTTGATAAAAAGTATTTATATACACTATACATATATACTTTTTATTAAAAATGTGTAGTGGACACATGATATCTGAGACATGCAAGACCGGTGCTTCCTTAATTGAGTCGATCATGGATCTCAATCTGCAGGAGAGCAAGCTCAGACCGACCTGGACGTTAATCCTATATATACTAGCCCTCGCCTCCTTGTCTAGATATACTTCACTTTACTATCACTTTTTAAGCTCTGTGGAACCCCTATGAAAAAAGTTGAGACCTTTAAGTACCTGTGCCTCTGGATCACAGAAGACCTGAAAGACAACCAGGATATTGAGAGGGAGCGGAGGACGCTGTCTGTCCGCTGTAATATGTTGGCCCGCAGATTTGCTAAATGTTCTGACGAAGCAAAGATTACGCTTTTCAAGGCGTACTGTCAGTCATTTTATACGTGCAGTTTGTGGGTTAACTTTACGCAGAGGACATACAGTGATCTTCGCGTACAATACAATAACGCGTTCCGGGTATTGATGGGGCTGCCGCGTTTCTGTAGCGCTTCTGCTATGTTTGCGGAGGCTCACGTAGATGGTCTCACCGCCATAATGCGTAAACGTTGCGCTTCACACCTAAGGCGCATTTGCGACAGCCCCAACAGTATATTGCGCGCGTTGGCAGACAGTTGGGACTCGCCGATGCTTGCTCGATGGATACGGCTGCACGCAGTCAAGTAGTCATGTTGCGGGCAGGGCCGGGTGCCATATTTGTTTGTCTGGTTTTTCTGTTTGTCTGTGTTATATGTTTTATGTTCAATTGTCAATAACTAACTTTAGTTATAAGCTCTAAAAATTGTTACTAACCTATATGGATCATAATGTCCGAAATAAACGTTTATTTTTATTATATTATTATTATAGATCAAGGGGCGTTAGGTATAGAAGTGCATTATTTTATTATTATGGATCATATTATGGATCATAATGTCCGAAATATACGTTTATTATTATTATTATTATTATTGTAGATCAAGGGGCGTTAGGCATAGAAGTGCATTAAGAGCCGCTCCAGGTGATGATCGCATAGCTCCAGTTGCCATTAAGCGGGCAGTCCTTTGTAGACTATTTAGTCTGTCCGCAGTTGTCCTTTGGTTAGCTTTGTTACACCAGACAATAGAGGCGTAGGTGAGAATCGGCCTCACTATGCTGCTGTACAGCCATAGGACCATACTGGGACGCAAGCGCTAGTTGTTCCTGACTAAACGACTGCACAACCTAAAGCAATTTTTGCCTTATGGCATACGTTGCTAAAGTGAGAGTTCCAAGTTAGTTTTTGGGCGATTGTTACGCCCAAGTACTTCAGTGGAAAATGGTACTTCTTTACCACTAAGTTTTGATGGGACTAATTTGTCCAACCGTCTCTTTTTGGTAAAGGGTATTATAACAGTTTTATCAGCATTACTTGTAAACTGTTAACCCTACACCAGTTATTTATTGTGTTTAGGGCTCTTTGTATTATTGACGATAAAGTGCTTTGGCATAAGCCCCTTGCATTGATCACAAGGTCATCATCATAACCTGGTGTGTCAATGCGTAGGTCTGCCATTTTGTACACTAGTTGGTCAATCGCAAGAGTCCAAAGAAGGAGTAACAAAACACCTCCTTGTGGGCAGCCTCTTGAAGTTGCAAACTCAATCGAAATTTGAAACAGCGCTATATTTGCCTTTTCTGTTTGAGAGCATCGACTTCACACATCTGATGGTTGTGGGGTCCACATTTTTAGATGTCAGGCCCCCAATCAGCAGTGATGTGGAGCTATTTCTTTATCCTCAATGCTTTTTTAATCTTGTCAATAACACTGATAAGGGCTGTTTCCGTAGATTTGCCTCTGAGGTAAGCATGCTGGTTGTAATGTATGGGCCTCGTAGCTAGAGCTACATCCCTTTTGTATTTATCTATAATCTTTTCAAATTTCTTAACGAAAAAGAAAGATAGGCTTATAGGTCTAAAGGACTTTGGTGAAGCGTAGTCCTTTCTTCCAGCCTTAGGCACAAATTAGCCCAAGGCAAAACTTGCTCTGAAGATTTTCACCAGATAGGGAAGAAGGATGTCAATACCCCTCTGCAGTTAAATGGGAATTATTCCATTCTCCCCGCTTGTTTTAAATGTTTTAAAGGAGTCAACAACCCACTGCACCAGGTTTGGCCTTATTATCTTTGCAGCCCTACACCAGTCCTCATTACAAGGCGTTCGTAGGGCTCTGAAAGAAATTAAGGCTGAAGTCTTTTGTGAACCTGGGACATGGTTTGACGCTGGTAACTCCAACGTTTTTAGGTTTAGCTTTCGATAGCATTTTGTGTAGTCTTGCACCGCGAGGCAAAGACTCAACTTCCTCGCATAGCTTCCACTACGATGCACTTTTGGCTTCCCTAATTTTTCAGGCCTATTAAATAGTTTCCTAGTCTTTTCCCTAAGTTCTTTTAGCTTAGTATTCCACCAAGGAAGTTTTCGTGTTGGTAGGTCTTGGTTTTGACGGGACAACTGTCCTCGAAAGCTTCACGAATACCTACGGATACTGTCTCCGTCGCTAACTCCAGACCGTCAATCGTTTTGATGCTTTTGGAAACGTTTCCAAATTCCTCTTTAGGCTATCTCCGTAGATATTCCAGGAGGTCGCTTTTGGGTCCCTGAAAGCAATGGTTTCATAGGTTGGTGATGCTTCAATCACAAATTTAATGTGTTTGTGATCAGACATTGAGTTTTCAGTACTAACATGCCAGTCATTTATCCGCCTGGATATGTTATTAGTAGCAAAGGTTATGTCTAACACTTCTTGCCTAGCACGCGTAACAAAGGTTGGTGTACACCCTAAGTTTAGGCTTACCAGGCGGTTAGAGATGAGAAAATCATAAAGTATCTCACCTCTTTCGTTGATGTTAGTGCTTCCCCAGGCTGTGTGGTGAGCATTAGTATCACAACCCACCACAAGTTCGGCGTTGTGTTTCCGGGCGAACTCCGCCCTCTAACTCGATGGCAGGATCTGAGTTCTCTCCGGGAAGATAGGCTGAGCAAATAATTACTCTGGCTCCCGTGCATCCCTTGAGATTTATGAAGGCTGTAACCAGGTCATCATTGCAGTACTCTGGAACAGTAGAGTACTTAAATAATTTACTTTATTGCCTTTAGTATTGACAAGAATCTTACCGGCAGCCGACAATCTCAGAACCTGACCGTTGACCACCCAATGCTTTTGTATGAGGGCGAGGTCAATATTGTCCTCTGCAAAGAAAACCTCCACCACGGCAGAAGCACCTGCTGCATGGTGAAAATTTGCCTGGAAGACCGCCGCCTTACTACTCTACTTTAAGACGTCCTTTACCTCTTGACCCCAGCCTTACCTTTCGCTGTACTGCTGCTACCTCCCCTCCCCACTCTTCTGGACCACATCAGTGGAGACCGTCGGACCAAGGCGAGATCAGCGCCTTGGGTCTTCGTTACTCTCACTGATGGCGTTCCAGTCTCACCCCGAGAGGTAGAGGTAAATCCTGCCAAAACACAGGTTATAATCTAAATAGGGAGCAGAAAAATTACATGTCGACTTGACTATCAATACCTACCTAAGGTCACTCTAAACGGTGTAGATTTAGAATATGTTAGGCAGGTTAAGAACCTTGGCTTAATTTTGGCTGACGATCTAAGTTGGGTGCTACAGGTTAATGAGGTCAGGAGACGTATTTTTGGAACTATGCATTCATTAAAGCTCTGGCAAAAATTTATTCCTCAGACGGCCAAGGTTACGCTAGTCAACTCTCTGTTGCTTCCTATTTTTGATTATGCCGATATTGCCTATCCAGATATAACTGAGGAGCTGCTTAGCAAACTCGACCGTCTGCTCAATCTGTGCATACGCTATATTTTTGGCCTGCGCAAGTTTGATCATATATCACAATTTCGCTCAAGACTTAAGTGGCTCGACATCTGTTTTCGCCGGAACACACACCTTCTAACCACTTTGTATGGTATTCTTCACAATCCTTGTTCCCCAGTTTATCTAAAAGAGCGTTTTTCATATTTAAGCTTATCCCGTTCGATGACCAACAAAACTCTAACTATCCCGATGCACAAATCTGCATACTACTCGGATTCCTTCACGGTATATTCAATTACACTTTGGAATAACCTTCCACGAGATTTAAAAGATGCTCTTTCAATAAATACATTTAAACGTAAGCTTGAGGCATATTATTTAAAATTACTTGATTAATTTTATTGATTATGTTTATTATAATTTCGTATACTATATTGTATGCTTTATTGGTTTAGTATATATTTTATTTAAATATATATGTATGCATGTATATATATATATGTATGTATGTGTATGTGTGTATATACGTATAAACTAACATATACATAATATTATATAATGCGTAACCCATAGCTCTCACCACACTACAAAAGGTTGGCTGGCAGAGAATGCCTTTTCGGCATTAAGTTCGCCTTTGTACCAAATTGTTTTGTTTGAGTGCAATAAAGAATTTTCTATCTATATATCTATCTAGAGGGCTGGGGGGATCGGAGTTGGGGCGGTCCAGGCTCCATTGCCGCGTCAGAGCCTCCTCTGACTTTAAAAGTTATCATTTTAAAGCCAAGGATGACTCTGCCACCTGCCTTCCGAACAGAGACAAGGTTACTAGGAACCCATTCTCCTCGTCCCTACGGTGGAGAATTATCCAAAGCTCATTATGGAGCCCTTCGTTTTGTGTCCTCGAGAGCACAGCCGCCTCCACCGGAGAGTCAGCTTCGCTGTGGGGCAAATATGTAATGCCTAGCTGAGACTTGGGCAATTCGCCCTCGGGTATTATCGAGAGCTTTGTATCCGGCGAGGGTTTCAGTTTTCCGATCTCACGCACAATCAAGTTCTGGCTTGCCTTATTCAGGCATGTTACCAGAATCCAACCGGGATTGTGAGTGAGACCCGAAAAATTTGGGCCCATTCCCGGCTGCGCCACACAGGCTGTCTTAGCGATGGCCAGTGTTAGTTCCCCTTGGACCAGTCGCATCTGCTCCACACTCATAAGATTCGAATTGCGAATTCCCACACACGCAGATCCAGCTAGTCAACTTCTCAGACTTCCTTGGCTGGTCTTTGGGGGACTCTTCCTCAGACTGATCGCGTTTTTTTGCTTTCGGAACTGGGGGAGTTATATGAGTTGCGTAGGCAGGAAACCCCGGTTTATAATGATTTCTAGAGATTCACCTTGGTTTAGCACAGTTGATTTCTGAAACTCGACAACAGCGCCATTAGCCATGTCTTATTATGGATCTAAACTATCCAACCCAATACCCCCTTAAAGTAATTAAAGTAAAGTAAAGTTACAGCCTATATACGTCACACTGCTGGCCACAGGCCTACTTTCATTTCTGAGAGGGTTTTAGGGCAAAGAAGTGTCCGACGCAGTGCCCCAATGCGTGTTGGTGAACCTGCATGTCTCAGGTGAACGACATGCAGGTTTCCTGACGATGTTTTCCTTCACCGCCGAGCACGTGGTAAATCAGCACTTAAAATTGCAATTGACAATTTCATTGGTTCCGGCGGGGATCGAACCTGAGTGGCTCGCGTACTGTGAAATTCACAGCGAGCGCTAACCATCTGAGCTGCCACGGCTCCAATACCCCTCAAAATACAAAAATTTCATCAGAATCAGTACAGCCATTAATAACCGTGGTAGAGCTATGCTGCAACTATTTTATAGTTGTAGCACGAATAGATCGGCTCGACCAAAGCAGGACCACGCTCTCACAGAACACCAGCGTAAAATTGCAGCTTAATGCTGTTGTGTTTCGAACTGTGGGTGAAGAGATACCGGAGTCCCCTTTTACTGGAAACAACGCATCTGCATTTTGATGATGACTTGTTTGTTAATCGAGGAAAGATGTCTATGGGCCACAGCATCCACTTACAGGTGGACTGCGTAGCCGTTAATTCTTTCTTTATAAAACAGCTGATATGTAACCATGAATTAACTTATATTACAAAAACCGTTTTATACATTTTTTGTTTAGTAAAATATTTAAACTTGGTAATTGAGAGACCTTGTATATTTTATAGGACTTTGTTGTAAATTTGAAAGGAAAATTCCGCATACAAGGGTCGTAAAATAGAGAATAAAGATTATTCTATTCAGGCAACATTGAGATTGTTTTATTGCTAAATTCACACAATGGGATAAAAACATTCGGATTGGGATGAGTGTGTTTGGTAGCACTTTTAAGTGCAACAAGCATACTCAACTTAATGCATTAGCACTATGATACGTGGAGTTTTGTCCACTGAAGTCTGTAGCGTGCTACTACGGTACGTTGGTGATATTTTTTAGTTAACAACAATACAAACTTTGTTACCAAAGTCGATAGGAATCATATAGCTGTGTTGTGAGGGGGCGTCATCCCTATGGTAGTTGATAGGGTACCATCCCTAAGGTGGTTGTAGAGACCATACCCTTTATACTGGAAACGAATCATTTCATGTTAGTACTTAGGTGTGACAACGCGTTTGCATTTTGATTCTTAATCGACGTTAGACTTAGATGTCTATAGGAATAGGACACACCAGCATCCGTTTACCTTCAGGTGAACTGTGTGCTTATTGAAATGAAAAGATGCCTGTGATCGGTAGTGCTAGTATATACATATATATATATATATATATATATATATATATATATATATATATATATATATATATATATATATAAGTCCGTCAATGAGACTTTAAGTTTACGTGATGTCTTTTGACATATGGAAGTCGATGGATCCAGGTGACTCAGGACCATACTTTGTGAGGTTCTTTGGGGGAGGCCAATGTCCAGCTGCGAACTTGTGAAAGGCTGTTATGATTATTGTGAAGAGAATATCTGGACTGGAAGTTACTGCCCACCCACTGACTTATGGAAAATTGCTAAAATCATGTCATTTGGAGTTAATACCGTTTCAGCCTATTAAAGTCCACTACTGAACATGGACCCCCCACCTTCCCCATTAATTGCCTCATAGAGAAGATATTTGCCATAGTTGTAATGTTACTGTTGATTTAATAATTTCACCTCTCAGTGGGTCATGTGCTCCTGGTAGATTATCTTCTATACAACAATCCATTATAGCCTATAAAACTCCACTGCAGAACATAGGCCTCCCCCATATACCGACAAAATTTTTTCAAAGGGGAATATTTGATAGTTGCCACGTTTGGCAAGCGGGGTTGGTAACAAACGACTTCAAAAAAAACGGAGGTTCTCAATTCGACTGTTTTTTTTATGTGCGGTTACCTCATAACTTTTTTCTAGATTAATAACATACCTTGCGGCAGATTGTACAGAAGACCGAAGAGTACAATCTGCCACTTTGCCTGGCGTATGTGGACTATGAGAAAGCCTTTGATTCCGTCGAAATTTGGGTGGTGCTACAGTCCCCTCAGCGGTGCCAAGTTGACTGTCGGTATATCGAAGTGCTGAAGTGTTTGTACAGTAGGGCTACGATGGCTATCCGAGTACAGAACCAGAGTTCGAAACCTATCCAACTGCAAAGAGGTGTAAGACAGGGTGACGTTATATCCCCGAAACTCTTCACCGCTGCGTTGGAAGACGTTTTCAAGCTACTGGACTGGAAAGGATACGGTATTAACATCAATGGCGAGTACATCACTCACCTTCGATTTGCCGACGATATAGTCCTTATGGCAGAATCGCTGGAGGACCTTAGCACTATGCTCAATGACCTCAATAGTGTCTCCCAACGGATAGGTCTTAAGATGAACGTGGACAAAACAAAGATCAGGTTTAATGTCCACGTCACACCTATGCCGGTAGTTGTTGGGAGCACTATGCTCGAAGTTTTTGACGAGTACGTTTACCTGGGACAAATAGTCCGACTAGGTAAGTCCAACTTCGACCGAGAGGTCAATCGACGGATTCAACTCGGCTGGGCAGCGTTCGGGAAATTACGACACATCTTCTCGTCAGGTATACCTCAATCTCTGAAGACTAAAGTGTACAACCAGTGCGTGTTGCCAGTGATGACTTACGGATCTGAAACGTGGACCTTCACTGCTGGCCGTATGAGGACGCTCAAGGTCGCTCAGCGAGCTATGGAGAAGGCTATGCTCGGAGTTTCTCTACGTGATAGACTCAGAAATGAGGATATTCGCAGTAAAACCAGAGTGACCGATATAGCCCAACGGATTAGTAAGCTGAAGTGGCAATGGAGCGGCCATATAGCTCGAGAAATCGATAACCGATGGGGAAGAAAGGTTCTCGAGTGGTAGCCTCGTACCGGTAGGCGTAGTGTAGGGCGACTTCTCACTAGATGGAGTGACGGC
This sequence comes from Parnassius smintheus behrii, assembly GCA_036936625.1. Lineage (NCBI taxonomy): Eukaryota > Metazoa > Arthropoda > Insecta > Lepidoptera > Papilionidae > Parnassius > Parnassius smintheus. The sequence continues at coordinate 14,113,539 of JAUPFT010000027.1, read as the reverse complement.
CTTGTAAGACATGCAGGAAGTCGATGGATGCAGGTGGCTCAGGACCGTGCTTTGTGGCATTGCTTGGAGGAGACCTTCCTTCAGCAGTGGACTTGTGAAGGGCTGTAATGATGATGATGAAGAATTACATTGACAAGTTAAATACAGCCGTGGCTGTAACAACTTTCGATACGCATTATCGATGAAAAAGGTGGATGTTATAACAAAGATATAACTCTATTTAATACTACTTAAATAACGTATCATTTTACAAATGCACTTAATGTTTACATAATTTTAAAAACCGGTGATAGATAAAACTATCATTTTTTCGTACAAAATTGATTAATTTTGTATATATGTAATGAACATAACTTTGTTGGTTCGCTTTTTTCATGAAAGAAATTCTTGTATCTATACGGAGAGATTATACGTGGAAGAGCCACGCTGCAGTTATATTAGTGGTATAGTTGTAGCACGAAAAGGGTCAGCTCGACCTGGGAAGGACCACGCTCTCAAAGAATACCAGCGTGAAATAGTAGCTTAATGCTGCTGTGATTCTTATAGCGACTGTAGAGAACCGGGGACTCGTTTTACTGGAAACGAGGCATTCCATCTTAGTTCTAACGGGTGACAACCTATCTGCGTTTTGATTCGCAATTGAGGATAAATGCAGGTGTCAATTGGCCACAACAACCACTTACCATCAGGTGGACTGTTTGCTCGTTTGTCACCCTATCCTATAAAAAAGAGACGTAAAACCAAACATTGCAGTCGTGGTGAATACTTAGCTCGTAAGAGCTTACCACTTTTATATTTTTTCGTACGTTAACGTTTAATAAGTTGTGTTCTACATTTTGCTATAACACCACGCAAATTACCGCACGAAGAAATTATCTAAAGTGTCGAGGACTGTTTATTTAAAAACAATATGCGGAAAGAAGATTTGGAGGCCATACGTCAAGAAATTTCGTCTATCTTACGTCGATGTTCAGTGCCTATACTGAATCTTCCCAAAGATAAATTTAAAGCGATAAAGAACCTACGCAATAAACCAGAACTCACGATTCTCCGCGCAGATAAACGCCACGGTCATGGATACGTCAGATTATAATTCTAAAATAATAGAACTTTTGTCGGATGTAAGTACTTATAGAAAGGTTAAAAACGACCCAACAAATAGCACACTAAAAACAACTAGAAACCTCATAAAGAAACACTCCGAAAAATTAAATCTGGACGTAAAATGGATAATACCTACGTGCGCTAAATCACTAAAATTGTATGGGTTACCAAAAATACACAAGCCCAATGCTCCATTACGTCTCATAGTGAGCCAAATCGATTCACCAACTTACAGATTGTCTCAACACTTAGCGAAAGTACTCTCACCGCTAAGGGGACATACAAGAGCACACATAAAGGATTCCTACCATTTTGTCAGCGAGATTAAAGACCTACATCTGGCAGACAATGAAACTATGGCCAGTTTAGACGTGCAGTCGTTCTTTACATGCTTACCTGTTGAAGACTGCATCTCAATTGTAACTAGAAGGCTGGAAGAAAACAACATGCCCGTAGAATATGCAGTATTACTCAGACACTGGCTTACATCTGGCTACCTATTGTGGAAGGAGGAGTTCTACAAGAAAGTAGATGGTGTGGCGATGGGCTCACCTGTATCTCCCATTGTCGCCGATATATTCATGGAAGAATTTGAGGAGAAAGCCCTGCTTACTTCTCCTATAAATCCAAGATTTACAAACGGTACGTAAACGACACTTTCACAATTCTACCTTTAGATAAAGTAACTGCATTTTTAGACCATCTTAACTCTATAAATTCTAAAATTCAGTTCACAATGGAGTTAGAGGCAAACAATTCCTTAGCGTTTCTAGATGTGTTAGTAATTCGGAATCCTGATAACACCTTGAGCCATACTGTGTATAGAAAAAAGACCCATACATATAGATATTTAAAGGGTGATTCTCACCACCATCCTTCACAGTTAGCTACCGTGGGTAAATCTTTGTTTCAGAGAGCACGAGGGATCAAAAAATCAAAAAAACATCCTAATTTCAATAGAGAAGGTGGCTGGGTGCTACCATCTGCTTGGGATCCTATAATAAATAAAATTAAATCCCAACCCAAGCATACAACTGCAAGACTTCATGATACCATAAGTTCAAACTGTGTAGATCGGAACAAAAGTTAAATTTTAATCTATGGTAACCGTGGTTAACTATGACATCTGGACGTCGAACATCTCAGTCCTTCCCGTGACCATGGGTGCTGTAAAGCGCTCGAAAAGTTCCTCACGATGTTTTCCTTCGAAGTGGAGCACGTGGTAGATCAGCACTTAAAATTGCGATTAACAACTTCGTTGGTGCCGGCGAGGAACGAACCGGCGTAGCCTTTTTCATAGCTCTTTTCCATTTCTGCTACAACCATAATATATCTGTAGCGTGGCTCTATCACGTATGAAATGGGAGTGACGTATTATCTTATATCGCTAGCATACGTTATAATTTGTATTATAATTAATGTGTTAAAATTTGCAATATCTAACCGGTAATTTTTTTCGACTAATAAAAATGTCGTAAAACTATTAGAACGGAAATTTATGTGCCCATATATAATTGAGAGGTTTTATTATAACCAGCTCGAGTTTGCTTGACTGTCATTAAAATTTATACCAAGAAAAAAAATGCTTTTATTTTATTTTATTTCGTGTCCATTGAGATTAACGGTTACTTATATTTATTAAATAAAACTCTACCACAGCGCTACCTATCGGATCTAAATTTTGTGGTTTCCTTTATTGGCAAGTAACTTATATTGTGATGAGTTATTTTGTATTACAGGTATATAAATTGTTAATAAATCATTGAGCTAGACACTGCATTCAGATACTCTGTTCTTGTAGAGTTATCACGTGTTGTGTTGATTAAAAAAATCTCTTGATAAAAATATGCCGTTGTGTGTACTTAGATATTGGACAAATTATTCAAGAAATGTCAGTAAAAACCAAGGAATTACTTTTCATCGGTTAATATGATACTTAATCAATAAAAAAGTACTAGAAATTAATAATAAAACAAATTATACCAAGATGCTATTTCGTGTAATGTAATATAGATTATGAAATTAATTTGTTAAGATATGACATTTCTCTGAGTACTTAAGTATAGGATGAATATTATACACATTTTTTGTAGAAACATATATGAGTTATCATAATGAGGCAAAATTTTTTGTATTTAAATCTGCTCGTTATTCTTTTATTTTATTTTTGGGTATCCACATCAAAGTGGAATAAATTCGTCAATTTTAACTCTCGCGTGCCCAGCATTTATGAACGACACTTATTCTAATTTAAATAAATATATTTGTAATTTAAATGTGATATTAATAAGTTTTGTTAAACATACATTTAGTGTTTTTTTTTTATATTTGACATGCATACCTTTAAAATATTCCGATAAAATATCATTAAAATATTCCAATAAAATATCATTAAAATGTAATTGTGATATAATATTATGCAATATTATATTATATATGCAAATATAAAATACAAAATGAATAATAAAATTTGAAAATTGATCTCGATATAATTTACCTATTTAACAATACAATCTATTATTACCTACTGATCGTTCTACCTATGTTTATTCTATGATAAAAAAACCAACCGCGCGAACACAGAGTAGCGCACATTTTTTGTTTGAAATAGCTGTTCTAGTACGTAAGTGCATATTACTTCAATGTAATAATTTGACAACAATTCGGATCGGACAATCGGATTTTTGCAAAACTATGTGGAATCGTCTGGAAAAATTAGTGTATTTTGTGAATAAGAGTAAGACCTCAATCGGTCAACTCGTTTAGATTTTAGAAAGCACACGTTTACTTGGAAACTACACATTATCACTTGGAAACGCACTAATGCAACGATTAAATAATGGGTATATTAAGATGTATTCTATGAATATAAATGGAAATTTTGTTGCATATAGGGATTAATTGGGTTGCAGCCTTAAACAACAACCACTTATTAAATATTTTCAAAGTGAAATTATTACATCAATCGTGGCTAGATGTGTTAATTTACCATGTGAAAAAAATATAATTTAATTAATGATACCTTATAAATATTCATAACATTACGTACGTAATTAGTATAAGTAACTAATCCGTTTTTATGGCGGCATTTCATTATTTCAACTCGTTCTTTGTAATAATTATTTGCTCTTTAATTTTAGTAACGTAGCATTTTTAATAGAATAATCGTGATGGTAAGTGGATGCTATGGCCCATAGATATCTACGTCTATCATCGATCAATAATCAATAATAAAATAATCAATAATTAATATTATTGATACGATTGATTTTACCGAGATCAGCGGAACCTTTTACTGAAAACGAGGCATTCCATCTCAGTCATCAATGGTGCCAACCATCTGAATTTTGATTCTTAATCGAGGTTAGATGTAGATATCTATGGCCCACAGGATCCACTTGCTTGTCTGCAACACGAGCTCTGACTTATTTAGTCTGTTCCCGGTTTGAACTTATTAAGTCTGTGCAATAAAAAGGTACTTCACGCCTCCGAACACGTCACAAGACTTCGTTGTTAGCAACACGAGTTAGATACTGGCTCAAACATACTTAGTTTGTGCCATAAAATGGTATTCAGCGCCTACTGCCATTTGACCCGCTCTGCCGCACAGACAGACACAGTGGTGTCTCTTTTAAAACATAGTACATACTCTCTAATGTCTTCAAACCGGCTTACCTTTTGTTAGATCAATATTCGGCTTACCTTACACATAAATTCCCTGGATAGATGAATACATACATAAACATACATAAACACTCACGCCTGTCACCCAGAGGGGTAGGCAGAGACTACAGACTTCCATTTGGCACAATCCTGACACACCTCTCTCGCCTCCTTCACATCCATACACCTCCGCATACATGCTCGTCGGTTAAGGGTACTCCTAATTTAGCCCGTTTTCAATAAATCGCCAACTTGGTCGATAAATTTTCGCCTAAGATGTCCCTTTCCGACTCTGCCATTCACTTCTGCAACATAAATTTTCTTTGTCATTCTTTCCACATGACCAAACCACCGAAGCATTCCTTTTTTAATCCTGGTCACATCATCTTGCAAAACCACACTCTTCTCTTTTTACACAATTTCTTACCTTGTCATTAAGATTCAGCCCTAACATACTCCTTAACGACCGCATTTCTACTGCGTTCATTCTTCTCTCGTGCTTCTTCTGCCACACCCAACTTTCACTACCATACGTTAAATTAGGGACCAACACAGCATTGTGAATTGCCATACGTGCCTTTTTCGACACATTTTCACAGTAGAGTGCAGGGCCCCATTTACTCTATTTCCCGCATTCACTCGTCGTTCGGATAGATGAACTATCTACGTAATTAGGTTTATATGAATCTCTCTGGGTGCCTACTTGCATATTCCAGTTTTATGTTTTGATAAAATAGGCTTTACCTGAAGGGTGGTCCTATATCTGTAATAAATCTGTAGAAAATATTCCAATCGTAAGGATTATATCTATAGTATAAGGGTGACAAACGAGCTCATAGTCCACCTGATGGTAAGACGTTGCTGTGGCCCATAGATATCTACATTTATCCACGATTAAGAATCAAAGTGCAGATGCGTGTTACTCCTGAGGACTAAGATGGAATTGTCCTAATGAAATGGGTCTTCGGAAACAAAACACAGCAGCTGCTATTTCACGTTCGTATTTTGTAAGAGCGTGGGCGTTCTTCGGTCAACCCGACCCATTCGTGCACCACCGCAATGTAGCTGCAGCAAGACTCTACCACAAAAAGTAGAGATTGATCCCTCTAATTGTGACTATGTATAAGATATTTTTGTTGCTACTTTGAGCTTACAATATTGCGTAATCTACTTAAAAAGGGTTTGAAAGAATTAAATTATAATGATAACTTTTCTTTAATCGACACTTAAGAACAAAGTAGAATTTAAAAAAAATCCACACGCTTTTGAGCCATGCAAATATATTACAGTACGCTAGTTACACGGGTAACCAATAAGTTAACATCAACTTTAAGTGCTGCATTCCCAACTGCGCGACGGTGAAGGAAAACATCGTAAGAAGAGCTGTGTGTATCAGGAATTCAAAAAATTTTTTCATGCAAGAAAAGTGCAGGTAGGTTTTCCCGTCACGGTTCTTTAAACGAAGTCATCCGAAGGGCTCTTGTCTCCATAAATATCCCCTCGGTTTTCGGGGCCTCCACGGCATCAGAGGCAGCCGTATTTAGTAAATGGCGCAAATATGAGTCTTTGAGAAATGACTACATATTTGTGCCATTTCCTGTAGGTATCGGTCCGTGGGGTTCACGTGCAGTGAAGTTCCTAAAGGAACTGTATCCACGGCTGGTCGTCGCTGCTGGTGATAAGAGGGCTGGTTCTTTCCTCGGTCAAAGGCTTAATATAGCTATTCAGTGAGGAAACGCAGCCAGCGTTCTTAGCACTATACCATGGGGAGCAGGATTTTTTGACATTTTAAACTCTTAGTGTTAGTTTTTCTACACTATAGTTTCTTGTTTTATATTGTATAGAATTAATATTAATTGTAGATATTGTAATTTTAATTATTCTTTTTTTTTAATTTTAAACCTAATTTGTAACATCTAAGAGTTGACCATTTTGAATATTAAAATTAAAAAAAAATTCGAAAACATGAAGTTCGCCAATACGCGGTGGACATTTCCCAAAAACCTCCAGAAGTAAGTGGACGTCTGTGCCCAGATGTGAATTTACTTTTAATAACTGCTAAATTCAGTACTAAGGCATAGTGTATAAAAGAAATAGAGCTCTGTCTTTAATAAACACTAATTTACAGATTATTAATGACATATTTAATTAAAAAGATGAGACGAAAGAAAGACTTTAACTTTGAGCATAGAAAATAGAGGAGATGGCAAGCCTACAAAAAAATCGTGTCAAATTGAGACAATAAATGGCGGACGCTGTAAGCTCCGCCCATTTTTTAGTGATGTGAACTCAATCAACTTTTAAAATTTAGTAACACCTTTATGTATTTAATTTATTTTTAATATGCAAAATTATATTTTCTCTAACGATTAGGGAGGCTAGGGGAATTTCGTGTGAATTTAACCGCCAGATGATTGCTGCTCCAGTTTTATCGTTTAAATAATAGTTTGAAGACGATTTTGATACTTAAAGCACGGATAACAACTCGTGCTTGTAAGGTGTAAGTTAACAAGCTAGTTGCTCTGACTTCATATTATACAGAATAAGCTTTACTTCTGGGCTAATAAGTTACTATCTAAAGCCAGGATGGTTAAACAGGATGGAGTTCTCTTTTAGAGCTAGTAGCACGCCCCCACCAGTTGCTTGTGCACCAGTTTCGTGTGGCCGTTTAAACTAATATCTCTTGAAGTAAAAACTACCTACTTTAGAATCGCTGTGATTTGAATATTATTATACTTTACGATGCACTTGTGGTTAAAAATTATCATAACAAATAAATTATTTGCCGTGAAATATTTTTTATTTTATATCCACCCCGGCTTAGCATGGGTGATTTCTGGATTTTGGCAACAAAATCAAGAAAGACCAAGTGAAGTAGATACAAAATAATAAAAATCTGCGGATGCTAAACCGCCTGCCAAGCGTGGTAGCTGTGGCAAAATGCCCTATGAGGTAATCCCAATCTATAGTAGAGACCTAGGTGCAGCAATGAACTTTTAGAATGTAATGGATAGATGGATGGAGTAGGAAAATAAATAAATTTTTGTTAGCAATAGAAAGTAGTTTAATAACGTAATATTTTTATAAAATACTTATCTTGTTTGTTATATATATATATATATATATATATATATATATATATATATATATATATATAATAATAAATACTCTCATATCCAAATATAAATCTTAAAAAAACTCCAAAACAAAAAAAATGTAAAATGGCTGTAGTTAGGGATGACAAAACGTTTTGCTTCTGCTTCGGATTTTATCCAAGTTTCGGTTAAAATAATGATGGCAGCAAAGATGTTTTGACCTATAAATCATCTTTGTATGGCAGTATTTTTGAACATTTTTAATATGCATTGTAACTCGTGAAACTTTCCTGGTGTGACAATGCTGCGTATGTTAGCATAGTATATTTTTAATGATTTCTTATATGAGACAATGTGTTCGTAGTCGTCAAGTAGTTGGTAAGTGTTTACTTTGTTATCTTCTCCTGTAATTTTACTACAATTTCCTAGTTTTCGTGTTTTATTATTTAACTCTTGAGTAAGCTCCTTTAAGTATAATTTTAGTTGCGGTGTTTGGTCTGAATATAATATTATGTTATCATCATTCAGCTTTGTCTTATTCTTCAATATGTATTTAACGATATCTTGGGATTCAAAGAAAATTTTGATTGAACGATGTTTACCAGATGTATACTTACAAAGTTGTACGATTTTTTCGGTAAAGGACAAGTTGCATCTATTTTTTTAATATACTTATTAATAACCTCACCTTTGTCAAACTCTATTGTATGTTCTTTATCGAATTTTTCATAATTAATGTGTTTACAATATTTTCTTTTATTCATTTCTAAACAAGATCGTTTTAGTAAGATGATTGCGGAGACTAACTTTTTCTGTAGCACATTTACTAAAATATTTATATCGAATATTTACATAATATTTGATTATACTCTTAACTAATAACTCTCTATGTTCAGTGTCATGTTGTACATCAAGAGATAAAACATTTTCTTCCTGAAAATGTTCCATCAGAAATAAGTACACATATAAAAATAATTTTCACTTTTAATATTTTTATGAAGGTGTAACTTTAAAAATTTTTCTGCTCTTTTTAAAATACTTTTAACGCCTTCGGAAGGAAAAACTAATCCGCCTCTGGTCTTGCAGAAAACAATTCCTTTCTTATTTACACAGCCTTGAATTAAATTTAGACACTGTTCACATTTTAGACGCCTATTTAATTTTCTAACAATAAACCCTCCAATATATTCTATTACATTTTCTGTATATTCGTTTAAATTTGGTAAAGATAAACATTCTAAATACTGATCATACAAATCACTCTCATTTTCGGGAATATTTACAAGTAAATTTCGGTCTGTGAGGCTGTTTATGTTATCAATCGGATCTATTTTACTGGAGCAAGTTAGTATGTTAATTTGGTTTAACGCAACACAATTTCCTACCCCATGCTCTCGAATTTCTGCTCTTATTAATAATCTTTTATATGCTGACCTAAATTGCAATGCGTTAGGATTGTTGTTAAAACCTCCTCGGCTTCTAATAGCGGAGAAAAATAATTCCAAATGGTCTTGGCTGATCTTATATAATGGCAAGTATTGCAAAAACATTTTTTCATGTACTAATCTTTTATACAGATTTAGTGTGCTATGAATATTAATAATTAGCCCAATAAATTCAGTTCTACGTCGGGACATTACTAAAAGTTCTCCTGAAAAAAGATGCAGCCCATTGATATAATCTAAGGCACTCAAGAGGAATTCTGTTACTAGTCCTATATTTGACGAACAAATTGCCTTTTTCCAACCTGGAGGACGAATGGACCTACTGTTAAAAATATCAAATAAGTCGTTCATTATTCTAATAAAATTGGCTGTACCAGAGCTCCCTTGGAAATCTTTTAATTTCAAATTGAATTCACAAAAATTCAGGGCGTCTGCAACAGAAGTGCTTAATAATTGGGTGGCTAATTTAACTTTCATTTTTTGTTTAGAAAATTCTATGTGTCCTTTTCTTATTTTTGTTCCCAAATATAAATTTTCTTTTTCCTGCAAATTGTGAAGATTTTCTACATACCTAAAGTCTATGTTTCTTTTTTGAACATCTTTAAAGACCTTTAATTCCCCAAAGGAATTTCTAACTAATTTTATAGCATGGCAGGGATCCAGAAAGACATCTATTGTGGAATTGCTGTAATGAAACCATGTTACTTTTGGGTTTTTTTGTTATTCCTTTGCATCCTAACGACTCTAGCATGCTAAAATTTGTAGCTAGCCCATCACAAGTTAAAGATACAATAATGACCCCTGTCTCTTCTGTTAACTGGATACATGTTTCTATAAGTTTTGCTTTTTGATTACCATTTAAGCTTGATATTAGAAAATAGCCAACAGGAAGTTTCCAGGACTGGTTTATAGCTGTTAACATTAGAACTAAAGATTGTCCAGCTTCTTCTAAAGAGTCACTGTCCAAAAGAGTTCCTGTATCCACACGACCATAAAACTTCATTTTTGTAGCATCCCAAGTTAACGATTTTCTTATGCTCATTTCATCTATAGTTAGCGCACAAAGTATTGGTCCAGTAGTTGCAGATGCTTTGAGTTTTAAGGTTTTAAAAGCTTCTAAGGTAAAGCCGGGCTCTGCGTCAACATGTTGATACCACTTAGCTATTGTGCGACTGTGTGGCAAACAGGTATTGTAGGTCCGTCGTACAAAGTTGTATGCTTTAGGCGAAAGAAAATGTAATGTGAGAGCAAATTTTCTAATTTCTTGAGAGTACTGATTAGGTAATGGCAAACCTTTTAATTTCTTTATTTGTCTTGTTAAAAAGTCCTTCGGTCCTGCACAATCTTCTAATAAAATAGTATTTTCAGTATTTAATATATGTTTAGATTGAAGATCTTTCAAAATTTGAGAAAAATTGGCAATTTTCTTAGATGTCTTCTACACTTTTCATTCAGCCTTTTAATTTTATTCTTCTGTTTCGTCACTTTTTCTTTTAATTTAGTAACTAAAGTTGTGCTAATCTGAAAATTATGAAAAAAGATAATTTAACTCAGTTTCATGTGGGTAAATTTGAACTGAATAACTTCAAAGCTTAAGACGAGAACATTTGCACACCGAATAGACTCGTGTTCGCGTCGAATAAAATGCCAAGCATGTCAGCTATACCAAATAATCCGGTTATTCCGTTTATGCACCCTAAGGTGGATAGTGGATACTCGGAAACGCTTGTTTATCTATTCACCCCATGACGGGGCTCAACAGGTTCAACAATGAATATACTCATAAACTTTTTATTAGTTAAAAATTTTAAAAACTTATATCCTGGATAAATTCGTCTCTTTTAATGTACATTTGCAATCGTTTTAAAAATTTTTTTTTTCGTTTACTTTTGAAGATAGTAAGTGACATAAGCAATATTTTTTAAGAAAAGAAAAAATGGCACTTTTGAACCATTTTGGAATCTTGACTAAACAGGCCGTCTTTTAAAATTACTTGTCAAGGTTACTGTACTACTTTCTTTAAAACGGTGTGTCAAAATTAGGAGACATAATTCTTTTACCTTAACTCAAACAAACTAATATTATTTTCACAAAACTAAAGACTTTTGTTGTTTGAATTGTGACTTTATAGTAGGAGGGCTAATAAGGATTACAATATTGTAAAAATCACTATTAAATTGCGAAACTTTCTGACCATAGTATCTAAAGATGTGATCTACAGGGATGATTTTTAACATTTTCAAAAATATGTCTATTATCACTACTATGAGACATGGATTTTTTCTTATTTGTAAACAGTTATGCGTTGGCCTATCGCCCAGTATCCGCTCGACATTGAGTTTCAGGACACCTATATATAAACAATCACTAACTTATATAAATATTAACACCTATATAAAAGGTTAACTGAATCTTACTGGTAATCTGGAAGGTCCTGGTGTCAGATTGTGTTTGAAAGCAGAATCCACTTTCAGGGGTACTACTTGAGCCTAAAAGTATGAAAGTTAAAAATAATTTGAATACACAACCATTTTAAATATAAGTATGAATAACTGCCTTATTTACTCTGCAGTTGTAGTTTGCAGATGACACATGCCTTTTAGCAATGTATAGGATTTTGATTTTAATAATGTATAGGATCCACAAAAGCCTCTGAACTTCTGCAGTCTGATGTAGATTCTCTATTACGATGGTGCCACTGTAGTACTAAATACCAAAAAAAAAAAACTGTTATCGCCATCCTGCCAAAAACATAGTTGCACAAAACCATAACTGCTTGCACGGCCTGACTACTACATGTGACTGCCCTCTCATAGAAACTGTGGACACCCAGACATATCTCGGTCTTGTTATAGATAACAAATTCAATTGTAACTATCATCTATACATATAATAAATTTGTATAAAAGTCGTGTCTGTAATTCTAATATTTTCTGGAAAAAACAATTCCCGGGGACTAAATAAAGGGCACTGAGGCCAAATTAGTGGTTTTTAGAAGTTTTGACTGTCTGTCTGTCTGTGTATTATCGTTTCACGCAAAAACTACTCGACAGATTTCCATGAAATTGTGTGTAGATAGTTAGGGACCCGGGGCAACTTATAGGCTACTTTTTATCCGATTACAGATCATCAAAAAAAGAGGGTTAAGTATTTTCCTTCCTCAAGATGTTAATTTCTATTTTATATTCTTGAGTGAGGGAATAGAGAGTGCACCTGTGCTTGCGCATACACTTGAGCACTATAATCCTGTCCTGCGCCGATGACTAGTCTCCGTTGAGACTGGCCGCCGTGGCCGAAATTCGGTCTGGAGGACATTATTATTATTATTATTTATATTCTTGATTATTGATGTTTTTTAAATAAATAACATATTTATAAATAAAGCCTAAAATGAGTTTTAACCGTTGCGTTATAATTTTAACTACGGCGACAATCTAAATTTCACTTTATCAAAACAGTGCCATCTAACGTGAAATCCAAAAAGTAGTATTTTAGTATTTTACCTCCAGTTGCTAATGAATAAAATAAAATATATAACATACATTTATATGTTTAATAATTTAATTCATAATTATTTGAAAATTCGAACGTTCATTTTTCAGTTCTTTTCTTATTTCATTTTAGTAGGAATTAACAAAGTTTATAGTAACTAATTACTACTTAAATAGTAGATAATAGTGACATCTATCGAAATTTATAAAATGTGAGATGTTTCTAAGTTTAATTTGTAACCTATAAAAAAGTTTTGATTATCTATAAATAAACTGATAAAACTGTTTTTTGATTATATCATGATATAGCCTGACCAAATCAACGAATAGAGATCGTTGGGCGATATTAACAACTAAACACGACATTGCTATTTCTTCATATTGTTATATCGTAAAATAATTTCATTACACATCGCTAGCAGCGCTGATAGCGTATTTTTGACAGAAGCAGAATTTTTAATAGAATATAATTTATTCCTAATGTATGTATTATATTTATATAAATGTTGGCGGCTTTGTTCTGTGAGACGGCACCCCACTCGCACCTTAACTTATTGTCGTTGTCCAGTTTTTGTTTTTATAGTTTTAATCTCATAATACCGTCACCTACCTACTGGTAAATAAACTAATAATAATTCTATTGAATACTTTTTTTCTTCCAGCATCAAAAATTGTCAGACTTAAAATATCTAAACCAGTGTCGGGATGATTTATCGTTATTGTCAAAATAACTAACAGAACTGTGTACAAAAAATTGTGATTATGACAGAATGTCTTTAGTTGAATATGTTGGGTGTCTATCAGCATAGCAATATTTCACCAACTTCTTTTTGTATCAAAACCGATGTAAGTAATTGAAAATTAAGTGGATTTTAAGATTTTCATATCTAAATGATGGAATAGTTTGATTGACTAATTACAATGTAGATGGGGTCAACAATAATGCAAAAGCTTATTTTCAGTGTTTATGAGTTTGCTTAAGCAAATACGAGAGCTGTGTAGCCCGCCGTAAGATTTCAAAGCACAGGAACAAAAGAGTTCGATTCCCGCGAGGCCCAATGAAACTACTTGTTACGGACGGCGAGTGGAGCCGCCGCCCCGTCGCCCCTTCGTACCTCGTTGCGCCCCGCGCGAGTTTTGAGCCTTGGCGAGTGGGTTGGCATCCGCTGCTTTTTATTACCCTGCACTGTTATCAGGAAGATGCTGCCATCCATCTCCTGTTTCAGTTTCCCTTCTGTCGCCTCTTACGACACCCACGAGACGAAATGAGGTATTGGTTTCCATTTCGCCGCCTCTACATTGCTAATACTTATATTTCTACTCCCGTTCATGAATATAGTCCCTGTCACACGTTCATCGTGAATAGAACTAGATTTATGAAATTTTAACTTTAATTGAAGTAGTTTTAAAGATATTTCTAAATTGAAGCCAACGCGAGCGAAGCCGCGGGTAAAAAGTAGTTTAGAATATGTTTGTAATATGCTAAGGCAATTTGTAGCTAATATTACAATTCTTAAGAACTGCATACCCTACAAAGTTAAGTTAATGCTATATAACTCATTAGCTAAATCTTTTATACAATACTCAAGTCAAAAGTTATTAGACAGGCACCTACTTAATTGCTTTGTTTGTAAACACATAGATAAGTATCATAGACTTATACTATTAAGTATTACGTAAGTACCAAATTTTTTTACCTGATTACTACCCTGCTCTTGAGAATTAACACTCTTTAGAATATTTCCTTTATTTGATAACTGGGCCTGAAATATAATAAATTTAATATATGCTCATATTTTATTACTTTATAAATCATAGTTCTTAGTATGTTCTTGTAGTTCTCATATATTGTTTGACTTACAGCTTTGTATTGAAAATAATCAGATTTACTCGAATCCATATTGTTATTTTTAATTATGAATGAATGAATTTATTTTCTCTTCACAATAGGTAAACTTAATGCTAAGTATTACAAATTTGCCAGACTGGTACCTAACTTGTGAGAAACTGGTGCCTGATGTAGATATAAAAACCTGTATTACAGGTTTATCTTATTTAAAAAATTTAATTTAATTTAATTTAATCATACTTGATGCATATTTTACATTGAACACTTAAGCAGTCGCTAATGGGTCTAATGGACCCAGTACTTAATATTTTGCTTAATAACTATTCAAAATCGACGTTTGCAATGTTTCAGCTCTTAGTACCTTTCAACAATAGTGTAGCATGGCAAATAACGACATTGGTAGTCAGTTAGTTTAAAAAGTGTCACTAGAATGTTGGAAAGTGTGATTTTCGTTCAAAGAAGATATTGTATTTTTGAATTTTATATTAAATATTTCTATGAAGATTGATCCCTCTTTATTTCTTGTAAGTAAATACATTATTGTGTAAGAAAATATATTAGATTTTGTTGGAAATAAGTAATTTGTTTGAAATTATAACGATTAGCCTTTAACATGTCACAAAACTCTAGAGAAATTTAGTATATTTTTGAAACAACTTTTGTTTAAGTAAAAACAATAAATATTAGTATTTGTTTCAATTATAGTTTTCTTTACACATATCATATCCTTATTAGAAAGTAACTATTTACGTTTATAAAGCAGTTTTGGAATAAACTTATATTATACTGGGTCCGGTGGACCTAGTAGCGAGTACTTGTGCTACAAATTAGGACATTACTCCCTAAGTGAATTTTCATGCACTGGGCCTATGCCTTATTTTGTTAAGAGTAATTGCAAGTTAACAATCTTAATTTCCAAATTTCGCAAAAAGTTTAAATGAATTCCACAAATACAATGTTTTAATCATAAATGTTTATAAAAATATTTTTTAATATGTAGCAGTTTCCCTGTCTACAAAACACACAATAGTTAAACAATTGAAATGTTCATATATGATTCATAGGACAGGGAAAGAGATGATAAAAAATATATGTAGTTTTTTTTATAAATATAAAGTAAATATCTATATTTTGGAAACTAACTAATATTATTTATGTCAAAATATGCATAATCAGTAATGTTAAGCATCAGTAATCACTTCTTCTAAAAGAACTACTAATCATATTTGCATAACAAACATTGCTTGTTGTACAAGTGTAACAAAACTAGAAACTTACAGCCGGAAAAATTGTTGGCACTGCATCATCACAAAGCCTAACTACATCAAGAGTTTTATTAATAGATTCCTTTGCAAAATGCAGGGAACATATGAAGTTTTGTTTATCTGTTGGGTTGATATTTTCTACACCAATAGAGTCAAGCCATATTTGTCTTTTCTTTTTGTTCTTTGGCAACCTAGAAATGATAGAACAGAAAATAATGATTTAGATCTATGAAGCTGCAAATAATATTACAAATTAAACAACACCATTGTTGTTATAAAAGGTGACTTAAGGTAAATTATAAATATGTATATGCTAAACATTTATGTATATTGCATTATTAGAAGGCACTGATGGGCTAATATATACAATATATAAGTAAACAATATATAATAAAGTCAAGTAATAATGTCCATAGTCTGAGGTATTTGCATGTTTGCCTACAGAGAGAGATTACTTACAGGCGCTAGATTGTACTTTATGTAATCTTTGTTGCTTTGCTTCACTTTTATTATGTAGGTACCGTAGGTCCTACCATGAATGTAACTCCGTTTCCGTATAATTTAGTTAATCATTTATGCTCACTGCTCAGACCCATGACACCGAAATAATGCAATGCATAACGCAAAACTTTTGCACATAATACGACAGAATAAATCAAGAAAACCTTAATAAAGTATGTCCTTGAAAGAATGTATTGTTAGCAATGTAACATCACTATTTACGAACAACAAAATTTTATAGATACGCAAAGAATGATAAGAAGTAATTAAATAATATGAATTAAAGGTTTAGGGTAAATAATTACATCCATCTACTTACTGTCGCAAAAGATATAAACGTTTTTACATTATATTTAAACCAAAAACTAAATCACTCACCTATGAAATGATAGTTCGTGTGATTTTTGACTATATTTTGTGGTACAGCCTCTTACGCAACACTTAGTCATCTTCGTTCTTTATAATGAATTGGAAAATTCACTATAAACTGTTTAAAAATTCGCAAAATTTTCAAATTAAGAAATATCAAACGACTTTTTATAGCAGCAAATCTGAGACAATAAATGGCGGAATCGGCCGCAAGGCGGGGTTAAATGACGTCATCTTAAAAATGTTTACCAGAATGCGAAACAATTTCTATTATCTGTTTCATTTATGAATGACACTTAGACTTACACTTCGCTGAGTGAAAAAGAGATAGGCAGCATATTGACAGTTCAGTGTCGAATATAACCATATTTGTATAATCAATAAAACATATAGACGCTCTGGGCAGCTCCTCTATTTTCTATGCTCAAAGGACTTTAATCCCATAATGCCATAGACGCCCGTTTTTTTTTTAAATTTGAATCTCGACCATGCAATGATACATATCTTTAAATTTCTTCTAATCGGCTATCGATCGTACGATTAAACGAGACGATTTCATCGCACGTTAACACAAAGTACTATGTACAGGACAAGCACGTAAAGTCGTTGGTCCTTTTGATCTCTCTCAGGTCCTATCGATCATAATCAGACATTTACGAAATGGAGTAATAGATTCTACTACGTCAATATGGTAACACGATAAAAAATAATATGGTTGATTCACGCTATGTGCTTTTTAATTTGCATTCCCAATTTCAAGTTCACCAACTATTTACATTATATAACAAGGTATTTTTGAGTGATGTGCCAAGCGTGACCATAAAGACTTATCCACTCTGGAACGGGAGACAGTTACAGCTTGAATAAATTTAACCAACTCAAAGTTCAGTAATTTGATTAAACTAAGTTTGCATAAAAAGGGTTATTATAATAAAAAGGAATTTATGGATGATAATAACCCCTGGGAATGAGGTGACCACTATCAAGATATTTTTAATTTGTGTTGTGTTCTAATTGTTTACCATTCAGGATTTTAAGCTGTTATTTTTTTAAAGTCTCGGAAATGGCTCCAACGATTTTCGTAAAATTTAGTGTCCAGGGGGTTTCGAGGGCAATAAATCGATCTAGCTGGGATTAATTATTAGAAAATGTCCTTTTGTCCGTGTTTTTAGGCAATGAAAAACTGCTACAATATAATAAGATAAATTTTAACAATATATTAACGACCGTAATAGCTAAGAGGTATATCGATCGGTCGCGAAATCGGAGTGCACTGGTTCGCGTCCTGTCTCTGGTCCGACTTTATTTTCCTTTTTTGTTCAAGTTCCCTTCTTTTGTAAGAAAATCTATTATTTCGAGCCCTTTTTTAGTATTTTTTAAAAATACGAAAATTTAAATTAAACTAATTGCACTCATGGTTTTTTATTCAAATAACCAGTTCAGTTTTTTCTATTATGTCAATAATATCAAAAAATATTATTCATGTTTCGTCAGTAAGTAATTCGTATCTAAATATAATTTCTAAAACACACGATTTCCAAAAAAAAAATACCGAGGAAAGCTCGGCCATCCAGGTACTTAATATCTAATATAAGGCTCAAAGTAAAGAGCAACGGAACTAAGCACGCGTATCAACCAAAAATTACAAACAGATTGAGAGAGAGAACTTGTTTCAACCCTATCGCTAATTACAGTACGGTTAACAGTTCCAATTAAGATAAAAGTTAAATTAAAGTTACAAACTATATACGTTCCACTGCTGGGCACAGGCCTTCTCTAATTTCTGAGTGGGTTTAAAGGCAAGAAAGTGTCCGCCGCGCTGTTCCGATGTGTGTTGACGAACTTCACATGTCTTCGAGTTTTTCTTTTCTTTTCTTATTTTCCAGACATGCAGGTTCCCTCACATTGTTTTCCTTCACCGCCGAGCACGTGGTAAATATTAAAATTGCAAGTAACAATTTCAATATTGCCGGCGGGGATTGAACCCGGCTTTCTCGCGTACTGTGAAATTTACAGAGAGCACTAACCATCTGAGCTTTTACAGCTTCTAATTGACACAACTTAATACTTACTAAATACATGGTTCTAATAATTAAAAAAATATAATGATATTGTTGATTGAATCTATACATATACTGAAACGTGTCTCTTCACTGCTGGTCATATGAGGAAGCGCATGGTTACTTAGCAAACTACAGGTAGGGAGTTTTTCGACGTGATAAACTTAGAAATGGGGATATCCGTAGCAACGTCCACATATCTCGAGTATAACTCGAAGAATCGACAACTAATGAGAAGAAAGGTTCTCTAGGGACAGACTCGTACTGGTAGGCGAAGTGTACGGCGGCACTCCCTAGATGGAGTGACGACCTGGTAATGTTTTGATATAATATATATTAGATAAGATATGCAGTGAGTCGAAAGATGCAGGTGGAGCCTTATGGCATTCCTTATGGGAGGACTATGTTCAGCAGTGAACTTGTGAAGGACTGTGAATGATGATGATGATGATGGTGATGATATAGTTGCTAAAGATATTGAATATTTAATAAATATATTTAAAACAATATGCCATGAATAAATAATAGGCCATGAAGCTCAAACGTAAATAATACATAATACATAAACACTCACGCCTGTCAGCCCGAGGGGTATGCAGAGACTACAGATATACCTCTTTAGCCTCTTCCACATCCGTACACCTACGCATACATGCTAGTCGGTTAAGGGTACTGTTAATTTGGCCCATTTAATATATCGCCAATTTGGTCGAGAAATTTTCTCCTAGGACGTCCCTTTCCGACTCTTCCATTCACTTCTGCTTCTTCTGGGGGGGGGGGATAAGTCGCTCACGTCCATAGGCTTCGACCACCTAATCTTAGGCCCACCCTACATGTTTCCCCCGGGTACCTCTTCGCAACATGAAGTAAAGAAGAAAGTAAAAGGCCCCGAGTTCTCGGCGCCCCTTTAATGGGGCAGGAGTACGAAGAATCTCCGGGAGGAAAACCGGCGACTAGGTTCGCCACCCGTCACGTTCTGTGTCCCGGAGGGGCGAAAAGAGGATTGCGGAGGCCCGTCTAGCTACGCAGAAGTAAATATTAATATTTTTATAATCTTATGTTACTTACGTGTCGCCATGCAATCAAAATATTTGATTTGGTTTTGATTTTGATTTGTATTTATTACGACTCGAGGCGTACAGTTCAGAATCGGCTTTTTATGGAAATTTATGTTGTTTTTAATGTCAGCTTACTTGTTTTTACTTACATTAGTTTTATGCAAATACATTCAAATAAGTATGCGTTTTAAATGTCTAATATTAAAAATGTAATTTTGCTCTTTATCGATGCTACTTTTTCATCAACTGTAGCGAAACGTTATAGGAGGCTGATATTTTGTTTACCGTGTAGTGGCGGTGACGGAATATCTACTACCTTATATCATCCGTGGGCGTCGTAAAAGACGACAGAGGGAAACCAATCAGGAGAAGGGCAGCAGCGTCTCCCTAATAACGACTAAAAATAAAAACTGCGGCTGCCAACTCGCTTGTTAAGCGTGGCAACTATGGCAAATATCCCCCCTATGAGGTAATCTATAGGGGAGGTCTAGGAACAGAGAGTTTCGTAGGACTGTATGGATGGTTGTATAGAAGATAATCTACCAGGAGCATATGACCCACTGAGAGGTGAAATTATTAAATCAACACTAATATTACAACTATGGCAAATATCCCCCCTAAAGCCAATCTGTGGGGGAGGCCTTACAAGAGTGAATTTGGTAGGTTGTAGTGGTAATGGTTTGATGAGGGAGTACCCGGATGACCGAGCTTCGCTCGGTTTTTTGAAGTTACATAATTTATATACAAATTACATGAATAATAGTTTTTGATCTTATTGACATAATAGAAAAAACTGAACTGGTTATTTGAATAAAAAATCATGAGTGCAATTAGATTAATTAAAATTTTCGTATTTTTAAAAATACTAAAAAAAAGGGCTCGAAATAACAGATTTTCTCACAAAAGAAAGGAACTTGAAAAAAAAAGGAAAAAAAGTTGGATTCAAGACGGGAGGCGAACCACGGAACACCGATATCATGCCCGAACAACATCCCATCTGAGCTATTACAATCGTTAGTAACCTGTCAAAATTTACCTTCTTATATTGTATTATATATTGCAGTTTTTTTATTGCCTGAAAACACGGACAAAGGGACATTTTCTAAAAATAAATCCTAGCTAGATCGATTTATTGCCCCCGAAACTCTCTGGACACTAAATTTTATGAAAATCGTTGGAGCCGTTTCCGAGATTCCGATTTTATATATATATATATATATATATATATATATATATATATATATATATATATATATATATACAAGAATTGCTCGTTTAAAGGTATAGCATAATAATTTTCTGCTCACTAGATGTCCCTATCTGGAACTGAGGTAAAGTTGCGTTTTAATAAAAGCTTTTCGATTTCTTGTGTACTCGTATGTACTTATGTACACAAAACAATGCCTTAGTGGTTTCTTTTATAACTCGCTTTTAAATTATTTTACTTTGAGGAATATATTACGTGAGGGTAATATGGTCATCCGGTTAATATGGTCAATTTCTTATAACTCAAAAACTGCAGCCTTGTTTGCGTGGATGGATTATGATACGATAGCTCTTCATTAGTCAATCAAATAATAAAGGGTCAAAAGGGTGCCGCCTTCTCAACGCCATTTAGGCAGATGACATTATAATAAATATTTTTGTCGATTTTAGTATTGTGCAGTAACCAGTAACATTTCCCGAAGTGTTCCCTATTATTGTCAAATCGTGCTGGCAACTTTTTCTTAATATATTAGTTATAATACACGACTATGTGTTTTTGTCTCTGTCCTCCTACTAGTTTTGGTACTGTTACGAGCTAAGGGTTCATGACAATAAAAACTGCCCATTCAATTACAAACATTGACACTTTGATTACCGAACACCAGTTAAAACTTAAAACACACCAATAATGAATCACACTGAACACTTTAGTTCACTTTATTTCGCTCCGAAAGCTTTGCTCGTATCGCCAATTCAATACTGCCCCGGTCGCGGCCCTGAACGGCTCTATATAGGGCTTTTCCACCGAAACATATAGAATATTCCAGCAAATACCGGTCCCGACTGACTAGGTGTAGAAATTTCGAGTGTGTAGTTTTCTAGAAAGCTTAGTTCTTCTATTCGTTACCAGATGGCGCTAGTGGGAGAGTTC
This sequence comes from Parnassius smintheus behrii, assembly GCA_036936625.1. Lineage (NCBI taxonomy): Eukaryota > Metazoa > Arthropoda > Insecta > Lepidoptera > Papilionidae > Parnassius > Parnassius smintheus. Next base: position 14,091,502 of record JAUPFT010000027.1, on the reverse strand, counting down.
TAGAAAGATTTCGACGCTCCTATTTCTGTTTGGTCATGTAGAAAAAATGAATGAGGAAAGAGTGACAAAGCAAATTTATATGGCAGATGTGAACGGCAGAGTCGGGAAGGGACGCCCTAAAAAAAAGTTTAACGTCCAAATTGGCGATATTTTGAAAATAGGTCACGTTATATACGTGCTAGAGCCATGCTGCAGTTATATTAGAAGTATAGGTGTGGCACGAATGGGTCGGCTCGACCGGGGAGGGACCACGCTCTCACAGAATACCAGCGTAAAATAGTAGCTTAATGCTGCTGTATTTCGTATGGTGAGTGTAGAGAACCGGAGACCCTTTTTACTGGAAACGAGGCATTCCATCTTAGTCCTCACGGGTGACAACGCATCTGTATTTTGATTCATAATCGAGGATAGATGTGGATGTCTATGGGCCACAGCAACCACTTACCATCAGGTGAACGGTTGTCTATGGCTCGGTCACCCTATCCTATAAAAAAAAACGTTAGAAGTACCCTTAATCGATGAGCATGTTTGCTTAGATATATGGATGTAAAGGAGGCGAAAGAGGTATGTCAGGATCGTGCCAAATGGAAGTTCGTAGTCTCTGCCTACCCTTCTGGGTGACAGGCGTGAGTGTTTATGTTATGTTATTTCTGCTCCTTGATACTAGATGGCCCTAATAATCACCCGCTATATACCGCGCATAAATTATGGCGCGCAACAGTACTATAGGGCCCGCAAAGCTTAAAGTGACCATATTACCCTGACGTACCTTATGTGTAGGTTTTTAATCCATTTTTAACTCGTTAATATAAAATAGAAATCCTATACTATTAAACGAGCAATTCTTGTATATATGTATATATATATATATATATAATCGGGATCTCGGAAACGGCTCCAACGATTTTCATAAAATTTAGTGTCCAGGGAGTTTCGGGGATAATAAATCGATCTAGCTAAGATTTATTTTTAGAAAATGTCTTTTTGTCCGTGTTTTTAGGCAATTAAAAACTGCTACAATATAGTTAGAATAAGAAGGTAAATTTTGACAGTTTGATAATGATCATAAATAGCTTATTGGTATAATGGGCGGTCACAAAATCGTAAAACCTCGGTTCGAGCCCAGACCGACCGACCGACTTTTTTATTTTTTTTTTCAAGTTTCTTTCTTTTTTGAGAAAATATATTTTTTTCGAGCCCTTTTTTAGTATTTTTTAAAAACACGAAAATTTAAATAAAAATAATTGCACTCATGATTTTTTATTCAAATAACCAGTTCAGTTTTTTCTGTTATGTCGCTAAGATCAAAAAATATTATTTATAATTCATCAGTATGTAATTTGTATCTAAATATAATTTCCAAAACACACGAATTAAAAAAATCGAGCGAAAAATACCGAGCAAAGCTCGGTCAACCGGGTACTAGTGATTTAAACGACTTTTACGGATTTTGTCAAGTTAAATTTACTAAATTTTTAAATTCCTGACGTTTCGGCTGATTCATTTCACGAGCTTTCCAGCATTCATGGTCACGAGGAAACCCCGGGAAAATACAATAAATATCAAGTAAATTAAACGCGAAAAAATCCGGAAAAGTAATTTTAATCAATGTGTAGTGTTCGCGTAAATATAAGAAATCATTATATAAATAGTGTTTTGAATAGAAGTTTTAACCTTTGATTTTTCCTTAGAATTTAACTTTTCTATAATATTTATACTAACTAAATTTTCCCAGAAACGAGACCTCGATGTTTCGCCCCCGCAAACCTCTTTAATATTATTTAATTATTTAATAAAATAATTACCAGGAATACTACTAACATTAATAATTTTCTCTTTAACCACTCCTGGTAATCTTAAAATGCTTATGCTAGGAGTTCACAACACGGTTGGAAGACGGATTCAAACCCACGACCATTGAGTTCGCGGTCCGCACCCTACCATCAGGTTACAATCGCTTTGTTAATTTATTGATAAATCAATCTATATGTACATCTATATAGATATTTTTATAGGAGGTAACAAACGAGCACACAGTCCACCTGATGGTAAGTGGTTGCTGTGGCCCTTAGACATCTACATCTATTCTCGAATACGAATCAAAATGCAGATGTGCTGTCACCCGTGAGGACTAAGATGGAATGCCTTGTTTCCAGTAAAAAGGATCTCTGGCTCTCTACACTCACCATAATAAACACAGCAGCATTAAGCTACTATTTGACGCTGCTATTCTGTGAGAGCGTGGTCCTTCCCCGGTCGAGCCGAACCATTCGTGCTACAACTATACTACTAATATAACTGCAGCATTGCTCTACCACGTATAAACTTGTGTGCTTTACCACAGCCCCACCTGGTGGTAAGTAAAGTAACCCTAGATGGTGAATCGCACTGTTTTAACGAAAGCCTATTCTCTCTTTCCTTGAAGACGAACAGATTGTATTCAGACGGCAAGCCAAACGCCGGCAAACTATTCCACTCTTTTGCTGCATGCATCACAAAAGAGGAAGCAAACCATTTGGTTCTAATGCGTGGAATATCGACCACAAAAGGGGTGACGATCCGCCTACCGCCTGGTAGTCCGATGGTGGTAGCTTTTATAGGTTTCTGATAACTGAACTTTGTAATAACCGTCAAATCTTTGTAACCTAATCAGTACAAAAGCACTTATAAATTATCTCAGAGCTAATTAAACAACACAGAGTTACTTTTACTCAGAGATTTCCAAAGTAGTTAATATTGGGATCGGAATTGGTTTCCCATGGGTCGACATAAACGTAAACAGATTTTCTTTTCTATTTCAATTTAAATGTTTTTTTTTAAATAATTGCCTACTTAATTATTTTAACGTAATTTATGTTAATAAGTATTAATTCCACTTGATGTATTTTCCGAATTTTATGTCTATTTATTTTGTTAAATTTTGATGAGAAAATGATGTCAAGTTTACTCACTTAACTAACCGCAAAGTTTTCAAAATGGTAAGTATTTTGTTTCAATAGGAAAAAATCTAGAGATAGAATTTTTAAAGTAATTTGGTTCTCTTGCCCAAAATAGTTTGGGAATCCCTGCTCTAACTCAATCGATCGTTCTTTAACCTCAAGATTAATGACTTAACTTAAACACCTAGAAGTTCTATTTTGTGAATAAATATTAAATTATTATTAAAGCCTTAATTAAGAGCTTTAAACTTACGTTACCTAAATTCAAAAATGGACGAGATTCTTAATTCAATTTCTGGTTTTTTTTTGAGGTAACATTACTTTAAAGTTTATATAGTATATAAGGGATTCGAACAAACCTCAATTTAAAATACAAGATTAACTATATCAGGAATTGTAAAGAAATATGTATGTATATCACGTGTTTATTATTTATTGATATTACTCGATGTGTTGATGAAATACAAACAGTGAAAATGAACGTAAAATAATATACCCGAGCTGTAATAGCTCAGGGGCTGAGCATTTGGTGTAAATTCCTTAGTAAGCGAGAAACCCGTTCGATCTCCGCCGGAACCAATGAAATTGTTAACTACACCATGTGCTCGGCGGAGAAGGAAACATCGACGACCAAGTTCTTTCTGATCGGCTCGACTCAATGGCGCTGAGTAGGGATGTTGCATCCCTTTGCGTTTTGTATCGCATCTACTACGAGGAGTGTTCTAAGGAATTGTTCGGATTAATTCCAGCCGCCAGATTTCGCGAACGCACATCGCATAAAAATTCACGATACCATCACCTCACTATCTGGATGCTTGGCGGTCCATCACTCTGCTTTTACTAGGAGTTTTCTTCCTCGTACAACTTCTCCGTGGAATTGTTTACCACCGGAGACTTTTCCAAACAAATACGACTTAAGGGCCTTCAAGAAAAGAGCTTACTCCTTTCTAAAAGGCCGGCATTATACCTGCAATTCGGGCGGCGGTAGTAGCTTACCATCAGGTGAGCCGCATGCTGATGTACCCCCTATTCAGAAATAAGAAAAATATTTCGAAAACATGTGTAGTTCGCCAACACGCATTGGGGCAACGCGGCGGACACTTCCTTGCCCTAAAACCCTCTCAGAAATGAGAGGAGGCCTGTGGCCAGCAGTGAGACGAATATAGACTGTAACTTTGAAATATAAGGATCTTGTCTATCAAAAGGTTTAAAATATATGTGAAGTAAAATTGTTTATTAAAATTGTAATATTCTTTATTACTGGAGCCTTTCTTACCTCGCGGGGTTCGGGAATCAACGCGGTGCCCGTGACCGCTCCGAACTCCGAAAAGACGCTCGACTTAGAACCTAAACCGCTCTCTCAAAAGAAGGTGGTGGACGACTAAGATTACGGGCCCCAAGAAATGGTCCCAGTCCAAACGTCAGTCGTGTACATAGTGGACTGTATATATATATATATATATATATATATATATATATATATATATATATATATATATATATATTTATATTTATATATATATATATATATATATATATATATATATATATATATATATATATATATATTTCCCTACTTATAGGGTGGACACTAGCGAAATAGAACAGCATTTATTCGTGAATGCCCCTTGGAAATGTAATACCGAACTTTCACCTACAACTTTGACTTTACTTTTCCTAATTTCGTTTTCTTTCTTGATTTATAACTGGAAGCTATAGCTGGTTATAATACGAAAGAGTACATGACTAATGTACTTAGACTGAGGTGATCACTACCATGCTGTTTATAAATCATAACAATTGTATAAAAATATTATATTGCAAGTTATGCTTTAAACAAAAAGTTGCTTGCTGGGTTTCATACCGCTTTTTATCCGAATCAGGTGTAAAAGTGATAAATGTCTTTCAAAACGAATTAAATGTAATCAATATTACTGATTAAAATGATTTTATTCTCTTCTTTAACTTACTTTACATCTGAGGAAATAAACTTAAAATTGACTCTAATAGTGATAGTGGCAGAATACCACCGAAGACACGTACTATGTTGCTATTAAAATATTCATGGAATGTGAATATCTGTTAATTCGTGCGAAGGGATGGTTTAGAAACTATTCACGAATTATTCCGCTATTTTTAGAATTGCGAAAGGTACCGTAAAATTGATTTATTCTGGAATGAATGGCAACTAATTTGAAGAATAAAACTTATTCTCGTTTGGTTGAATTAACCTGAAGTTAATTAAAGTTTAGAATAGCAATAATTTAATTCTATTTATGTAATGTCTTCGTGGATTGCGAACGACCTCGGAATATTCCATATTTATTAAAATATATTAAGAGTGACAAATAACAAAATTAAATGGTCTAGATGTCTCATCAGATGAAAGTGGATGCTGTGGCACATACATATACACAGGTGCATTGTCAATCCTGAGGACTAAGATAGAATGATTGGTTTCAGTGAAAAGGGTCACCGGTCCTTTACTCTCACCATACGAAACACAACAACATTGAACCGCTATTTTAGGCTGGTATTCTGTGAGTACGTGGTCCCACCTTCGAACCGACCCATTCATGTGCTACAACCGTAATATATTTGATTGGCTAAGTAATACCCTGCCGTATTCGACTTCGTCACCACTTACCATCAGGTGGAAAAGAAGTCAAGCACTAATTTATGAAAATGTAAAAAATGGTTCATTTTTTACCATTTTTTAAAAATTAAAAAAAAGAATTATAGGCTAAGCTTTCGTTTAGCCTATAATTCAATAATTCGTACCATGTAATACCGTCGAATTGCTTTTCCGTTTTTGAAATCAGTTAGAAAGGTGTGGAGTTGCCCGTTATATTATTCGCACATAAATTGTCTAAAATTCGCGCGTAACATAATGCAAGAAAGACATTAAAGACGCGGTTATAAATTACTTTATTATGAGTTTGAAGTCACGGCTGCGCTTAGTGACTCACGTCGAAAGTACGTTCGTTTTTATGACTATCTTTTTAAAGAACAATGGAAAAACTTCCAAATAAATTTTTGTTAGTATTTTTTTCTTACGCCTACAAATGAAAAGTAAATAAAAATATAGAGATTGAAATACTGAATAATTTTGTATTCACTTGAAGTCAGGAATCAAAAGTATTCGAGTTTAAACAAAATTCAATTTGACTAAGCTGTATGGTATAAGACCTTTGCCTGCCTCAATTGGCAAATACATAGTAACAAACCACTGGTCAATTTAGTTTTAAATGATATATGATGATATTTTTCCAGACTTCGACAGACCATATTAAGCTTGATTAGAAAAAACGTAGTAAATTATTTTATTGATAACTATAATAGTAACTTAAGTAGAAGTTTAAAAATTCCATCAATAATTACTTCGCCATTGTTCTTTTCAGGGGATAATTTCATATTTCATATGGGTGACAAACAAGCACAGTCCATCTGATAGATAAATTGGTACTGTGGCCCGTAGACTTCTACATCTACCCTTGATTAAAAATCAAAATGCAGATGCATTGTCACCCCTGAGGATTAAGATGGAATGTCTTATTTAAAGTAATAAGGGTCTCCGGTTTTATATACTTATGGGCCGTCTTGCACGTCTTTTTATCCGTATATCAAAGATTTGTAGCTCATAGATAGAATCTGTTATAAACCTGAAATTCGGCTATTTTGTGTAAAATATTGATCTGCAACCGAATACAAAGTTATATTGCAGGTGTTCCATAAAAGAAAAAACAGTCGTTTTTTTTTAGCCCAGCATCATTGTCTAGAGCTCTTTGAGTAGTGTTCGTTATATCTGAATACATATATAATATAAACAATCACGTCTATCACCAAGAGGGATAGGCAGAGACTACGGACTTACATTATCTTACATATCTACGCATACACGCTCGTCGGTTAAAGATACTTCTAATATGGCCCATTTTCAAAATATCGCCAATATGGTCGATGAAACTTCTTCTAGGGCGTCCTTTCTTTATATTCATCTGAGCTACCACGGCTATATATTTATATATAGAGCCGTGGTAGCTCAGATGGTTAACGCTCGCTGTAAATATAACAGAACGCGAGTAATCCGGGTTCGATCGCGTAGGCCCTAATGAAATTGTTAATTGCAAGTTTAAGTGCTGATTTACCACGTGCTCGGCGGTGAAGGAAAACATTGTGAGGAAACATTTCGAAGACACAACTTCATAAGTTCGCCAACACGCGTTGGGGCAGCGCGGCGGACACTTCCTTGCCCTAAAACCCTCTCAGAAATGAGGAGAGGCCTGTTCCCATCCGTTGGACGTATATAGGCTGCAACTTTACTTTTAACTTTACTAAACTGTGTATATATATATATATATATATATATATATATATATATATATATATATATATATATATATATATATATATATATATATATATATAATATTATGTCCTATCTTCAAAAACTCAGAAGTAGGGAGCCGTCAAACTTATGAGTTTTATATTGCTTTTTATGAGATCCTTCTCAAAAACTTAACTAATTAGAAAATGTAGATTTTTATCTAAGTACCGTATTCAGTATTTAGACAACAAACATATTCCGAACATTCATTTAAAACGTAGTTAGTCAAATGTGTGCGACCAAAATATATACTTTTTTACCTTATTAAATTTCGAGTTTTAAAAAAAAACTGCTGACGATATTCACGCAACCCCAATAGGAACAGATCCAACTCGCCCTTGGCCGATTTTGTTTTAAAAATATCAAGAATAATAAAAATATTAATATTGAATTTAAAAAAAAAATATGAAATAATTTTATTCTTTGATTTCAGGTAAGTTTGCATGGCAGTCAATTTTTACATACTTCAGGAAAAAAATCGGTAAGTAGGCAGACCAGTTTTGTGACTTGTATTTACTAGATTCGGTAGTTCCGTACAGATAAACAGTAATAATTTTTTTATTTGTTTATTTCTTGTTTGTCGTCATCATTACTACAAAAACAATTTTTAGATGTATTTTCTAAAGAATTTTTAAACTCTTTTCTACAACTATAACCTACTTCATATGAGTCTGACAACCTACCTACATAGGTGTATATTTTCTCATGTTACATTACTACATTGTATGTCTATATGCACTCAGGGACACGCATTTTTCTTTTTTTAATAATTACGTAGTGAATAACATAGTCGTTTGTGCATTAATTTATTCATCTATGTATATAATTATTGTGTATTTATGGGGATTTCACCACTAAAACACAATTTGCATTCATACCTTTTATACTTATTGACAACTGTCAGATGTTAGCTTTTTTCATAAAACTACAATATGGCTTTCATACTCTACATTCTCTCCACCACTAAATATAAAAAACATAAGTAATGATAAAAATGTATAACTAATCATGTAATTTTTTAAAATTTATATTTTGGATTCGGATTTCTAGTTGAGCGGGAAGGCAGCCCTTGCATTGGTACCTCTAAATGTTGATTGGATTTACTGCCAGAACTTCCGCCCTCTTCTCCTCTTAATAACAAGAAGTCGGAAGTTATGGTATCAACTTCTGTAGCCTTCACGTTACAATTAGCTTGATCTGTACTCAACATATTAGAAAAATTTTCAAAATTACTCAAATCTAAATCGTATTCTTCATTATTATTTCCTTTGTATGCAACAATATGATCGACATGTTTCTTATAATATTTATTTAACTCCGGAACAAAAACAGTAAATAATCTATTTCCTAATTTATTTTTAACTACGCCGAACTTCCACGTGTAATCGTTCCCGTTGTTGTAAAAAAACTTAACTAAAACTTTATCCTCTTTGTTAAAATTGCTCTTTCTTCGTCCATCATAGTTTTCACTCTGTAAGATCTGTTTATTTGCAACATTATTGGTTGTGGATGATAAAGATGTATCATTTGTGTTCTGCTCAAATTTGTTGTCCCTAAGTAAGTCGAGTCGACAGCGGAGCGGACGGCCTAACAATAGCTGGGCAGGTGAGAAACCGGTTGTGCAATGGACCGAATTTCTATAGCTAAAAAAGGAACTCATTTAATTTATTAATTATTGATTTTTGATCCGTATGTGTGTTTAAAATAATCCTTAATCCCCTTTTAACTATCTTAACGGCATTTTCTGCTAGCCCATTTGATGCGGGGTGATATGAAGGAGAAGTTAAATGTTGTATACCATTTGACAAACAAAAATTTTCAAATTGTTTTGAACAAAAATTACTCGCATTATCGGTTACCAGAGTGCGACATAACCCAAATCTACTAAAAATCTCTGAAAGTTTGCTGATAATTGCTTCACTATCTGTATTATTCATTTGGAAACATTCAATCCACTTTGAATGTGCGTCTACAATAATTAAAAATTGTTTGTTGGATAAAGAAAACATATCTAAATGAACTCGTTCCCAAGGACGTTTCGGAAATGGCCACGATGCCAGTGGAGAACGGGGTGGATCATAGCGGAGCGAGTTGCAAATACTACACGATCCTATTATTTCTTCAATCTGCTTATCAATATTGGGCCACCACATGCGCGATCTCGCTTCATTTTTAGTCTTTACAATGCCAAAATGGGCCTTACGCAATTCTTTAAGTAGACTTTCCCTAAAAACTGTTGGTATAACCACTTTATGTCTCCTTAATAGGCACCCATTTTCGACACTTAAATCATTTTTACATTTAAAATACGGTTAAGTTTCGCATTGTGCATTTTCAAAGGCCAGCCATTCATAACAAAATTTATAATTTTACAGAGTATTTGATCTTGCATAGTTTCTTTCCTAATGTCATTTACCATAATAGGTTTTAACATATTATCGTTAATAAAATTAATAATTAAATTAGTTTGATCTCGACTACATTCAATATTTTCAGAACAATTATTTACCGAACATCGTGATAAAAAATCGGCAACATTATTTTCACTTTTGACATACTCTATCGTAAAGTTGTATGCGGACAAAAATATAGCATACCGTAGAAGTTTATTCGCTACCATTTCTGGTATACCTTTTTTACCACCAAAAATCGACACCAAGGGTTTGTGATCAGTTCGCAAAATAAAAGGGGTCACGCGGCCGTATAAATAGTGGTGAAACTTTTTTATAGCAAAAATGATAGCAGTCGCTTCTTTTTGAATTTGTGCATAATTTCGTTCGGCATTTATGAGCGAACGCGATGCGTACGCCACCACTCGCTCGACGCCGTCAAGCTGTCGCTGAGCGAGCACTGCGCCGAGCCCGTTCGGCCCTGCATCAGCCGTCAATATTGTAATTAGGTCGATATTATAATGTGCCAACACCCTGTCAGACGCTAATTCATTTTTGATTTTATTGAATACTTTTAAATGTTTTTCTTGCCACACCCACTTTACGCCGTTTTTTTTTAAAGTGAATGCAAGGGTGCTAATAAAGTCGATACATTGGGCACAAATCCTCTATAATAATTAATAAGCCCTAAAAAAATTATTCAGCGTCACTGAATAATCGCCGCATATTCGTATGTTACCGTCTGACCGAAGAATGGGTACGATCGGTGTCGCTACCTCTGAATAATCTACGCGCTCTAAAATACCTAAATCTAAAAGTTTATTTAATTCTAACTCAACTTTATGTTTCAAAGCTAATGGTACTGTTCTCGGCTTAAAAAACTTTAACTGAGCATAATTTTTTATTTTTAAAGTTACTTTATATTTATTAAAAGTTCCCAGCTCATCTGTAAACAACTGTGAATATGTTTCCTTCAATTCTTTTACTAAATCGTTATGTTCTAAGTTGTTACAGTCACGAATACACAGTTTCATATTAAAACACGTTATAAAATTACGACCCAACAGAACTGGTTGCTTTATATCTGTTTTTATAATATAAAAACGAATAATTTCAGTACGATTTTCATACGTCACCGGTAATAAACAATAGCCCAAAGGAGATATTTTCGAGCCATTATAACAATTTAAAATAACGTTACAATGGTTTAATGAATAATTATTGTGAAAATATGATTGATAAACCATTTCCGGTAGAACAGATACAGCACTACCACTATCTATTTCACAAAAAATTCGCTTTGACGCTATCGACACTACCAGTCTCATCGGCATACCGTTTAAACACCCAATATTATACAAATCATATGAAATACCTTTTACTAAATCATTGTCATCCACCTCCAAATAATTGTTGCTCTTATATTTACTCTTACAAACACGTTTTAAATGCCCCTTTTTATTACACTTTTGACAAAAATAATTCGCATATCGACATTTATCTTTAGTATGGTTCTTATATCCACAAACCGAACAAGATGTGTTTGTTGCTGTAGTTTGACGAACAGCATTTTCTTGGGCTCGTAAAGCGAACACCGGTTGTGCTGTCGCTGATGATGTGACTAGTCCCTCATCTTGCAATAACCTTTGAACTGCAACTCAAGCACATTGTACACTTTGCGCTAACTCCAACGCTTTGTTGAATGTTAAGCTATCGATATTTTCACTAAAAAGCTTTTCTTTTTCCTTGACATTTGCCAATCCCAGCACAAACTTGTCCCTTAATGCCGTCTCCAGTTCTATTTTAAAACCACAAAACTGAGCAAGATGACGAACCCGAGCCGCCCATTCAGTTAAATCTTCGCCTGGTCTTTGTTCTGCTTTATAAAAAATATATCTTTCCGCAAATGTACATTTCTTTGGGGAAAACTGGTTGTCAATCTTTTCAATGAGAGTCTTATAAGCTAAATCTTCTAGTTTTAACGGAAAAACCAAGTCACGTACTAGGCGATATGTATCTTCTGCTAATGAGGTAAGCAAAAAAGCTCTTCTCATAACTCCTGTTTTATCAGTGTCATCATGATAATTATTTGCCAAATAAAACTGGACAAATCGACTCTTAAAAATATCCCACTCTTGCATATGGTGATCAAATGTGAGGCTGTTGCCGAACAACACATTCCCTTTATTCGACATTATTTCTTGGTATCTATTTCACTTTAAATATTGCACTCAATAATACGTGAATAAGATCCTCGTCGCCAAATATTGTGTATTTATGGGGATTTCACCACTAAAACACAATTTGCATTCATACCTTTTATATTTATTGACAACTGTCAGATAATAGCTTTTTTCATAAAACTACAATATGGCTTTCATACTCTACAATAATATAATACTAGTGGAAATAGGAAAACCATACCGTTCTTTAAAAATCACAGCCAACGTATTATTCCAAGACTTATGACAGCATAAAGATGTAAACGACAGGACTAGGCTCAGTGTCCATCCCACTGTGACCGTGCATACTTCCGCGATAAAAGTAGCCTATATAAAGTTTAAATAATACTAGCTTTTACGGATTTTATTGCGTATATTTAAGTTTTTAAATACCCGACGTTTCGAGCACTTTACAGCATCCATGGTCACGGGGGGGACTGAGATGATCAACGTAGTTAACCGCGGTTACCATAGATTAAAATTATTAAGTTTTGTCCCGATCTACGCAGTACACAACTTTCTTTGAAAAATAAAACGGCCGTTAGAGACTATTATAGTATATCTTCACTATATTGAATTCTGTTGTTTGACTTTAATCTCAGTTCAAGAGAAAAAAACTTGAATGACGTTGTGGCGCTAGCTGTGCTTGCAAAAAACCTCTTATAAGCTAAGAAAACCGTTTATTCATGTCAAAATTGTAATAATAATTACTAAGTATATAAAGTTATTGAAAACTAAGATAATCGAAGTCAATTGATATATAAAATAAGTTTTCATTAGATTTATAGTTTTGTCGTATGTATCTACCTATAAAAATAACTATAAAAATTCTTTTTTGGCCATGAAAAATCATAAATTTTGCAGTGTTTGAGGTTAAACCCAAGAGATAAGGTTGCACTTGGTTTGTCAATCTAAAAAAAACATTTTGTCTCACATTTTTCCAAAGTTGTGGCCGATTATGTTCAAAAAGCGGCCAAAGATGGCTGATATTAAGGTACTTTTCAATTTGCCTTTGAACCTGTGACCCTGCGAAGTGACAAGGTCGAAGATGCCTACTAAATTTGTTGTTTTATTGCCTTTCGTAAAGTAGGGTGGATGATTTAAATATCGATAGATTTTTATTTTTTTATTTATATTACTTATTTATTCTGTACGTGTGTTTGTGACTGAACTCCTCCTAAACGGCTCGACCGATTTTGATGAATTTTTGTGTGCGTTTGAGTAGGTCCCTGGATATTTAAGATTCATAATTGTACCCGCTAGGTGAAGTGATGACTTTCAATAATAATTCACTTAGGACATTTTACAGTTAGCAAACAGCAAAAACTATAGTCTTACTAGCGACTGGAACGGATTCGTAATATTTAATTATGAATATTGAACTACTCAAACGCACACAAAAATTCATCAAAATCGGTCGAGCCGTATAGGAGTTCAGTCACAAACACAGAGTGCAGAACAACGTCTACCGGGTCAGCTACCCGTAGTTAGTTGCACTCAACGGCTTGGTACCATAATAGAATACCACTCAGCTGTAGCTTCCGCTTTCGACCACGAATTCGAATACCGCACAGATTGAGTATTGTATGTAAAGCCAAAATTTATAGTTCAAGGCTTGGATATTTACATTTTTTTCTACATACGTATATTTTATCGAGACGCACAAAACCTCCGACCGCTACGCCCTTGAAAATTCATTACTCCAAAAATGATTATACCAATCTGCATGGCTGCAACTGTGAACCGATAGCGCGCTCTAGAATAACAAAATATCTTGGAATTATCATAGATGAAAACCTAACATTTGATGCTCCAATTTCTAATTTGTCTTCCCGTGTGCGAAAGTTCAAATATATCATGAAAAAATTGCGAGTTTGCACTCCCGTACATATAATACGTCAGGTATTCTTTGCACTCTGCCAATCTATACTGCGGTATTGCATTTGTGTTTGGGGCCGCGCTGGGAGGACTGCACTTATGACATTGGAAAGGGCTCAACGTGCACTAATTAAAGTAATCCTAAGTAAGCCATTCACATACTCCACAGATTCTCTATATAAAGAATTTAAAGTACTATGGGTGGGATAGCTGTTTATTTACAATGTCACACTCAAAGTGCACAAAACCGTAAGATGTCGCCCGGACTACAATGAATTAAGAAGCAAACACACTTTTAGATTTCCCGTTTCAATCGTAAAGTCAAACCCGGCCAAACGTTGCCCCACCTTCTCACATCCTTTCATCTACAACAAAATATTAAAAATAATTGACTTTAAAGACCAGCCACTTTCCTAATGTAAAACCCTATCATGCAGTACACTCTTTCATATAATGACACTGAAGAGCTAATTAAATAGCACATAAGATACACACACAGACACACACACACACACACACACACACACACACACACACACACACACACACACACACACACACAAAACCAGGCCATGACGTAATCATTCCTATTCCAACTATTGCGGAATCATCTCTTGCAGGCGCCATTATTTATTTTAAATTTATTTATGTAGTAAAACAATACTTCCTCAGTTTTTTATTAGAAGCATTACTTTTAAAGGCCGATGACAAGCACGTAATATTAACACTATCTCGATGTAAATGAGGTCCAGTGACAAACCTTTTTGTATCGCATGCCAGTGTCCTGAGATACAAGCTGCTCTTAGTTTAGGACCCGCAGCTACCTGTGTTCTTTATAATGTCACTTATTGTTAAAAAAATACTTCCGAGTTGAGAACTATTAACACGGATTCGTGTATTATTAAAAAGATTTTAGGTTTAAAGTATTTATTTATCGTTATATATTATAGCTTTATACTGTCACTTATGGTTAAAACAAAAATAAAAAAATAAAAATTTGTTTATCCACCTGATGGTAAGTGGTTACTACAGCCCATAGACAACTGCAACTAGGTATAGTATTTTTTATTTTATAGAATAAGGGTGACAAACGAGCACACAGTCCACCTGATGGTAAGTGGATGCTGTGGCCCATAGACATCTACATTTATCCTCGATTATGAATCAAAATGCAGATGCGTTGTCACTCCTGGGAACTAATATGAAATGACTCATTTCCAGTAAAAAAGGGTCTCCGATTCTCTACACTGACCATACACCTTTAGCTGCTTTTTTTACGCTGGTATTCTGTGAGAGCGTGGTCCTATCCTGGTTGAGCCAATCCATTCGTGCTACAACTATACTTCTAATATAACTGCAGCATGGCTCTACCACGTATAAACACTTTTCCAAATCTAAGTTACATTATGGCTATAGCTTAAACATATTACTCTGTCAAGTCATTAAACTAACTTGACGATAGTCGCGTCATCTATCGTAAATCTTTTACGACGCATTGGAAGCCTTTGACTTGGTTTATTGCTCGGAACTGTCTTGCCCTTTGTTCTTTAAAACGTTTTTAATGGTTGAGTTTTTTTTTTAAATTGAGGTCGAACGAGCATCTGATTCATCTTACGATTAATTAGTCTCGCCGCCCAAAACCTTCTCAGGAAATTATTGATTCAATTCGCGCTTGAATATTCATAGTACAATAGGGTTTTCCCCTGTACCGTGTTACTGCTACTGCTTTTTTATTTTTTTATTTTTAATCGTTATTAGGAGGACGCTGCTGCCCATCTCCTGATTGGTTTCCATCTGTCGCCTCTTACGACACCTATGGGTTGGCTTGAGGTAGTGGATATTCTTACACCGCAACTACACTGTATTGTGTAAGCCGTTATATTCACGTATATTTTATACGTGGTAGAGCCACGTTGCAGCTATATTATGGTTGTAACACGAAAGGGTTCGCTCAACTGGGGAAGGACCACGCTCTCACAGAATGTAAGCGTAAAATAGCAGCTTGATGCTGATGTGTTTCGTATGGTGTGTGTAGAGAACCGGAGATCCGTTTTACTGGAATCGAGGCATTCTATCTTAGTCCGCAGGGGTGACAACGCATCTGCATTTTGATTCCTACTCGAGGATAAATGCAATGTCTATGGGTCACAGCTTCCACTTATGGTGGACTGTATGCTCGTTTGTTAACACTATTCTTTAAAAAAAAAAGCACACATATCATTAAAGATGGCCCAAAGCTACAAACATCATTAAAGATGTATATGTAGACACACATCAATTATAAAAGTATAATAAATGGAAAAAAAAACAACAACAATTTGACGGATATAACATTTATAAAGAATAATACCCGTATTTTAAATAACAGTAAATATACGTTCCTCATGTTGTGACGTGGCACGTTAAGCAAGCGGACCTCACTCAGGCTATGCTGTCGATGAAACAGCTCTTTTCTGGGGTTGTTTTTCAGTGGGATCACAATGACGGTAACGTACGGGCGTTCGCATGCGATACAAAATAATATCAAAAAATTATTAATATGATTGTTGGACAGAAAGATCGGAATCAATCAATTAAGTTATTTCGTTATGTCGCAGATTTCTGAAAATAAGGTTGCCGCCAGGTGAGAGGAAAGCCTTTCCAAAATTTGCTACAAATCACGAGATGAATCAAACGCTACAATTTTGCATTAAACAAGTTCAAGAATGTGAGTTCGCGGAAGAAATAAATTCTTTGAAATTAAAAGGTTGCGTTGAAAATCGGAGCGTGTTACGCACTCTTTGTCCCTTTTTAGATAAAAATGGGATTTTAAGAGTGGGTGGACGCCTAAGCCAAGCTAATGTAAGCTACGATACGAAGAATCCGATTATTTTGCCTGCTGAGAATCATCTCAGCCAGTTAATAGTTGCTGATACTCATACAAAGACTCTTCATGGTGGTCCGCAACTGATGATAAGTTTTTTGAGATCAAAATTTTGGATATTGAGAGCACGTAATATGGTTAAAAAGTACTACAGAATTTGTATTGTATGTTTAAGATACTCAAAAGCAGCAGCCACACAATTAATGGGTCAGTTGCCGGAAGTTAGATTAAAACCGAGCAGACCTTTCAAAAGTTCAGGAGTGGATTATGCGGGTCCAATTAATATCCGGCTCTCTCCAGGCCGTGGATCAAAATCCTACAAGGGATACATTTGTTTGTTCGTTTGTATGGTGACTCGCGCGATCCACTTAGAAGCGGTATCTGATTTGACGGCCAAAGGCTTTATCGCTGCATTTAGAAGATTTGTTGCACGTAGAGGTCATTGCCAAGATCTCACGAACACGAACTATGTGGCACGAACTATGTGGGAACAGATAAAATGTTGTGTAAAATGTTTAATAACGCTAAATCTGAACTACATAATGAAATAGCCGAATTATTAACCTTAGAGTCAAGAAAGTGGCATTTTATACCACCAAAGGCACCTAACTTTGGAGGAATATGGGAGGTGGGTATACGATGTGCAAAAGCTCATTTAAAACGAGTTGTAGGTGACACTACCTTAACATTTAAAGAGATCTCTACTATGCTGACGCAAATCGAGGCCTGTTTAAATTCGCGACCTTTGAGTATTCTTAGCGACAACCCAAATGACCCTCTCCCATTGACACCTGGTCATTTTTTAATAGGCGAACCTTTGTTAAATATTAGTGATGTCGATTATTGTGATCAAAACGTAAGCGGCTTAGATAGGTGGAAAATTATTAAAAAAATGGTAAATTTGTTTTGGAAAAGGTGGTAGAAATAGAGGTGGTGGTCAAAGAAACAAGTGACATACGAAAAAACCTGAAGGTAATATTGGAGATGTAGTGGTGTTGAGGGATGATAATATACCACCAGCCAAATGGATTTTAAGGAAAGTAACAAATAAGCATGCCGGACCTGATGATGTGACTAGAGTCGATACTATTAAGTGTAAGGGAGGATATTTAAAACGCCCTGTTAGTAAGCTTTGTGTGTTGGTTAAGTCATGAAGATTCAAAGCACATTGTCATGGTGGGCGGCATTCTTCTTTGAGTTGTAATATAACTGTTAGGTGTATGTGGATTTTTTTTGAAGGACAAGTCCTTGGTGGGCGGAATGTGTAAAATGTTCATGTATATAGTTGTATTCTATTGATCGACAGATGGCGCTATTTGATTTATGTACGCGCTATTGAATGTATCCTGCCGTAGTGGTTAGTTATCCGCTAATGTATGTCAAATTGAGTTTTACATCGAGAATAAAAACGAGTTGTGTTAACGTGAGTGTGTATCATTTCTAACAAGGCTCAATTAAAACTGTCTGAAATGAGTATATATAAAAACCTACTTATAAGCGTGGCATTTATTTATAATTAGTGTTCATAATAATTAAATTTAAAAAAAAAATATTTTACACATCTGAACTAAATGACACGCACATCGACCAATGCAGAGGTAGTAAACCTACATACAATTTGTGAAAAAATTTTCAAATTTAATTTGAATTTAATATCGAGTTTTTTGAAGTAAAGTTATATATATATATATATATATATATATATATATATATATAAAAACATATAAAAACTCGATATTAAATTCAAATTAAATTGCCAACTTACCCCAAAAATAGTATTGGGGTAAGTTGGCTATGCAGTGATGGCGTAGGGAAACCCATCACTTAATATTATGATGTCGTAGGAGGTGACTATGGGAAAAACCATTAATATCCTTCAAGAAAAGTGATATGCACTATCTAAACACCGGGAACAAACACAAGCTAGTGATACTCCTACCAGTTTCTAGACTCCACATTGTCGGTTATTCATTAATTTAGCAATTTACACGATAATACAACAAAGTTATTTTAATACATATGAAAATAACATTATTGATAATAACCCCTGAGAATGAGGTGGTCACTTTCAAGCTGTTTCTTAAATCAGTTTTGTAAGAAGTTTATATAACCCATAATTTATTGTAAAACTTTACATTGATTGAAAATAATTTTACGGATTTTATCGCATTTAAGTTAGATGAATTTCAATTCGCGTCGTTTCGGGTGCTTTCCAGCACCCACGTTCACGGGGGACTGAGGTGACTAACATCCCTATATCAGTGTTAACCCGGAGTACTTTCAGCTTTGTAATTATTACTTATGGTCCGATCTACGCAGAATGAACTTACTGTATCTTGCTGTGGTATGCATGGGCTTAGTTTCAATTTTATTAATTACAGGATCCTAAGCAGGTCGCCCAGCTTCCTTCTTTATTGGAATTAGGATGTTTTTTATTTCAAATAGCCGCACGTATCAACCTTGGTAGGAATCGATGTTTTTTTGCGAGTATTTGTGGTCTATCAAATCTGATGTAATAGCGGGGACGTAATGGGCCGTCTAGAATATTATCACAAACTGTAGACTTCCCAGAACGTTGCTTCTTCAAGTCAGCTATATGTTCTTTTACGTGGGTTCTAATTGATCGTTTTGTTTGCCTTCTATATGAGAGACCACATTCACAGCCAAGCTTGTACACTCCTGCATCTTGAAGAGGGATATCACAGATAACGGACGGTAAAAATTGACTAATCTGCGTCGGTGGCTTGTAGAATGTTCTAATAGAAGTTCGCTTCAAGATGTAGCCAATCTTGTCTGTGAAACCTCTGACATATGGTAGTACAGCAGGCACACGCTCAACCGTGGCCGGCTTCACTCGGTCACTGTGACGTAGGCGCGGGACTTGTTGTTGTCGTGCAGAACCTGCTTGACGTACTGAAGCTCGGCGACCAGGTGTTTACAGTCACAGGTCCCTCGTGCTCTCTGTAACAAAGATTTGCCAACGGTAGCTAACTGTGACCTATGTTGTTAGGATTTCGGATGACTAACATATATAGGAAGACTAAGGAATTATTTGCCTCTTACTCCATAGTAAATAGAATTTTAGAGTTTATGGAATTAAGATGTTCCAAAAATGCAGTTACTTTGTCTGATGGTAAAATTGTGAAAGTATTGTCTATGCACCGCTTGGAGTAACAGGTGCAGTAAGGTGGGCCATTTCTTTGAAGTCTCCATGTATATATAGGCGACAATTGGAGATACAGGTGAGCTCATCGCAACACCATCTACTTGCTCATAAAACTCTTCCTTCCAAAATAGATAGCCAGATTTAAGGCAATATCTGAGTAGTACTGCATATTTTGCTGGCATGTTATTTGCCTTTAATTTCCTAGTTATAATTGATGTTAATAGAATTGCAAATGAAAACATAGTCTACTAATTTCGATTAAGAATCTAAATACAGACAATAATAATAATAATGATAAATTTATTTATTGAATAAAATTAACCGAACTTACATATGTTATACGTGGTAGAGCCACACTGTAGCTATTATGGTTGTAGCATGAATGGGTCAAACGGGGAAGGACTACGCTCTCACAGAATACCAGCGTGAAACAGCAGTTTAATACTCCTGTGTTTCGTATGGTGAATTTAGAGAACCGGATACTCATTTGACTGGAATCGAGGCACTCCATCTAGGCCTCAAGGGTGACAACGCATCTGCATTTTGATTCTTAAGTGAGGTTAAATGTAGAGATCTACGGGCCACAGCATCCACTTACCATCAAGTGGATTGCGTGCTCGTTTGTCACTCTTACCCTTAAAAAAAAGAACTAGCTATAGCTGTGTATCAAAATTTAATTCATTCCCATATACAAAATTTTACAATTACAAAATGGCTCATTACAAATAAGAACAAGGTAACAAAATAAATAAAACACAATATATGACGACTCAAGTCTCCGGTTCTCGTTATCATAAACGATACAGAGCAGCATCATGCTGCTATTACACGCTGGTATTCTGTGCAAGTGTGCTCCTTCCCCAGTTGAGCCGATCCATTCGTAGTACATCCATAAATAACACAGCTACAGCGTGGCTAATTAACGAAAAACATATTCTACGTTGAATACACTAAGAATATTTACGTGGTAGAGCCATGCTGTAGTTATATTACGGTTGTAGCATGAATACCAGCGTAAAATAGCAGCTTAGTACTGCTGTGTTTCGTATGGTGTGTGTAGAAAACTGCAGACCCTTTTTACTGGAAACGAGGCATTCCATCTTAGTCTTTGGGGTAAAACCCAGTGCCAGCTCCTTCCACTTGACCGCATTCAGCGCAGAGTGGCTCGAATCGTCGACGACTCGAATCGTCGACGACCGAGTGCTTTCTGATCGGCTCGATTCACTGTCGCTGCGAAGAAATGGTGCTCTTTGCATTTTCTTTCGCATCTACTACGGGAAATGCTCTGCCGAATTGTTAGGATTAATACCAGCCGCCAAATTTCATGGGCGCACTACGCGGCAATCCTCTCAATACCATCCACACCATCTGAATGCTTAGTGGTCTACCACTGTATATTTTACTACGAGCTTTCTTCCGCATACGACCTCTCCATGGAATAGTTTACCACCGGCGATTTTTCCGGACCGATACGATCTAGGGACCTTCAAAAAAAACTCCTTTCTAAAGGGCCGGCAACGCACCTGCAATTCCTCTGGTGTTGCAGTTGTTCATGGGCGGCGGTAGTCACTCAACATAAGGTGAACTGCAAACGCATCTGCGTTTTGATTCTTAATCGAGGATAGACGTAGATGTCTATGGGTCACAGCATTCACTTACCATTAAGTGGACCGTGTGCTCGCTTGTCACCCGTATTCTATAAAAAATAGAAACTTCGTAAACAAGTCTACTGAAAAAAATATCACAAGTTATACCATAAGTCACTTTTAAATTTTCACGTTTTATTTATTTATTTATTATTTATTTAATACGAATCTAACAAAATCTAAGACACCCCATATGTTAAGATCTATGAAGCCGTTTACACTACGGCTACAAATTCTACCAAAGAAATAAACATATTTACATACATATACTCGGAAATCATTTCCCGCCTGAGGTCGGGTGAAATTATAAATTAAGTTTTTAAAAATTCATGCCACATGTCGCACTCTCGAAATGGGTACTAAAAAGTAGGTTGAATTGATTAACCTAATTACGTAGAAACAGCTCTGCGATCACCTCATTCTCAGAGGTCACTATTGTCTATATTCCCTTATTTCTAAATGATCCTTTTTGTTAGAGTGAACATTACTCTCTGAATAAATAATCGACTCTTTGGTGTAAAGCGACCGGCGTGACAACGCTCCTAGTATAAAACGACTAATTATAATAATACGTACAGCAAAGGAGTGGAATAATTTGCCAGTCTATCTTTCCGTCCGAATACTATCTGGGCGTCTTCAAGGCAAGAGTGAATAGACATTTGTTATGCTAAAATAGTGCGATTTACCACTTACCACAAAGAGGGCTTGTGATCAAGCACTGGCTGGCAAAGGCTTGTACAGAACCAGGTCTACGCTACATACAATTTCAGACCGTCTCTTTTCACCAAATTATGTTGCGAAATCTCGAAATTACGTTGAAAAAAAACGTTTTTTTTTTCAAATTCTTTCTCCTTCGATATCTCACGAACGAATGAACCGATTTTTATTTCCAAAACAGTATTCAACGTCATTTTTTGAGGTTAAGAGCTGATTAGTTTTTGAAATCAATCGGTAAAGCCGTTTAAAAGTTATTCTAAAAAAAACAGCTGTTTAAAAAAAATATTTTTGAGATTTCTCAAAAAACTCGATTTTAGAAAATCGGAGTAAAACTAATAACTTTTCAATTTTCTTAGCGAGAATTTAAAAATATTTTCCATACAATTTAATAGCTTCTCACACCGGTGCTACGATAACGTGTCTTAACTACACTGCAAGTTAACTGTTGAATATAAAAAAATATTCAAAGCGTGGTCCTGGTTCATCTGTGTCCATCGACTTCCTGTATCTGTACCAAGTTGTCACTCCATCTAGTGGTGAGCGCTCCTTAGATACCTTTAAGACAAAGTGTGTCAATTTATTTATTGATATATATTTATTTACTTACATAACATTTACGTGGAATTTTTCAGGAGACAACTATCGTCGCGTTCAGATATACACTGCGAGCACTGCTCAGTGCTCTCACTGGTGAAAAAAAATGGTTTCGTTATGGGTGTGTATCATTCAATATGTTATGCTTAATTGTTCTTTATACTTAATTGCTAACAATCGGCCTTTCCTGACATTTTCACGTCCCGTGAAAGGAAAGTATAAAATGTATTATCATATTAAGTTAATATTATTTGTAATTTTACAGTTTATTTTAAATTAATGAAATTACAATGCAAATAATATTGAAGCCCAATTCATGCCAGTGTACTACAGTACCCTAGGGAAATATATGACGTTATAAATCGCCGCCATTTTGTAAAGTGAGTACTGACGCTTGCGAGGTAAAGTGCGCTCAGTATTTTGATCACGTAATCAAAAAACTTCCACGAATGATTGTTATTATTTTTAATTAATATTGTTTTTCAAATAAACTGTGCTGTGCCGTGGTAGCTCAGATGGTTAGCGCTCGCTATAGTAGGCAAGCAACCCGGGCTTGATCCCCACCGGCACTAATGAAATTATTAATTGCAATTATAAGTGCTGATTAACTACGTGCTCGTCTGAGAAATCAAAAAAAATATTTTGAAGATGAAGATACGTGAAGTTCGCCAACACGCATTGGTGCAGCACGGCGGACACTTCCTTGTCCTGAAAATCCACTCAGGAACGAGGGGGGGGGGGCATATATAGGCTGTAACTATCCAAATGAACTTGGATATTTAAGTTTTAATAGCAACAACATTCAAATAATATTTTTTCTTGTTGGACAGAAAACGTGTACTAGATAAATATTTTCATTTGAAAACAGTGTCGAAAAATATGTATGACAGTGTACTGGACTGTGTTGCGTTTTAAACAGTAACCAGTACAGCAAACTAAAACGGAACGGCTTCACAGTATACTGAATTGACGTCACATCTTACAGTGGTCACAGTATATATCGGAACACATCCTGTATATTGTTTTTTTATTGTTTATAGGATAGCGTGACAAACGAGCACACAGACTACCTGAGAGTAAGTGGTTGCTGTGACCTATAGACTTTATAGAATCAGGCGTTACTTAGCGGAAATCCATTATAATAAAGATATTAATAGTTACTTTTCAGCCATCCGTTCAATAAAATAAAATTATGTGTCTTACCTAGTTTGAAGAGCACCACCCGCCCTCTCTCAATTGCGTACACTAATCCTGTCACCACTAATCCCAGCACCACTACTCCCAACATCACTACTCCCAACACCACTATTCTAGGAAAGACACACCATCTTCATCCATCGTGTTTCACCTCCACACGAGGAATCTTCATATGACATCACTAACAGTATCTTAAACTTAGGCGCCTAATAAAGCGGACAAATATCTTGAGGTGTATGTCAACATCGGAGCACTTCTTTCGTCATATCCACTAATAGTTAACATTCGCAGACACTTAATAAACTTTGCATCTCTTTAATCTATCAAATACCACTCTAACCCATTATTTGAACAATAAAACAGGAGCTACTGCTAAAGCTCTATAATAGAAATTTTAGGAACATACAATAATTTGTTACATATTATATATAACACGGTTTATTTTACTTTATTTTGATGAAATTCATTTTTATTGATAAACAAGCTCCTGAATCTAAACTATAACAAAATATAGAACCATATACAGCAATCTTCTGTAACTCCGTATATCAAGTATTATTAAAAATTACAACTATAAATCATATTAAATTGAAAAAAAAAACTTAAAAGAACAGTCATTGATCATAAGCTCACGGCTTAAAATTTTTACTAGAGAGAATTATCCTGGCGATCCTGATTAAAATACTAGAATAAAGTTTTTAAATTATTGTATACTCATCGATCCTTGATACGAGTGCAAGTTTTCAAGTCAATCGGCCGTCTACAGTGTGATGAAAATTACTTCAAAAGATTCCGGTACAAAGATACCAAGTGCAGTTAATAAAATAATATTCTGAGTGACTGACACAAACTTTCAACACAGCCCAACACACAACGACACTACACCCACACTAAATGGGACAAACACCATTAGGACAACGAATGGGACGCGTCGCACCCGCAGACGGGCACGACGCGTTCCAGCTCACACCGCGTACACGCCGTACACCCGCGTTACTGGACGGTTCTCACCGCCCAGACCATTGACCGACACGAGCTTAGCAGTCAGAGACGGGGGTCCGCACGCCCCCCCCCCTCCCTCGGACTGCAGTTAGATAGCTCAAAGAAAAACGCCTAAAAGGCGACATGATGATTGGTAACAATATCAAATCATAAACCATCTCATCATCATTCACCTCATTGCCTTTCCTTTTTTTGTTTTTTATTCGTAGCCGAGAATAGAAAAGTTAACGTTAACCTGTCTTTATTTACAAAAATTTTACGTATGTAAGTAAACAAAAACAAATTTTTTTTAAAATTAAAAACAGTGATGTACATTGTACATGCTGTAAATATTAGGAACAAGCACATGTTAGCTATACCAGTTACTCATCTCCGAATAGTCGATAATTCTTTCATGGGGCAATGTATACGCTTTCGCAAGAAAATCCCAGAAATTATATAGTTTTTATTAAGATACATGAGGGTGATGTGGTTACCTTAAGTTTTGCCACCCTTATAAAACCAAAACTAGGAGGAGAATAGAGACAAAAACGCAAAGTCGTACACTATAGCTAATATATTAAGAAAGAAATAGAAAACAAGCTTCGGCAATAATTAAGAATACTTCGAAAAGTCTACTTAAAAAAACTTACTTCAATACACACTGCTAAAATCGACTAAAATATTTACTATAATGTCAACTGTCAAAATGGCGTCGATAAAGCATCGCACTTTTGACCCTTTATTATTTGATTGACGGATGAAGAGCTAACGTATCATCACAAAGTCATCCATGCAAACAAGGCTGTAGGTTTTTGAGTCACAAGAAAGTGAACATATTAACCGGATGACCCTATACCCCCACGTACTATAAATAAATGTTGTTTAACAAGGGTTATTATCATACTACTTAAGAGTACGTGATTGGATAACAACCTCTGGGAATGCGGTGATCATTAGCTCTTTCTAAACGTTTTCGTATGTATTGTATAAAATATTATATTGATAATTAATTTTATTAAAAAATAATGTTTCTTGCTGGTCCTTTCCAGGGCAGAGGTTTTTTGCCGAACCAGTGGTAAAGCTTAGATAATTTTCGATAAATGTTCTAGTAATCTATATTGAATAAAAGTGATTCTATTCTATTCAATTCTAAAACGTCTGTATAAAGTTATATTTAAGATGTCACCCAGTTTACCCTCAGCGGGTGAAATTTTTATTCATATTTAAACGGAACCGACCTCGAAGTGGTCCATTGACTATTCAACACAAAAAAGCATTGAAATCCGTTTAGAATCGGCAAAGATAAGGCGTGGTATACATACAAAAAATACGGTCAAATTCCTCCTTTTTCTTAAAGTCAGAAAATTATTTTTTGTGAATAGTGCCAATGTTGTCCCAACTATAAACTCTGTTAGAACTTCCAGGAGTTAAAAAAGGTTTACATAGATCCTGCGAAATGAGATCACGTCATCGGGACGAGTTTGCAGACTTCGAAAGTCTTTTATACTCCTCGCTCGCAAGTTAAAGAAAGGGAGACAGGATATTGATTAGGTATTGAAGACGCGGCAAGAATTTAAATTTGGAATGGATTTATTTTTATAAAAAAGTTATATGTACACTACATGGCCTTTGGCATTTGTTTTTTTAACATTACTTACAAACCAATACAATAGGATTTTCGTTAGGATTTCCTGTAGAATATAGGCAGCGTTTTAGATACATCGAGACCTGTTGGTCTAATCACTAACTTTTTGACACCAAAATAATAATCTCCTCGTTCTTCTTGAAAAATGTTCTCTATATATAAAAAGCGGCCAAGAGCGTGTCGGGCTACGCCCAGTGTAGGGTTCCGTAGTTTCCCATTCGTCACAATAAGTGTTCCCACTTATGAGTTTAAAGGTGGGTGTCCATTATGTTCGCGCTCCAGCAGCGCTCCGCGCACCTGCAACTGCTCCCGGTAGTGGGTACCGTTGTTTCCATCCAAGTTCAAAATGATTTTCCTAGAAAGTCGTTATAAAGTTCTACTTTTCAGATTTTTTTCATATTTTCTAAACTTATGGTTCAATAGTCAGATGGGGGATATATTGATTTTTATTTTTGGAGCGATTATTTCCGAAATTATTGACATTATCAAAAAATGATTTTAGTAAACCCATATTCATTTTTAAATACCTTTCCAACGATATATCACACGTTAGGGTTGAAATTAAAAATAAAAAATTACTTCCCACTTTACATATAAGGGGGCTACCCTAATAAAACAATTTTTATTTTACCACTTTGTCGGCGTGATTGATACACATATTGGTACCAAATTTCAGCTTTGTAGTGCTAACGGTCACAGTGATTAAGCGAGGACGGACAGACGGACAGACAGACATGGCGAAACTATAAGGGTTCCTAGTTGACTACGGAACCCTAAAAATCAACTGCTGTTCATTAGTCTCGGTAAAATAAAAAACGGTTTGACCGATTTTGATGAAATTGTTTGTGTGTGTTTGAATGGGTCCCTAGATGGCTTAGATTTGCATTTGGACACGATAGGTGGGGCTGTTGTCGAGATACAGAAATCACCCGAGCGAAGCCGGGGTGGCTCGCTAGTCCTTTATATTTATTGGCTACCTCATTTTGTGGTCGAAAGCGTGATTGCAAATTATGTGGTCCCGGGTTCGAATCATTTATTGCGATTGTTGGTAAAAATTTCTTAGTAGCAGCCTACAGTCGGCAATATGACAGTGTT
This sequence comes from Parnassius smintheus behrii, assembly GCA_036936625.1. Taxonomy (NCBI): domain Eukaryota; kingdom Metazoa; phylum Arthropoda; class Insecta; order Lepidoptera; family Papilionidae; genus Parnassius; species Parnassius smintheus. The sequence goes on along the minus strand of JAUPFT010000027.1, from coordinate 14,063,779 downwards.
TCTCACCCTTCGTTTGATCATTCTCCGGTCGTGTCTGAATGCCGTTCCATCAGTGCTATGAGAATGAGGCAATACAGAGTGCACCTGTGCTAGCGCATACACTCGTACACTATAATCCTGACTACAACCAAAATTTTAATTAGAACATAAGCTTCAATTTCAAATAATACTAGTTTTCACATTTCTCTTATACAATTTCGCTGATATCTACTAAACGGGTTATCTGATGTTCATAATTGTAATTGATACAATTGTTCTATACCTAATCCTATCTACATGTATATATATAAACGTTTATTCTCGATTAAGAATTAAAACGCAGATACATTGTTACTCTGAGGACTAAGATGGAATGCCTTGTTTCCAGTAAAAAAAGTCTCCGGATCTCTGCACTCACCATACGAAACAGCAGTATTAAGCCACTATTTTACGCTGGTATTCTGTGAGAGCGTGGCCCTTCCCCGGTCGAGTTGACCCATTCGTGCTACAACCATAATATATCTGCAGCGTAGCTCTACTACGTAAAAAAATAAAATATATCTACAGACAAATATTCTCATTTTCAACTTACGTAATAATTATACCAAAATTCTAACAACATTCAAAATCGTCTTCAAACTTACTTTAGTCAGTCTAACTAGATTACGAAATTCAAGTTAAATAGTCTATTTGTAGTGAAATAAACACAATATTCTACAAACCTCTTCACAATCTAATTAATGTAATATATTATAAAAAATTGGTTGCTCCTGCTGGCCATCTGCTGCAACTTCCCGCTAATTTCAAACGCAAAGCGCTCCAAATTTCACCAAATTATGACGTTGAATATGAATTATCGGAGTTATTTAAAAAAATCAATTTTTTCATAATTTTGACCAGACCGGTGGCGATCGACGTAGTTTTTCAAGGTTAAAAGCTGAATAATTTTGGAATCGATCGGTAGAGCCGTTTAAATGTTATTCCAAAAAAAAAACAGTTTTTCATTGTTTTTATTTTTGAGATTCTCAAAATCTACCGATCCGAATTGGTTAAAATTCATAGGAAATCTAAGTTTATTGAAATACTTTGGAAATCTGCTTCGTTCATTTCAATCGGTCAAGCCGTTCAAAAATTATAAGAGGTTTATATACAAACACGACAAATTAAGAGAAATCGATTTCCCTTACGAACTAAGTCAGTGTTGTGATAGTATGTGTGATGTTTTAGCACATCGAACTGTAATAGATAAATTATATATGTTAATACTTTGTCTGAGGCCTCTAAGTACAGTTACGATAGTGATCGCGAGCGGGAGATAGTCAAAAGGTGTGGTCGACCTATACTAGGGTGGAACTGCCACGTGCGCGATGCTCACCGGGATGCTCGACAAAAATTCCTAAATTGGATTTGGCATGGGAAACCGCGTGGTGGGTTTATTTATAATGATATGATGGAATCTAAAAGAGTATTTAAACGAAAACTTAAATTTTGTCAAAATAATCAAAACCAGATCAAGATGAATAAACTAGCGTATCAACATAGGAATAAAGATTTTCGTGGGTTTTGGAAGCATACTAAGCAGAGTTCTAGAGCAGGTACCCCGGTGAGCGTTGGGGGTGTAAATGAACCGGCGAAGATAGCCAATCTTTTTAAGAGTCAGTTCCGGGTTCAGTCTTCTTTACAGTCACATGTTAAAGTCGATGCCGAGGTTCATCACCACACTGGTGCATCAACTCATGTGCCCGATCGCATCACCGCCAGGGACATCGCTGTTTTGATAAATGGCATGACTGGAGGAAAGTCACCTGGTCACGATTGCCCTAGCATCGAGCACTTTCAGTTCGCTGGTCCGCACTTACCTAGACTACTGGCGCTCTTTTTCACCCTATGTATGAGGCACTCGTATTTGCCGGAAGAGCTGATGAGAACGGTCGTAGTTCCGATTTTGAAAAACAAAACTGGAGATATTTCAGATATGTGCAACTATCGGCCCATTTCATTAGCGACAACTGCGGCTAAGATACTTGACAGTATGCTTGAGAGACAGTTAAAAGTACATATTAAATTAAACGATGCACAATTTGGTTTTAGACCAAATCTATCAACTGAGTGTGCGATACTGTCGCTGAAGCACGCTGTGTGGTATTACACTGTAAGGAATACGCCAGTGTACGCAGCCTTCCTGGATCTTTCAAAGGCTTTCGACCTTGTCAGGTATGACATTCTGTGGGATAAATTGCGAAAGGCTGGTCTACCCGTCTCGTACATTAGTATTTTTAGCTATTGGTACGATCATCAAATTAATCAGGTAAGGTAGCCTAGTGCACTGTCGGACGTGCGTGACGTGACGTAGTGTACAAATTGGAATGCGGTGTGAGACAAGGGGGATTAACCTCACCTACGCTTTCTAATTTATATTTAAATGAACTGATGGATAGACTCGGGAGTGCACGTGTCGGCTGCTCTATTGATGGACTCTGCATGTACAACATCAGTTACGCAGACGACATGGTGCTTCTAAGCCCGTCAGTCAGTGCACTCAGATGGGTTTTGTTCATATGTGAGGTTTATGCAGAAGCCCACGGTCTTAAATTTAATGTCACGAAGAGTGAGCTCATGGTGTTTAAGGTGGGCACGAAGAAACCAAATTTCGTACCACCTGTAACTTTAGGGAGTGTTGCACTTAAACGAGTAACTGAATTTAAGTACCTAGGCCATGTCGTTACCGAAGATTTAAAAGATGATAAAGACATTGAAAGAGAAAGGAGAGCGCTGGCTGTCCGCTGCAATATGCTGGTCCAGCGGTTCTTACGCTGTACAGCCGAGGTAAAAGTTATTTTATTTAAGCCGAACAACCGGAGATGACATGCCTAAGTGACTCACCGGGATGGCGACAAGCTCGACAGACGTCGATGGTGCCATCCTTTAGGATGTATCTCCGATAGTTGTTGGTCTTAATAACCTGATCCTGTATTGCACAGACAAAACCCTCGGTTTCCCCGAAGAGGTCACCGAAACGTAGCCAGTTGAGGGAGGCGACTGTATCTACGAAGGGCTCATGTAGAGCCTTGTAGTACCTCCCGTGGAGCTCCTTCTCCTTCCATACGTTCTCCCGGTCGGAAATGCTAAGCACTGCTGGGTCCTGCCATTGCTCGTTGGCTAAGGATAGAGGGGTAAGCCCTTTATCACTAGAAATGACGTCATTATAGAATGGATCATCCGATCTCGCCAAAAAGTATTGACGGAGACTGCACACTTCGCGATTATGCATGGTGAGCGCGCTCAGAAAGCCACGCCCACCATGCTTTCGCGGCAAGTACAGCCTCATTACCGACGATCTCGGATGATGCATCCTATGGGACGTCATGGTAGTGCGGACTTTTCTATCCAGGGCGTTAAGCTCAGTCTGAGTCCACCTGAGTATGCCAAAGGTATACATGAGGACAGGCATGACCCAGCAGTTATATGCGCGTGACTTATTCACACCGGACAAAAGGCTGTGAAGCACTTTGGTCAAGCGTGCATAAAACACGTCGCAAACTGAATGTTTCATACCAGCCTCATCGATACCGATGTTCTGTGACATACCCAGGTATCGGTATGTTTCAGCCTCGGAAAGGGTCCTTAAGTTGACGGGCATAGACAAGTCTATGCCCTCAGAGTTAGCAACCCTTCCCCTTTCAACATGGAGGACCGCACATTTATCCGTCCCCAGCTCCATTCCAATGGAACTGCTAAATTCACAAGTGATGTTTGGCAGTTCCATAAGATGGGAGCGACCGGAGGCGAATAACTTGAGGTCATCCATATAGAAAAGGTGGGTCACTTTTGTCCCTCCTTTCCGCAGCTAAAATCCCCTCCCGGAGCCCTCCAGTAAGGTACTGAGAGGGTTAAGAGAGAGGCAGAACCAGATTGGACTCAGACAATCGCCCTGGAAGATACCCCTTCTTATCCTTATGTGGTCCTCCGCAGCCGTCATCCGCTCGCCCAGATGACAAAGAATCTTACTCCACTGCCCCATACACTGCTCGAGGAAGTCTCTAACTGTACAGTCAATCTTGTACAGCTCGAGGACCCTCTTTAGCCATGTATGGGGCACCGAGTCGAACGCCTTTCTGTAGTCTATCCAGGCGGCAGAGAAGTTCCGACGGTTGCGTTTTACCACTTTGCCTATGACCGCGTCAATGAGGAGTGGTTCCTGAGTTCCACGACCACCGCCCCGACATCCATTTTGAGCGCGTGACATCACCGGGTTTAGCTCCAGGTGACGAGTGATTCTCGCGCTCAAAATGGATGTCAGTGTCTTATATATGGTGGGTAGACACGTGATGGGGCGGTATTTGCTCGGGTCTGTGGTATCCTCATCTTTAGGAACCAAGTGAGTGATCCCAGTAGTGAAGAGGCTCGGGAGTGACTTCTGGTCGAGAGCCTCTTGAAACTGTCGGGCGAGCACAGCGTGACACACTATGAACCCCTTCAGCCAGTAATGATGCAGCCCGTCGAGCCCCGGACTTTTCCAGTTCGGGGCCCTACGGACCGCCTCAGCCACGTCATCTGGCGTTATGGTGATGGGGTCCATAGGCGTAACACTCGCACCCTGGCTCGCCACAACTTCCATCCAAGGGCCCTCGCTGTGGTTTACGGGCTCTGACCACAGGCCACGCCAGAATGCAATAATGTCAGCCTGATCCGGTCCTTGGCCCGCTCCATATACCTTTGGTCGCTCCAATGATTTATAGAGCCTCTTCTGATCACTCTGGAAGAGACGATTCTGGTTGAACCGCCTTGACCCCTCGGAAAATCGTCGAATCCGCTTCCCCCAAGCAGCGATCTTTTGCTTCAGCTCGTCTATGCGCTCCGTTAGTTTCTGCGTGATATCCGGCTGGGACAAACTGATATTTGTCCAAGCAAACGCCATCCTAACGGTGCGCATAATCCTCGGTCTATTATTACCCGACCTGAAGCTTGTCAGTCTGCCGATAAGGGCCCTTGCCTTTGCGATACGGTCCTCGATTCTTTTCCTCCAGGCTGGGATGGCGCTACTTTGTGTAGTAGCGCGTCCAGCCATGGGAAGTTTGGCGCCAATAATACGGCAAACTGCCATTGCGGCGCCAAAGAGAATCGAGTCCGTCTCGCAAAGGTCCCGGCTGGCTTCCAAATAGGTCACCAGCATTGGGTTAAGAGCCCTCACGACAGCCCGATTTCGCTTGCTTAGGGGTATGCGGGGAAGTCGCGGTCGATTTTCAAGAGGGGTGCTGCGCGTTTCCAAAATCGCCTCTTCCAATATACTCCTCATTTGCTCTAGTTCTTGGGAGGCTATTTCATCGTCGTTCGAATCAACCACAACTGGAAGATCCATGGCGGCTTCCACGTGTAGATGCTGGTCTGTCGAATGTGGAGCTGCATCTCCAGCCATAGCCGATTCATTCGACGACGGAATAGCCTCACGTCGTAGTCGTTCGAGTTCGGCATCATCAAATATTTTCGAGCGCATGATGTACCGAACTCGGTCTGCCAGGTTTTGTTCCGTGACGGGGATAGACGGCTCCAGCTCAGCAAAAAAGCAATGCATCCGAGACCTATACGCTATTCCCACAGTTTCTTCCCCTTTCGCCCTATAGTACGCCCGCAATGCGTTTTCGTTCATGGATTTTGTCCAACGCATGCGACGTGCTCCACCAGCGGCGGGTGCCGCTTGCTGGGTCCGAGAAGACCCAGCCGACACCAAGCCTTCTGGTGGGGATGATGGATGCGAGGGGCTGCTAGGTGATCGTGCAGCTCCTCGCGCTCGGCTGGCGGCCCGCATGCTGCCGCGTCCAGCGCCAGCTCCAGACGCGCCCCGGCGACCCCCAGGCAGCGGCCCTATGCGCGTTCCTTTTTGTGTTTCTTCCATCATCCATTTTATGGGCGCCAAATAACGGGAGACGCCCAAGCCCGGCACCGTTTCGTGGTTGGGTCATATGCACAAACGGACCTTTGCATCTACAATTTTTTCTAGGCACGGCGCTCACACCTCTTGGCAGGATGCTGACTGACTGCGCCGACGTCGCAGTTTTGTCACATAACTGTTACGTCAGCGGGCGATGGGGTCGTCACTTCCCTACGCCTTTTTATTATTATTATTGTGGGGTATCTATATAGTTTTCTCATCTGGTTGGGTGCTATAAATATATAATTATAAATGAAAATGAAAAGATAAATATACATAAATATCAATAACATAAAATAAATATAAAAGTACATAAATAAATAAAAGCCCAACCAGATGGAGGCCCTCGGCAGGGGAGACCAAACGGCCGAGGGTTAGGGGGAAAGGGAAAGAAACCGGCGGACGATGCGGGCGGTATCGAGGAGCACCGCCTTCTGCATTTGAACCTGGAGCGGCCCGCCACGTAGTCCCAGGCGCCTCAGATGACCCGAGAGGCTGACTGGGATTAGCCCGTTTGCAGAGACGACTACAGGAATAATTTCGGTCGGCAGACCACCCCACATGTCGGTCACCTCGTGAGCCAGGTCCAGATATTTTGTTTGCTTGTCTGTTTCGGCTTTCACGAGGTTCTCGTCATACGGAATGGTAATGTCGACCAAAAATATCCTTGACTGTGCCCGGTCCATCAGCACAATATCAGGCTTATTCGCAAGAATAGTCCTGTCTGTGATGATGGCCCGGTCCCAATAGAGCCTGGCGCGATCATTTTCGAGCACGGCTTCCGGCAAGTACTTGTAATACGGCAATTTCCGATCCACGAGACCGTATTTCAGAGCGAGCTCCTGGTGTAGAATTCTGGCTACTAGGTTGTGCCTGTGCAAGTACTCAGAGTTAGAAAGCGCCGAACAACCGGAGATAACATGCCTAAGTGACTCACCGGGACGGCAACAAGCTCGACAGATGTCGACGGTGCCATCCTTTAGGATGTATCTCCGATAGTTGTTGGTCTTAATAACCTGATCCTGTATTGCACAGACAAAACCCTCGGTTTCCCCGAAGAGATCACCAAAGCGTAGCCAGTGGAGGGAGGCTACTGTGTCTACGAAAGGCTCATGTAGAGCCTTGTAGAACCTCCCGTGGAGCTCCTTCTCCTTCCATACGGTCTCCCGGTCGGAAATGCTCTGCACTGCCGGGTCTTGCCATTGCTCGTTGGCTAAGGATAGAGGGGTAAGTCCTTTATCACAAGAAATGACGTCCTTATAGAATGGATCATCCGATCTCGCCAGGAAGTAATCACGGAGGCTGCACACTTCGCGATTGTGCATGGTGAGCGCGCTCAAGAAGCCACGACCACCATGCTTCCGCGGCAAGTACAGCCTCATTACCGACGATCTCGGATGATGCATCCTATGGGACGTCATGGTAGTGCGGACTTTTCTATCCAGGGCGTTAAGTTCAGTCTGAGTCCACCTGAGTATGCCAAAGGTATACATGAGGACAGGCATGACCCAGCCGTTATATGCGTGTGCCTTATTCACACCGGACAAAAGGCTGTTAAGCACTTTGGTCAAGCGTGCATAAAACACGTCGCAAACTGACTGTTTCATACCAGTCTCATCGATACCGATGTTTTGTGACATACCCAGGTATCGGTATGTTTCAGCCTCGGAAAGGGTCCTTAAGTTGACGGGCACAGATAAGTCTGCGCCCTCAGAGTTAGCAACCCTTCCCCTCTCAACATGGAGGACCGCACACTTATCCGTCCCAAGCTCCATTCCAATGGAATTGCTAAATTCACAAGTGATGTTTAGCAATTCCATAAGATGGGAGCGACTGGAGGCGAATAACTTGAGGTCATCCATATAGAAAAGGTGGGTCACTTTTGTCCCTCCTTTCCGTAGCTGAAATCCCCTCCCGGAGCCCTCCAGTAAGGTACTGAGAGGGTTCAGAGAGAGGCAGAACCAGATTGGACTCAGACAATCGCCCTGGAAGATACCCCTTCTTATCCTTATGTGGTTCTCCGCAGCCATCATCCGCTCACCCAGATGACAAAGGATCGTACTCCACTGCCCCATACACTGCTCGAGGAAGTCTCTAACTGTACAGTCTATCTTGTACAGCTCGAGGACTCTCTTTAGCCATGTATGGGGCACCGAGTCGAATGCCTTTCTGTAGTCTATCCAGGCGGCGGAGAAGTTCCGACGGTTGCGTTTCACCACTTTGCCAATGACCGCGTCAATGAGGAGTGGTTCCTTGGTTCCACGACCACCGCCCCGACATCCATTTTGAGCGCGCGACATCACCTGATTTGAGTCCAGGTGACAAGTGATTCTCGCGCTCAAAATGGATGTTAGTGTCTTGTATATTGTCGGTAGACAAGTGATGGGGCGGTATTTGCTCGGGTCTGTGGTACCCTGGTCTTTAGGAACCAAATGAGTGATCCCAGTAGTGAAGAGGCTTGGGAGCGACTTCTGGTTGAGAGCCTCTTGAAACTGTCGGGCGAGCACAGAGTGACACACCATGAACCCCTTCAGCTAGTAGTGATGCAGCCCGTCAAGCCCCGGACTTTTCCAGTTCGGGGCCCTACGGACTGCCTCAGCTACGTCATCCGGCGTTATGATGACGGGGTCCATGGGCGTAATACCCGCACACTGACTCGCCACAACTTCTGTCCAAGGGCCCTCGCTGTGGTTTACGGGCTCTGACCACAGGCCGCGCCAGAATGCTGCACTGTCGGCCTGATTCGGTGCTGGACCCGTTCCACTTACCATTGGTCGCTCCAATGATTCATAGAGCCTCTTCTGATCACTCTGGAAGAGACGATTCTGGTTGAACCGTGTCGACCTCTCGGTATATCGCCGAATCCGCTTTCCCCAAGCAGCGATTCTCTGCTTCAGATCATCTATGCGCTCCGTCAGTTTTTGCGTTATATCCGGCTGGGACAAACTGACATTTGTCCCAGCAAACGCCATCCTGACGGTGCGCACAATTCTTGGCCTGTTGTTGCCTGATCTGAAGCATATCAGTCTGCCGATGAGAGCTCTAGCCCTTGCGATACGTTCCTCAACTCTTCTTCTCCATGCTGGGATAGCGCTACTATGGCCAGTAGCGCGTCCAGCCGTGGAAACCTTGGCGCCTATGATACGGCAGACTGCCAGCGCGGCGCCAAAAAGAATTGAGTCCGTCTCGCAAAGGTCCCGGCTGGCTTCCAAATAGGTAACCAGCATTGGGTTCAGAGCCCTCACGACAGCCCGATTCCGCTTGCTTAGGGCTATGCGGGGAAGTCGCGGTCGATTTTCGAGAGGCGTACTGCGCGTTTCCACAATCGCCTCTTCCAATATACTCCTCATATGCTCTAATTCCAGTTCCTGGGCGACTGTTCCATCATCGTTTGAATCAACCACAACTGGGGTATTCACGGCGGCATCCACGTTTGCGGATTGCTCTACCATTTGTGGCGCCGCATCCTCAGCCGTAGCATTCTCATCCGACGAGGGAACAGCCTCACGTCGTAGCCGTTCGAGTTCGGCGGCATCAAATATATTTGAGCGCAAGATATACCGAACTCGGTCTGCCAGGTTTTGCTCTGTGACGGTTAAAGATGGCTCCAGCTCAGCAAAAAGACGATGCATCCTAGCCCGATACGCCAAACATCCAGTTTCTTCCCCTTTTGCCCTAAAGTACGCCCGCAGTGCGTTTGCCTTCATTTCTTGTGACCAACGCATGCGACGTGCTCCACCAGCGGCGGGTGCCGCTTGCTGAGTCCGAGAAGACCCAGCCGACACCAAGCCTTCTGGTGGGGATGATGGATGCGGAGGGCTGCTAGGTGACCGTGCAGCTCCTCGCGCTCGGCTGGCGACCCGCATGCTGCCGCGTCCAGCGCCAGCTCCAGACGCGCCCCGGCGACCCCCAGGCAGCGGCCCTTTGCGCACTATCTTCTTATCCATCATCCATTATTTGGGCGTCCATTAACGGGAGACGCCCAGGCCCGGCACCGTTTCGTGTGTAGCCATAAGCACAAACGGGCCTCTGCACCCTAAATTCTGCCGAGGCACGGCGCTCACACCTCTCGCAAGGCGCTGACTGACTGCGTTGACGTAGCAGTTTTGTCACTTAACTGTTACGTCAGCGGGCGATGGGGTCGTCAATTCCCTACGCCTTTTATTTTTATTATTTATTATTATTATTATATTTATTATTATTATTATTATTATTATTATTATTATTGTGGGCTATCAATATAGTTTTCTCATCTGGTTGGGTTCTATAAATATATAATTATAAATGGAAATGAAAAGATAAATATACATAAATATCAATAACATAAACTAAATATAAAAATACATATATAAATAAAAGCCCAACCAGATGGAGGCCCTCGGCAGGGGAGACCAAACGGCCGAGGGTTAGGGGGAAAGGGAAAGAAACCGGCGGACGATGCGGGCGGTATCGAGGAGCACCGCCTTCTGCATCTGAGCCTGGAGCGGCCCGCCACGTAGACCCAGCCGCCTCAGATGACCCGAGAGGCTGACTGGGATTAGCCCGTTTGCAGAGACGACTACAGGAATAATTTCGGTCGGCAGACCACCCCACATGTCGGTCACCTCGTGAGCCAGGTCCAGATATTTTGTTTGCTTATCTGTTTCGGCTTTCACGAGGTTTTCGTCACACGGAATGGTAATGTCGACCAAAAATATCCTTGACTGTGCCCGGTCCATCAGCACAATATCAGGCTTATTCGCAAGAATAGTCCTGTCTGTGATGATGGCCCGGTCCCAATAGAGCCTGGCGCGATCATTTTCGAGCACGGCTTCCGGCAAGTACTTGTAATACGGCAATTTCCGATCCACGAGACCGTATTTCAGAGCGAGCTCCTGGTGTAGAATTCTGGCTACTAGGTTGTGCCTGTGCAAGTACTCAGAGTTAGAAAGCGCCGAACAACCGGAGATGACATGCCTAAGTGACTCACCGGGATGGCGACAAGCTCGACAGATGTCGATGGTGCCATCCTTTAGGATGTATCTCCGATAGTTGTTGGTCTTAATAACCTGATCCTGTATTGCACAGACAAAACCCTCGGTTTCCCCGAAGAGGTCCACCAAAGCGTAGCCAGTGGAGGGAGGTTACTGTGTCTACGAAAGGCCCATGTAGAGACTTGTAGAACCTCCCGTGGAGCTCCTTCTCCTTCCATACGGTCTCCCGGTCGGAAATTGTCTGCACTGCCGGGTCTTGCCATTGCTCGTTGGCTAAGGATAGAGGGGTAAGTCCTTTATCACAAGAAATGACGTCCTTATAGAATGGATCATCCGATCTCGCCAGGAAGTAATTACGGAGGCTGCACACTTCGCGATTATGCATGGTGAGCGCGCTCAAGAAACCACGCCCACCATGCTTTCGCGGCAAGTACAGCCTCATTACCGACGATCTCGGATGATGCATCCTGTGGGACGTCATGGTAGTGCGGACTTTTCTATCCAGGGCGTTAAGTTCAGTCTGAGTCCACCTGAGTATGCCAAAGGTATACATGAGGACAGGCATGACCCAGCCGTTATATGCTTGTGTCTTATTCACACCGGACAAAAGGCTGTTAAGCACTTTGGTCAAGCGTGCATAAAATACGTCGCAAACTGACTGTTTCATACCAGCCTCATCGATACCGATGTTCTGTGACATACCCAGGTATCGGTATGTTTCAGCCTCGGAAAGGGTCCTTAAGTTGACGGGCATAGATAAGTCTATGCCCTCAGAGTTAGCAACCCTACCCCTCTCAACATGGAGTACCGCACACTTATCCGTCCCCAGCTCCATTCCAATGGAATTGCTAAATTCACAAGTGATGTTTAGCAATTCCATAAGATGGGAGCGACTGGAGGCGAATAACTTGAGGTCATCCATATAGAAAAGGTAGGTCACTTTTGTCCCTCCTTTCCGTAGCTGAAATCCCCTCCCAGAGCCCTCCAGTAAGGTACTGAGAGGGTTCAGAGAGAGGCAGAACCATATTGGACTCAGACAATCGCCCTGGAAGATACCCCTTCCTATCCTTATGTGGTTCTCCGCAGCCGTCATCCGCTCGCCCAGATGACAAAGGATCGTACTCCACTGCCCCATACACTGCTCGAGGAAGTTTCTAACTGTACAGTCTATCTTGTACAGTTCGAGGACTCTCTTTAGCCATGTATGGGGCACCGAGTCGAATGCCTTTCTGTAGTCTATCCAGAATTATTATTATTATTATTATTATTATTATTATGTGGGCTATCAATATAGTTTTCTCATCTGGTTGGGTTCTATAAATATATAATTATAAATGGAAATGAAAAGATAAATATACATAAATATCAATAACATAAACTAAATATAAAAATACATATATAAATAAAAGCCCAACCAGATGGAGGCCCTCGGCAGGGGAGACCAAACGGCCGAGGGTTAGGGGGAAAGGGAAAGAAACCGGCGGACGATGCGGGCGGTATCGAGGAGCACCGCCTTCTGCATCTGAGCCTGGAGCGGTCCGCCACGTAGACCCAGCCGCCTCAGATGACCCGAGAGGCTGACTGGGATTAGCCCGTTTGCAGAGACGACTACAGGAATAATTTCGGTCGGCAGACCACCCCACATGTCGGTCACCTCGTGAGCCAGGTCCAGATATTTTGTTTGCTTATCTGTTTCGGCTCTCACGAGGTTTTCGTCACACGGAATGGTAATGTCGACCAAAAATATCCTTGACTGTGCCCGGTCCATCAGCACAATATCAGGCTTATTCGCAAGAATAGTCCTGTCTGTGATGATGGCCCGGTCCCAATAGAGCCTGGCGCGATCATTTTCGAGCACGGCTTCCGGCAAGTACTTGTAATACGGCAATTTCCGATCCAAGAGACCGTATTTCAGAGCGAGCTCCTGGTGTAGAATTCTGGCTACTAGGTTGTGCCTGTGCAAGTACTCAGAGTTAGAAAGCGCCGAACAACCGGAGATGACATGCCTAAGTGACTCACCGGGATGGCGACAAGTTCGACAGATGTCGATGGTGCCATCCTTTAGGATGTATCTCCGATAGTTGTTGGTCTTAATAACCTGATCCTGTATTGCACAGACAAAACCCTCGGTTTCCCCGAAGAGGTCACCAAAGCGTAGCCAGTGGAGGGAGGTTACTGTGTCTACGAAAGGCCCATGTAGAGACTTGTAGAACCTCCCGTGGAGCTCCTTCTCCTTCCATACGGTCTCCCGGTCGGAAATTGTCTGCACTGCCGGGTCTTGCCATTGCTCGTTGGCTAAGGATAGAGGGGTAAGTCCTTTATCACAAGAAATGACGTCCTTATAGAATGGATCATCCGATCTCGCCAGGAAGTAATTACGGAGGCTGCACACTTCGCGATTATGCATGGTGAGCGCGCTCAAGAAACCACGCCCACCATGCTTTCGCGGCAAGTACAGCCTCATTACCGACGATCTCGGATGATGCATCCTGTGGGACGTCATGGTAGTGCGGACTTTTCTATCCAGGGCGTTAAGTTCAGTCTGAGTCCACCTGAGTATGCCAAAGGTATACATGAGGACAGGCATGACCCAGCCGTTATATGCTTGTGTCTTATTCACACCGGACAAAAGGCTGTTAAGCACTTTGGTCAAGCGTGCATAAAACACGTCGCAAACTGACTGTTTCATACCAGCCTCATCGATACCGATGTTCTGTGACATACCCAGGTATCGGTATGTTTCAGCTTCGGAAAGGGTCCTTAAGTTGACGGGCATAGATAAGTCTATGCCCTCAGAGTTAGCAACCCTACCCCTCTCAACATGGAGTACCGCACACTTATCCGTCCCCAGATCCATTCCAATGGAATTGCTAAATTCACAAGTGATATTTAGCAATTCCACAAGATGGGAGCGACTGGAGGCGAATAACTTGAGGTCATCCATATAGAAAAGGTGGGTCACTTTTGTCCCTCCTTTCCGTAGCTGAAATCCCCTCCCGGAGCCCTCCAGTAAGGTACTGAGAGGGTTCAGAGATAGGCAGAACCATATTGGACTCAGACAATCGCCCTGGAAGATACCCCTTCCTATCCTTATGTGGTTCTCCGCAGCCGTCATCCGCTCGCCCAGATGACAAAGGATCGTACTCCACTGCCCCATACACTGCCCGAGGAAGTCTCTAACTGTACAGTCTATCTTGTACAGTTCGAGGACTCTCTTTAGCCATGTATGGGGCACCGAGTCGAATGCCTTTCTGTAGTCTATCCAGGCGGCGGAGAAGTTCCGACGGTTGCGTTTCACCACTTTGCCAATGACCGCGTCAATGAGGAGTGGTTCCTTGGTTCCACGACCACCGCCCCGACATCCATTTTGAGCGCGCGACATCACCTGATTTGAGTCCAGGTGACGAGTGATTCTCGCGCTCAAAATGGATGTTAGTGTCTTGTATATGGTCGGCAGACACGTGATGGGGCGGTATTTGCTCGGGTCTGTGGTAACCTGGTCTTTAGGAACCAAATGAGTGATCCCAGTAGTGAAGAGGCTCGGGAGCGACTTCTGGTTGAGAGTCTCTTGGAACTGTCGGGCGAGCACAGTGTGACACACCACAAACCCCTTCAGCCAGTAGTGATGCAGCCCGTCGAGTCCCGGACTTTTCCAGTTCGGGGCCCTACGGACCGCCTCAGCTACGTCATCCGGCGTTATGGTGACGGGGTCCATGGGCGTAATACCCGCACACTGACTCGCCACAACTTCCGTCCAAGGGCCCTCGTTGTGGTTTACGGGCTCTGACCACAGGCCGCGCCAGAATGCGACCGTGTCGGCCTGATTCGGTACTGGGCCCGTTCCACTTACCATTGGTCGCTCCAATGATTTATAGAGCCTCTTCTGATCACTCTGGAAGAGACGATTCTGGTTGAACCGTGTCGACCTCTCGGTATATCGCCGAATTCGCTTTCCCCAAGCAGCGATTCTCTGCTTCAGGTCGTCTATGCGCTCCGTCAGTTTTTGCATTATATCCGGCTGGGACAAACTAATATTTGTCCCAGCAAACGCCATCCTGACGGTGCGCACAATCCTTGGCCTGGTATTGCCTCACCTGAAGCATATCAGTCTGCCGATGAGAGCCCTAGCCTTTGCGATACGTTCTTCAATTCTTGTTCTCCAGGCTGGGATAGCACTACTTTGTCCAGTAGTGCGTCCAGCCGTGGAAAGTTTGGCACCTATAATACGGCAGACTGCCAGTGCGGCGCCAAAGAGAATTGAGTCCGTCTCGCAAAGGTCCCGGCTGGCTTCCAAATAGGTCACCAGCATTGGGTTCAGAGCCCTCACGACAGCCCGATTCCGCTTGCTTAGGGCTATGCGGGGAAGTCGCGGTCGATTTTCGAGAGGCGTACTGCGCGTTTCCATAATCGCCTCTTCCAAGGTACTCCTCATTTGCTCTATTTCTAGTTCCTGGGTGAATGTTCCATCATCATTTGAATCAGCAACCACTGGGGTATTCACGGCGGCATCCACGTGTGCGGGTTGTTCTGCAACTTGTGGCACCGCACCCTCAGTCGTAGCGTTTTCATTTGATGAGGGAACAGCCTCACGTCGTAGCCGTTCGAGTTCGGCGCCATCAAATATATTTGAGCGTAAGATATACCGAACTCGGTCTGCCAGGTTTTGCTCGGTGACAGTAATAGATGGCTCCAGCTCAGTAAAAAGACGATGCATCCTAGCCCGATACGCGAAACCTCCAATTTCTCCCCCTTTCGCCCTAAAATACGCCCGCAATGCGTTTGTATTCATATTGATGGTCCATCGCATGCGGCGTACTCCACCAGTGGCGGGTGCCGATTGCTGGGTCCGCGAAGACCCTGCCGACACCAAGCAAGCTGGTGGGGATGATGGATGCGAGGGGCTGCTGGGTGGTCGTGCAGCACCTCGCGCTCGGCTGGCGGTTCGCATGCTGTCGCGTCCAGCGCCAGCTCCAGACGCGCCCTGGCGATCTCCAGGTAGCGGCCCTTTGCGCAATCTTCTATGTTCCATCATCCATACAGGGCGTCATTTAACGGGAGACGCCCAGACCCGGCGCCGTTTCATGGTGAGGCCATATGCACAAGCGGGCCCTTGCACCATCAATTTTTGCCGAGGCACGGCGCTCACACCTCTTGGCAAGGTGCTGACTGACTGCGCGGACGTAGCGGTTTTGTCACATAACCGTCACGTCAGCGGGCGATGGGGTCGTCACTTCCCTACGCCTTTATTATTATTATTATTATTATTATTATTATTATTAAATTATTATTTTATTTTCGATATTATTATAAATACTTATGCATTTGATATAATTAATATTAGTAATGATTTATAATTTTAGTATTAGAATAGATGTCAATGTATGTTATTTTATGATCCCTGTTGATTGAAATAAATTAATAAATAAAATAAAATACATCCACACACACATACACACACACACATACAGACATACAGACACCATCGAAAAATTGTCAGGGTGGCTTTCTGTGACCTCAAAACGTCAAGATTTGATAAAAACTCAATTTTCTAAAAACGGGGTAAAACAATAACTTCTCGATTTTTGAAGATTTTCAATTTTCTTAGCGGGAAGTTAAAAATCATGTTTGTTTGTTCGTATTTTCTGCGCTGTCATACCGGTAAAACTTTGTCAACTTATTGCTTGCAATGCGCGAACATTATAGGCATAGTACAATTAACCTACGTTAGGTGGCGCGCGTGTAGCGTATCATTATCGTTCCTAATTAAACAATGTAACTCTTTCAAATTTAAAACGATATTTCCATAATTATTTCTTTAGCGGCAGCAACGGATTGTTCTTCGGAGAGTGTGTTCGAGCTTCATAAGCTTATACCGCCATCTTCACTCTCCTATCGGTGTTCCAGACGTACTGCGGGTTACCAACCACACTTGACATTCTGAATATTCGCCCTAAGCGCTATAAATCGTCTTTAATAATGCGCAAAGCTAAGGTAGACGCCCCGCCGGTGTTTGTTTATAATTATAACCTGAACCTCTTCAGTTATAAATAGGTAAATATTTGTAAATAGGTTTCTCCTGGGCTAACTCGCTCCATCGTAGAGCTCATCCATGCCCCCGGGTCAGTTGGAGGTCAAGAAGGAGTATAATTGAAGTATTTTTTTGAAAACGTGCCGGATACAAGGTAGTAACTTATGAAACTTTCTGATTCGGTACGTTAACATTAAAAACGCAAGAGTAAGGATCCTGAATATACTTGCACCCTGGAGGGATAGGATCTCGCTGTAGATACTACCACAGTACTACTTTATCTTTTTAACCGATTTCAAAATGGAGGAGATTTTCAATTCCAGTGCATGTTCATTTTTTGATTACGTTATACGATATCTTCGCAAATTGGAAACCGGTTTTTAATTCTTTTTTGTTAAATAGGCTTCATCTCTAGAGTGGTTCCATTAAATTTTGAAGAAAAACTTCCGCCTACCAAGTGTGCAAAATAGGGAAAAAAGTTTCATATGGGACTATTGTTTAAGGAAATTCATATGATATATTCGCAGATAAAGAACCAATTTTAATGATTCTTTTTTTCTTAAATAGGTTATATTTCAAGGGTGGTCTCAAATAAATTTGGAGAAAAAATTCCACACTTTGCTTGCAAATAAATAACTTCTTTGTTAGCAATATGAAGTCAGATTTTATTTCGAATAATTGTTAAGGTAAATGATCTTTGATAACTATTTTAAATCTAAATAACTCTATCTAAATTACTGAGGATAATCCGAGGTAACATTACTGCGAATTTATTTATAAATATTTTAGTTACGAGCACGCAATCTATTATTTATTATATTTATTATTATTTATTAACAATAATTAAAAAACTTCCCAGTATTTTTTTTCCTTTTTTAGGCCTCTTCCTGTAGACATTTACTTAAAGGAATAACTAAATTCATATTTATTATCCAGAGAAAATGTCTGGTTAAGAAGTCTAGATTTTGAGAAGGGTCGCACTGGAATGCCCTCAATTTCAAGTGCCTCCCGCGGGAACATAATTGGACGTTAGTGATGAAGTGGTTTTTCTCTTATCTTAAATAAATACCGCTGCTACATTTTACTGAATTTGTTTATTTTATTATTGACTAGTAAACCGTCCCGGTTTCGCCAGGATCTATTAATATGGCGTTATTAGATTAAGATAATTATCAGTTTGGCGCTGTTGTCGAGATCCAGAAATCACTGAGACTTTTTATACTGGAAATAAGGCATTCCGTCTTAGTCCTTACGGGTGACAACGCATCTGCGTTTTGATTCTTAGTCGAGGGTAAATGTAAAAAAAAAAAAACGCATCAAAATGATTCTGTTGAACTCATAACCTCGTCCTTTTTCCGAAGTCTGTTGAAAATAAGAAGATTTAAATTGGGGGGGGTGGTGTGGAAAAATATTATATATATATATATATATATATATATATATATATATATATATATATATATAATGGGTATAAAAGCTGAAGTTAGCCTTCGTTCACTATGACACCAACACGTCAAAACCTCAGTTCTCTGTGACTGTGACTGTGACTTTAAAGTAGCTGAGACGTCGGAAATAAAAAAAGTTTGAATTATACGCGGTAAAATTCGTAGTTAGTTTCATTCCATCTGAATTTTCTCATTTTACCAATTTTTTATTAAGTTACTTTCTTGTCTGTCTGATAGTTGTTCCAGGGGAATCTTGCAACTCAAACTTCGAGTATTTCCTGATGAGGTAGATGCTTGAAATTTTGAATATATTTCAGAATCGGATGACATGTAGGAATTAGACAAAGAAGGAACAAACGTGATATATAAATTTCTTTTAGTATCTACAAAATTAAAAAAATCACTTGTTTCTAAACTTGAAGACCACCTGGTGGAGCCACGCTGAAGCCACATTATAGTTGTAGCACGAATAGGTCGGCTCAACCGGTGAAGGACCATGCTCTCACAGAATACCAGCGTAAAATACCAGCTTAATACTGCTGTGTTTCGTATGGTAAGTGTAGAGATTCGGAGACCCTTTTTTACTGGAAACGAGGCACTCGATTTTAATTCTCAGGGGTGACAACGCATCTGCGTTATGATTCTTAATCGAAGATAAATTTAGATGTTTATGGGCCACAGCATCCACTTATCATCAGTTGGACTGTGAGCTCGGTTGTCACTTTTATTCTATTAAAAAAAAACTTTTGAAAATTACCTCCCGATTAGTGCGGTTTACCCAACTCTATTCCTCTGTTGTCCTCCCATGTGATGGCTCCAAGCCTCCAAGGCGCGGTGGGTTTAGTTTTAAGTTACGGCTCTGCGGGCAGGTTCGAATCCCGCACGTAACAAATATTTGTATGGCCTCAAATGATTGTTCCAAAGTTGTGTATGTAGGTTTAAATGTTTGTTCTTGCGCAATTTATATATCTAAATCCGAGATACAAGCGAAAATCCTAGTGTAGCGGTAACCTTTTTAATGGTATTGAGAGATTTTGGCCGCAGCTTAAGTTAGCAGGTAAACAATGACTTGGACGCTTTAAGATACTGTAGCTTAAGGTACCCAAGTGGGCAAGATAGCTTGAAGTTTTCATCACCAATGGAGCATTGGTTTCATTTTTTCTACTAGTTGATTTATTTATTGCACGTAAAGTAAGCATTGGCGGATTTAATGGCTTAAGGCATTCTTTACTGGTCAACCACGAGCTAAGCAGATAAATTTAAATAGGTTTTTTTATAACATTGGGTGACAAACGAGCACACAATCCACCTAATGGTAAGTGTATGCTATGACCTACAGACGTCCACATTTCACATTCGTAGACATTCTATCCAATTTTTTACTTTACGAATCAAAATACACTTCAAACCGTTATGAAAAATAATACAGTGGCTGTAAAATTAATAACTTAACTCTACTTACGGAAAAACTTTGGCAACTTATTGCTTACACTTGCGTGAAGGTTAGGCATAGTTCAGTTAACTTACAGTAGTCGGCGCGCGTATCGTATTGACACATTTATTTGAAATTTATATATCATTTAACTTCAATGAATGTGTCCTTATTATTAGTATAACAATATCTCTTCCAAATTTAAAACGATATTTTCTCAATAATTTATTTTGCGACATCAACGTGCCGGTTAACATTACCGGTTAGCGTATTACATATATTTATTAACTTAGTTATTTCGTATTTTATTTTATTCTTTTTATGATGATTCATTTTATATTTTTTGTGATGTACCATTTATATCTTATTTACTTTTTTACACAGGATGAGGGTGTCAAAAGAACAAACAGTCCACCTGAAGGTAAATGGATTGCTTTTAGCGTCACGACCGCCCATTACTACCTTCTGTCATTTTGTATTTTCAATTATTCTTCCTTATTTCGTTTTTGGTGTAAATATTCTATATAATAAAGTTGTCTGAATTAATGGCTATCCTGTCTTTGTCAAGGCCACAAGCATTTTCCAACATTTTCCTTAGTTACCTACGACACTCACGGGATGATATAAATTCCATCTCATCTCCTTGATGAAATTATTGCGATGTATTATTCGATTTCACGATAAACCTTTGTAATGTTTGCACAGTTTTGAGTTTCATTGGGCTTCGAACATAGGAATCGATAGTCCTTTTTATGGGAGAGAGGTGACAAACGAGCACACAGTCGACCTGATAGTAAGTGGTTGCTGTGGCTCATAGACATCTACATCTATCCCCGATTACGAATCAAAATGCAGGTGCGCTGTCACCCGTGAGAGCTAAGATGGAACGCCTCGTTTCCAGTAAAACGGGTCTCCGGTTCTTTACACTCACCGTACGAAACACAGTAGCGGTAATCTGCTTACGCTGGAATTCTGTGAGAGCGTGATCCTTCCCCGGTCGAGCCGAACTATTCGTGCTACAACTATATTACTAATATGGCTGCAGCGTTGCTGTACCACGTATTAATTTTAAAATAATAAGTTAAATTTTACTTTAGTATTCTCATATTAACCTTTTACTACACTTACTTCATTCTATATCTACATTTCCGTCAGGTAAACTGGTAGAGAAGAAGTAGTAGAAGGCATTAAATTCACCTACATATATACTATGTGTGTATATGAAGTTTTAAATAAATAAATAAGTATATAATCCGCCGGCGCGGTGGTCAATATCCTGTCAAAACTCTTTTGCCAAATAAATCAAAGTCACAATGTATTAATAAAAAATTAGCATAAATAAAACAAAGTTATTTTCTCATACGAAATAGCTCGACCCTTATAAAAATAATATTATCAAATGCTTGGATATTCGCAACCAAATTGAAACGTTGTGCCACGACCGCGGGCGAAAATATAACGGGCTAGTGTTGTGCGGCTGTGGTCTCTCTTTCTTGTTTTTGTCAAAAGTGTAATTCTTTTTGAAAATAAAAAAAGAAAGAAACATTTATTGCAACCCGCCATAAACATAATTAGGCACTTCAATTTTAATATTTGCAGACAAATAAATTAATAAAAGTATGACAAAATTAAAAAAATACTTGACGGATATAAAATTTAAATATTACATTAAAAATACGTTCGTTACATTGTGTGCTGTGGAGCGTTAGGCAAACGTACCTCACACAGCTTAATATGCTATCGTCGAAACAACAGCGTGGTTTTCAGTGGGTTCGTACGGATAACATTGGAGTTTAGTTGCTGACAGCAAATTTCAAATGTCGCAAAGTTTGATGCGCCGAGGCTAAGCAACTTTTATGGTAATAAATAAGACTATTGATTAAACGGCAGGGCTACGATGGCTATCCGAGTACAGAACCAGAGTTCGAAACCTATCCAACTGCAGAGAGGTGTAAGACAGGGTGATGTTATATCCCCAAAACTCTTCACCGCTGCGTTGGAAGACGTTTTCAAGATACTGGACTGGAAAGGATACGGTATTAACATCAATGGCGAGTACATCACTCACCTTCAATTTGCCGACGATATAGTCCTTATGGCAGAATCGCTGGAGGACCTTAGCACTATGCTCAATGACCTCAATGGTGTTTCCCAACGGATAGGTCTTAAGATGAACATGGACAAAACAAAGATCATGTTTAATGTCCATGTCACACCTATGCTGGTAGTTGTTGGGAGCACTATGCTTGAAGTTGTTGACGAGTACGTTTACCTTGGACAAAAAGTCCGACTAGGTAAGTCCAACTTCGACCGAGAGGTCAATCGACGGATTCAACTCGGCTGGGCAGCGTTCGGGAAATTACGACACATCTTCTCGTCCGGTATACCTCAATCTCTGAAAACTAAAGTGTATAACCAGTATCCAGTGTAGGGCGACCCCTCACTAGATGGAGTGACGACCTGGTAAGACATGCAGGAATTCAATGGATGCAGGTGGCTCAGGACCGTGCTTTGTGGCATTGCTTGGGGGAGGCCTATGTTCAGCAGTGGACTTGTGAAGGGCTGTAATGATGATGATGATGATGATGATTGATTAAACACACTGAATATAAACATAACTTTTTCAGACCTAGACCTCATATTGTTGTAGTTGTTCACATTACTATTTAGCCCGCAGCGAAATTATTCAGAGATCCTTTGTTTATCCCGACCTTAAAATGTATTCATACTCGTAGGTCATGAGCAAGGCACAACAAAATTAACATGTAAAACTTAATAATTTAATTTAAGCATTTGGCATATTTTTTCAATTCATTTAAAATTGATTTTAGCCAGTTATAATTTGAGGCCGATAAATTATATTAAAAAAATAAACAACAATTTAAATCTATTCTTCTGAATTTAATGTAATCTGTTATTTCGTACTTCGTTTTCTTTTTCTATAAAACTGAAAAGACAATCTAACTTATTTATTTAAAAAATAACAGTTTGGAATTAAATATAATCTGTTATTTTGTTTTGTTTTTTATTGCTATTCCAATCCAAAAATCCAAAATAGCAAAAGCCCTACACTGTAATCGGATGGAAAGACAGATGCTGCCATCTTATTCCACTCCTTTGTTGTCCGCATGACGAACAATGTAGCAAACCGTTTGGTTAGAATGCGTGGTAAGTCAACAACCAAAGAGTGGAGATTGGCCGAACGTCTATGGTGGAATGGAGTGAAGGGAAAGAGCTCTTTCTATAAATGACTATCGAACTTACAGTTTAACCCAATGGTACACATAGAAACGTGCAGCCAACTTCAAATATGGAAAGCTACAGACCATTAGTCTCCTCTGAGGACAAATTAATATGGAATGCCTCGCAGCCTGTTGTTATCCAGGCTCTCTGTATTCTTCAGGCCGGAACACAAAAGTTCACGCGCTCCTATTTTGCAGCAGAAATAAAAATCCTAAACAGAAAACGAGTGTAGCACTCCTCACATTACCGTATTTTAGTTTTAGTATATATTTGCTCTCATTTAGTCTAGAAGAAGGCTCGAACGATTTTGACAATTTTTGTGTGCGTTTGAGTAGGTGGATCAGATTCACATCAACCGCCACTTAATGGGTCTATTCGTTGAACTCAGTTGGTGGCGCTGTAGTCGAGATCCAGAATTCACCCATGTGAAGCTGTGGCGGTTCGCTAGTAACAAATATTATAATAACATAACATAAGCACCCATGCCTATTACCTAGAGGGGTAGGCAAAGACTACAGACTTCCATTTGGCACGATCCTGACACACCTCTCTCGCCTCTTCCACATCCATATACCTACGCATACATGCTTGTCTGTTAAGGGTATTCTTAATTTGACCCTTTTTCAATAGATCGCCAATTTGGTCCACAAACTTTAAGGGATATGTCGCTCGCATCCGTAAGCTTCGACCACCTAATCCTAGGTCCACCCTACACGTGTCCCCCGGGTGGTGCTAAATGAGCGACAAGCCGGTAGCACAGACTCGGCTCCTCGCCGTGTGGTAGTGGCGTAAAATATCACAGTTTTGCACCATGAGGCAACAGAGGAAAGTTTAATATAATAAATAGTGTTTGGGGTAAACGAGATGAGTATTCCAATCGGAAGTCATAAGGTTTCCATTTCCCATAGTCGCATCTTACGATACCCACAAGTTGAAATGAGTTGATGAACTACACTCCGCCACCACACGGCTTTCTAATATCTACATCTGAAACATTACTATAGCGCCCGCGTTATCAATTGAGTCGTCACGCCATAAATTTATTTGTTTATTTATTTTATCTTCAAGGAAAACATACATAATTTTAGTCTAATACGTAACACATATTAATCTTTCATTTTACAATAAAGTTTCCACAGTTAAGTAACGCATCGACAACAAGCAAACATCATGACATACTTAGGTTATAAAACTAAAGTTAAGTTAAGTCAAAGTAAAGTGTAATATCAATGTGAAATATTAATTTAACTACCAATTTAACTATTATCCATCACAGTTTCAATTTCCTTTTTAAACTGTCCATATGATAGAGAATATATATCTATATTTTCTCTGTCATATGGACAGTTAATTAATGTGTGAAGTATGCAGAATACCTTCAGGAAATAGATTTAAAAAAAGCTTTTTTGAGAGATCAGGTTGAACATTTGATTATAAATCTACAGGAATACGATAGTGACACATATGACTCGGATGATGAAGATAATTTGTAATATTTTATTATATTATAAATTATCTTCTTCATTCGAGTAGTATTTCTAAATAGAGAATATATTCTATTTATTTCATAATGTCAAACCCTAAAAAATCAATTCATTGAATCTTATCGATATCGACTACCTGCTGTTACGCACATCATTATGGTGTTCCGTAAGACCAATGAGAGCGAGCGAGATAGACTGATTACAATAATTTATTGCCCGACGACTCACTATAACTGCCACGTTGGTCTTTTTTTTATAGGAGAGGGGGCAAACGAGTACACGGCTCACCTGATGGTAAGAGAGCGCCACCCGTGAACAACTGCAACACCACCTGCCCTGTACAGATGGCTAATATCCGTTGAGACTGGTGGTCGTGACCGAAATCTGGTCTGGAGGACATTATTATTACATCTAAAACCAAACCGTAAACATACGGACCACGCCCTATAACTAAAACATAATGTCAACTTGCAATTTGCCTTCTATATATACAAAAATTGCTTGACTGCCTCGTAGGCTTAGTGGTTGTAGTAGTGCGACTGCAGATCATGAGGTTCTGGTTTCGAATCCCGGGTTGGGCCAAAAAATCAATTATTGAGTTTTCCGTCAAGAAATTCTCAGTAGCTGCCCGGAGTCAGGAAGTTGGTGGTGTCTCACCCCTGTGCCTTGGAAAGCACGTAAAGCCGTGGGTCCTGCGCCTGATCTCTCTCCGTTCGTGTCGGTTTACCGTCCCATAGGATTATGAGAGTGAGGGAATAGAGAGTGCACCTGTGCTTGCGCATACACTTGGGCACTTTAACCCTGTCCTGCGCCGATGGGTAGTCCCCATTGAGACTGATCGTCGAGACCGGAATTCTGTCTCGACGTCGGTGGCCGAAATTCGATCTGGAAGACATTATTATTATTATATTATTATTATACAAAAATTACAGTGTAGTGGCGGTATAAGGATATCCACTACCTACATCATCCCGTGGCTGACGTAAGAGGAGACAGAGGGAAACAAACCAGGAGATGGACAGCAGCGTCTTCCTAATAACAACTAAAAATAATAAACAAAGACTTTACGTGTTTTCCGAGGCACGGAGGTGAGACACCGCCAACTTCCTGACTTCAGGCAGCTACTCAGAATTTCTTGACGGAAAAACTCAATAATAGTATTTTTGGCCCGACCCGGGATTCGAACCCAGAACCTCATGATCTGCAGTCGCACTACTACAACCACTAAGCCTACGAGGCAGTCAAGCAGTTTTTGTATATATAGAAGGCAAATTGCAAGTTAGCATTATGTTCTAGTTATAGGGCATGGTCCGTATGTTTACGGTTTGTTTTCAGATGTAATAATAATGTCCTCGAGACCAGATTTCGGTCACGACCACCAGTCTCTACGGAGATTGGCCATCTGTGCAGGGCAGGTGGTGTTGCAGTTGTTCACGGGTGGCGCACACTTGCCATCAGGTGAGCCGTGTACTCGTTTGCCCCCTCTCCTATAAAAAAAAGACCAACGAGGCAATCCATGTTCGTAGTATTACAGTATTTGTTATATTTATCCATCCATCACAGCTTACAAAAGTCTCCTGCTGAATATAGGCCTCCCCCACAGATTTCCTTAGAAGGGGATAATTGCCATAGTTACCACGCTCGTCAGGTTTGGGAAAAAGCAAGCATCAAGAAGATGCTGTTCTCCTGTTTCCTTTTGTCGTCTCTTCCGACACTCACAAAGCGATATTGATGGAAGGATGTAATGACGAGAAATGATGATTGAATTTCACAATAATCTAACTGTACTAATTAGTGTTACTGTCTCTTAGACTACTAACACAAACTAGTATTTAACATAAACAAAGATTACTCTGTTCATTATTCATTTAACTACCCACCGAACTGGTAACTCGCACAGTGTAATCATTTCAAGTTTGCGGAATATGCGCGACGTTGTGTTTACACGCGGTAAACTAAACTATGATTATTACAGCCTTGTCTAATTCTGAAGTTCTCATAGAAACGTACGGTACAGTCGCCCGCATTAATGTAATGTGTTTTGAGTAAAATCAGTTGCATGAAATACAATCAAGACACGTGACTTAATAATCAGTGTAAATGATAAATGAGTTTAGGGTTTTGGGTTTCATTCTGAGGCAAAGTCAGCATTTGTGTAACACAAATCATCTTTTAGTTACAAATAATATTAGGATTGATGATTCATATTAGCTTATCTCCCATATTATAGTATTGGTGTAACCAGTTTCGGTATAAGTTAAATAGAATTAATGGTACCGAAGCCCCATTTAACTGGTAATTAGGCATTCGACCTTAGCCCTTAAGGGCCTATACTACCTCAGCTTAAATTCTAATTTTGCCCCTACTTCCTCGCGTGTCGTACGCTATGTACCGACATGTTTGTAATCACTAATACTGTAAGTAGATAGGTCGTTAGATACTTATTTTATTAGGTTTATCATATTTATGCCTGTTTTTTACGCAGTCGCGTTGGCGGAAAGAAAAAGTGGCTTCTTATTTATAATACGGTTATTTCTAATTTAAATTTTACGTCGCCCTGTTGCGTAATGTATGTTCCGATTGTAAACGACACGGCTTTCCCGTTCGAAAGCCGAAGCAATACCCCTTTTGGGTTATATATGTTCTGTGGAGGCAAGACTGATTGGGCGGCAGGGAAAATGCTTCAGGACGCCAATAGTAAGTTAAGTTTTTTTTTATATAGAATAGGGTGACAAACGAGCACACAGTCCACCTGATGGTAAGTGGTTGCTGCGGCCCATAGACATCTACATCTATCTTCCATTACAAATCAAAATGCAGATGCGTTGTCACCCGTGAGGACTGAGATGGAATGCCTCATTTCCAGTAAAAAGGGTCTCCGGTTCTCTACACTCACCATACGAAACACAGCAGCACCAAGCTACTATTTCACGCTGGTATTCTGTGAGAACGTGGTCCTTCCCCGGTCGAGCCGACCCATTCGCGCTACAACTATACTACTAATATAATTGCAGCATGGCTCTACCACGTGAAA
Source organism: Parnassius smintheus behrii (assembly GCA_036936625.1). Classification (NCBI taxonomy): domain Eukaryota; kingdom Metazoa; phylum Arthropoda; class Insecta; order Lepidoptera; family Papilionidae; genus Parnassius; species Parnassius smintheus. Next base: position 14,036,232 of record JAUPFT010000027.1, on the reverse strand, counting down.
AGTTTAAGTAATTTCTTTTTACAGTGAAAATATTGGTAATTTAAAAAAAATTAAGCTCTGCTTTATAGTTAGGTCAGTTAGTATGCAAAGTTTCATGATCTAATTTAAAGTATTTAACGAATACCAGCGGTTTAGAGTTCAGTTTGGAGGTAACTTTGGATTTTTTTCCATCGAGAAAATTTTACGGTACAGTATTTTCGTTTAATACGGTACTTAACATTAATCCTCAACTTTACCATATATTTATTTAAAAGTTAATGCTTCAATATTCTCGACATAACGGAGGATCTTGCTAAGTTATTTGAGGTACCATATTCCCCTATTTCCCCTTAAAAGTGACAATGCATCCGCGTACCGAATTTTAATCGAAGAGAGACGTTGGCTTGTTATCTATGGGCCATGGTATCCCCTTATCGTCAGGTGGACTGCTTGCTTGTTTGGCTCTTGTAGATAAAGTTAACTTTTATTAAAAAGTGATAGCCGACTTCAAACAACTAAGAATAATTATTTCACATTCTTAAATGTGTGCTAAGACATGCTGTTTATAAGAATTTTTTATAGATTCTGTGTGAATAACGAGTACACAGTCTACCCGATGGTAAGTAGATGCTGTGACACATAGATATCTAAATCTATCGTTGATTAAGAATTATGTTTCTTTACGCGAGCTATGGAGAGGGCTATCCTCGGAGTTTCTCTGCGTGATAAACTTAGAAATGAGGATATCCGCAGTAGAACCAGAGTGACGGACATAGCCCAACGGATTAGTAAGCTGAAGTGGCAATGGGCCGGCCATATAGCTGGAAGAACCGACAACCGTTGGGGAAAAAAGGTTCTCGAGTGGCAGCCTCGTACCGGTAGACGAAGTGTAGGGCGACTCCCCACTAGATGGAGTGACGACCTGGTAAGACATGCAGGAAGTCGATGGATGCAGGTGGCTCAGGACCGTGCTTTGTGGCATACCTTGGGGGAGGCCTATGTTCAGCAGTGGATTTGTAAAGGGCTGTAATGATGATGATGATGACGTGGTGGTTTTAGTGATATTATAGTTTTAGCACAAATGGGTCGGCTCGACCGGGGCTGGACCACGATTTCACAGAATACCAGCGTGGAATAACAGTGTAATGCTGCTGTTTTTTATATGGTGAGTGTAGAGAACCGGAGACGCTTTTTAATGGAATCGAGGCATTCCATCTTACTTCTCAGGGATGACAACGCATTTTCATTTTGATTCCTAGTTGAAGATAAATTTAGATGTCTATGGGGCACAGCATTTACTTATCATCAAGTGAACTGTATGCTTGTTTGTCAGCCAATGTTATAAAAAGAAACAATACAATTGTCACATCTGAGGACTAAGATGGAATGCCCCGTTTCCAATAGAAAGGGGTCTGCGGTTCTCTACACTAACCGACGAAAAACAGCATCTGACTTCGAACAAATAAACAGAACAAAATAATTTCACATTCTGAAGTCTCATCGGAGACTAGACATCTACACAAGATAAGATTATAGTGCTCATGTTTGTGAAAACACAGGTAGACTCTCTATTCCCCCACTCTCATAATCCGATAGAACGGCAATTCAACACGACCGGAGAGAGATCAGGTGCAGGACCAACGACTTTACGTGCTTTCCAAGTCACGGGGCCGAAACTTCGCCAACTTCTTTACTCCGGACTGCAATTAAAAATTTCTTGATAGAAAACCCCCAATAAACTGATTTTGGCTCGACCCGGGAATCGAACCCGTGTCCTCATGATTATCAATCGCATTAACTACCACTACACCAACGAGGCGGTCGAGCAAACATTAATGCGGGACCGTCACAAATAATAAACAGTCGCTACGAATGAAAAGCTCACGAAACAACCTTGTGTTAAATCCACAACACAAATGGTTAGTCTTGCTTTGTTGAACTGCGGCCCTGTGGAAGTCAGCCGTACCAGTTTAGCGGAGGCTGTATGCCGTCCGATGTTAGCATTATATAAATATATGATGGCTCCGTGGTGCAGTGGCTTAGCAATGAGTTAAAGGCCGCGGATTCGAATCCGAACCGCATTTTGCACATCTTATTTCACGTTAAGCCTATGGAGGGACCACACTCAAGCTCTTTGGATCCAGTATAACAACATGTTCCGGATGCCGATGGGGCTGTTTCGTAGCTGCCGCGCTCTAGCAAAATTTTATCAAGGTCATGTAGATTGGTTTTACGCAACAATTCGTAAAATAGTCCAAAATCTCTGGTGTGCAGGATTAGGGCCAGCTCTAACGGCATTCTAAAAATGACAGGTGACAGGGTACTGTCCCTATCTGCAACCCTTGTAGAATGCATGTGCTCAGCAGCTAATTGAAAGCTGGACATATACATTATATAGCATTGAGTAAAAATTAATAATATATTTGCACGTATACAGTGTTAAGATAATAATAGAGTATTTAGTTAGAATTTTATAATAAATACAATTTTAAATTGATACTTGAAATTAAATAAAAAATAAGCTACACCATCCACTTACCGTTACAATCGAAACTACCATTAAATCCTATAGAAGGTCGACTGTTGGCTCATTCAGGTAGAATGAAATTCCTAAAAAAGGAGGAAATTACTATCCTTGTGACGCTTCGATGAACGACGGAATGAATTCGGTCTACTATTACATGAAATATAACTTCTACAGACAAAAATAAAACTCGAAAACTTTTCAAAATGGCGCTCTAATTCCATTTAGATACGTTCGAAACTTTTAATGGCCGCCGTCTGTCAATCTCATCACTTTTTTTAAAGATGTCATTGTCAAATGATTCGTATCATGGAGCCATTTAATTTTGGCTGGCTTTGGATAATGAACGCGTTGAAATAACGAAATGTATTCGATCTCGTAACGGAAATTATGTGATTTGCAAGTTTTTTTTTGGATAATTTCTTTAAAGCCACGTGCCGTTTGTATTTTAACGGTGGTGTAAGAGAACCAATCCATCGCCTAATTCCGTCCAATAGGTGTCATGAGAGACAGCTATGGTAAATGCCAGAAGGATATCGTATTAACTTCCGATACATGGCAATATTACCATCTCGTTGACACCAGTATTAGAACACCTAGACTGGAGACATGCAGCAGTCTGTATGCAAAATTTACAAAGTAAAGCCACACTGCAGCTTTATTATGGTTGTAGCACGATAGGTTACAAGCGCGTACACAGTCCACCTCATGGTAAGTGGTCGCTGCGGCCCATAGACGTCTACATCTAACATCGATAAAGAATCATAATTCATACATATGCTTTGCTACGGCTGGGCGCTTAGAGGGTATGCTTTGTTTCCAGTAAAAAGGGTCTCCGGTTCTCTACACTCATACGAAACACGGCAGTATTAAGCTGTTATTTTACACTTGCATTTAGAGTGAGGGTGATATTTTATTTTTGTTTTCTTTCAAATCTGGTAAACAAGATTGAAAACTGTTGTAATAGATTCTCGTGTTTAGTACTCCCTGACATGAAAAACATAACATAAAAAAACACTCACGCCTGTCACCCAGAGGGGTAGGCAGAGACTACGGACTTCCATTTGGCACGATCCTGACATACCTCTTTCGCCTCCTTTGCATCCATATATCTACGCATACATGCTCGGCGGTTAAGGGTACTTCTGACGTGGCCCATTTTCAAAATATTGCCAATTTGGTCGAAAAACTTTTTTCTAGGGCGTCCCTTCCCGACTCGGCCGTTCACATCTGCCATATAAATTTGCTTTGTCACTCTTTCCTCATTCATTCTTTCTACGTGACCAAACACTGTAAGTACAAAATTTACAAAACTGTTTCTCTTGAAAGAAAATTGTATTAAGAAAATGTCATTATCATAAAAAATTAAAAATATGTCTCGGTCGAGCCGGCCCGTTCGTTCTTCAACCATAAAACTGCAGCATAGCTCCCCCACGTATAAAACCTTTTCCCGTTTAAACAATCTTGCAGTAAACAAGTAAAACATTTGTTCAATTTAATTATAACTGAACAGGGCCCACTTCGGGGGCTACGCCGTAATTAGGTTACTAAGGAGTGGTCCCTTCATATTTTAACATTATCGACTTTAGTTGTGCGTAGTTCGAAACAAGTTGCTATTATATCATTTTGTGTGTAACCGAATGAAATTTTATGAATATATTTTGTTTTTTTTTTTTTTTTAAGTGAGGGTGTAAAGCGACAACATAGTCCACTATTATTTTATAGAATAGGAATGACAAACGAGCATACAGTTCTGATGATAAGTGGATGTGTTATATAAGTGGATGATAAGTGGTGCTGTTGCCAATAGACATCTACATCTAATCTCGATTAAGGCGACACCGCGAAAAAATGCACCTCCTTTCGTCGAATAGTATAGGACTATGACACCACTAACGAAAGTGGAATTTTGATATAGATAAATTCATGTCTTTACCTTGAATTTGATTGTTCAAAAACACGATTGTATAATTTAGACTCGATCATAATTATTTGCGAATACACCTCTAAAAAATCACTATAGTTGAAATTACAACGAAACTACTTAATCTTATATGCTTGGAAATCACTCAAATATATTCATAACATCAACATTCATAATTTACTTGCTCATTATTTTGGTTACTTAAATCAATAATCAAAAAAAATATTTTAAGATTCTGACAATTTCTAAGCGCTTTGAATCGTCGCGGGCGCTACGCAATTTTTGACCTTATGACGGCGTTTTTTAAGTTTTTATAGAAATTATGTATTTCACTCGGATCAGTACGGCGATAGCCTGGAGCCACTTTTTCGATGTGTCGTCTTAAGAATAAACAGTAAAAAGGGTCTCCGGTTCTCTACACTAACCATATGAAACACAGCGTTAAGCTGTTATTTTACGCCGATATTCTGTGAGAATGTGGTCCTACCTCGGTCGAGCCGAACTATTCGTGCTACAACCGTATAGTTGCAGAATGGCTCTACCACGTAAATTTTTTTAGTGTTTTCAACATAGAGCATGTTTTTCTCGATCGAGCAACGCTGTAGCTGTAATATGAATGTACTAAGAATAAAACATCTCAACTGGGTAACGAGCACGCTTGCGCAGAATACCAGCGTGAAATAGCAGCTGTTTTGTTTCTCTCATCTCAACTCAACTCTCAACTCATCTTTTGTAAGTCTTTCAATTCACGCTGATATTCAGTGAGAGCGTGATCATTCCTCGATCGAGCCGACCCATTCGTGTTACAATTACAATACAGCATGGCTCTAACACATACAAAAAGTGTAGAAAGTGTGCCAAGCAAACAGTTCACTTGATTGCAGATCAATACAATGACCCATAGATACTTTAGACTATCCTCGATTAAGATTCGAAATGCAAATGCTTTAACATCACTTAGCATTAATGTGGGTTTATGTAAGATGTTTTTTTTCTCATTTACTTATATTTTAAACGTGCATCAGCCATATTATGGTCGGCTTGAGTGGTACCACGCTCTCACGGAATACCAGCGTAAAATAACAGCTTGATGAAACTGAGTTTCATGTAGAAAACCGGAGATCCTTTTTACCGCAAACGAGGCACTCCATCTTAGTCGACAGGGGTGACAACGCATCTGCGTTACGATTCGCATCGAGGATAGATGTAAATATCTGTCAGTTCGAATCCCGCACGGAACAAGTATTTGTATGGAATCTGGTCTGGTGTATAATAGGTCGAAAAGGTTTTTTAGGAGAAAGGTTCTAGAGTGGCAGCCTCGTACCAGTAGGCGTAGTGTAGGGTAAACCCCCACTAGATGGAGTGACGACCTGGTAAGATATGCAGGAAGTCGATGGATGCAGGTGGCTCAGGACCGTGCTTTGTGGCATTACTTGGGGGAGGCCTATGTTCAGCAGTGGACTTGTGAAGGGCTGTAATGATGATGATGATGATGTATAATAGGTCTGGATGTTTGTCCTTATGAAATTTAAGTACGTAAAGTATTCGCTCGCTGGCATGGCCGCCGCCGTTTCGCTGTTATCAAGTTCCAGACATTACTCGTGGAAAGCTGGAACGGATCGTTAGTTTATTTCGTTTCCAGTACGTGATACGTACGTATAGTTCATACGTGGTAGAGCATGCTGCAGCTATATTAGTTGTATAGTTGTAGCACGAATGATTCGACTCGACCGGGGAAGGACCACGCTCTCACAGAATACCAGCGTAAAATTGCAGCTTAATGCTGCTCTGTTTCGTATGGTGAGTGTAGAGAACCGGAGGTCCTTTTTACTGGAACCGAGGCGTTTCATCTTAGTCTTCACTGGTGACAACGCATCTGCATTTTGATTCGTAATCTAGGATATATGTAGACGTCTATAGGTCACAACAACCACGTACCATCGGGTGGACTGTGTGCTCGTTTGTCACCATTATATTATAAAAAAATTGACTATCGATTCCTAGGTTCGAAGCCCAACGAAACTCAAATTTGTGCAAACATTACAAAGGTTTATCGTGTAGTCGAATACATCGTAATCATTTCACCAAGGAGATGAGACGGAATTTACCTCATCCCTACCGGATGAGGTAAATTCCGTGTCGTAGGTAACTAAGGAAAATGTCGGGTAAGTGCTTGTGGCGTTCATCAGGTGACAGAAGCCATCAATTCTGACAACTTTATTATACAAAATATTCACGCTAAAAAGCGAAATAAGGAAAAATAATTGAAAATACAAACATTAATGGGCGACCTTAACGCTGAAAGCAATTTCCTCCAGACAATCTTTGGATGGACTGGACCGTAAAATATGTAAGCTTCAAGTAGGTCGGTTATTGTACTAAGACTACATTACCTTGTTATTTGGCGTCGGGAATAGAGGCAGAAAACCTACCCAGATAGAGGCGGAAAGAGTCCTTCCTATTACACTTCTTATGATTATGAAATAGTTTTTTCGAATTTCACATACCTACATGAATTTTTCCCCAAGATGTTTTCCTTCATCTTCGAACACGTATCCAATCAGCACTTAAATTTCAATAGACTTTAGTTTAAATAAATAACTTTTACACAGTCCCGTAATGATTTATTAACATAGCATTCAAATATAATACACAATATTAAAAAATGTTAAAAAAATGCAAAAGTGCACGCCTCACACTCTCATTATTTTAAAAATTAAAATATATCAAAATAGTGACGAAAATTGCTTAAAAAAAACAGAGAATCTGATCGAATTTCCTTAATAACTTTTAAACGGTGTTGAGTTTAGTTACAAAAATGAATAAGTATACTCCTTAGAATATATGGAATCTTATTTAACACTATATATATATATATATATATATATATATATATATATATATATATATATATATATATATATATATATATATATATATATATATATATATATATACATATATCTCAATCTATTGCTAACATTTCTGTAAAGCGAGAAGACTCATCGACGCACAGACCAACGGATAGCAGTCCGTTATCAATTACATTTTCTGTTATGTAATCTAAAGTGAATCAATTAGAAAATAAACTAATCTTATAATTCAATGCTTGTAGTTATTGTAACGCTAATAATAATACGGATTTGATGTCTAGCTGAAAGTATAAGAACGATTTTATGTAGCGACATTGAGATATGGCCACATATCCAAAGTAGAACACGTTTTGAGGCATGCAATAATATAATATATAGTGTATAGTGCCAAGAACGCAAGCTGCTTTTTGTCGTTGAATGTTTCTATGTACTTAGCTTTTGAGCGAGAAAATAACCAGCTCTCTTATCACTATCAGAGATGGCCAGTCGCAGATAGAGTCCCTTTAGGGGTAAAAAATAATTTATTACATTTATTAAAAATAGCCAATCATGATAAATAATATATGAGCCGTGGCAGCTCCGGGGTTTAGCGCTCGCTGTAAATTTCACAGTACGCGAGCAACCCGGGTTTGATCCCCGCCGGAACCAATGAAATTGTTAAATGCAATTTTAAGTACTGATTTACCACGTGCTCGGCGGTAAGGAAAACATCGTGAGGAAACCTACATATCTCGTAAATGATACAAAAAATATCTAACATTTCCTTGCCCTAAAACCTTCTCAGAAATGAAAGGAGGCCTGTGCTCAGCTGTGGGATGAATATAGGCTGTAACTTAACTTTAAATATAATAGTAAAATAATTGAAATATTTTATTCAAACCACCTTAATATTTAAGTTGTTTATGTTGAATTTTATTCTATGAACTAGTTCTAACTCGCGACTTCGTCCGAGTAGTATTTATTACGATTAGATTTTTTTTTTAGGAGAGGGGGCAAACGAGGATACGGCTCACCTGATGGTAAGTGATTACCGCCGCCCACGAACAACTGCAACATCAGGGAAATTGCAGATGCGTTGCCGGCATTTTAAAAATGAGTAGGCTTTTTTCCTGAAGGCCCCTAAGTCGTATCGGTTCGGAAAAATCTCTGGTGGTAGTCGATTCCACGAGGAAGTTGTGCGAGGAAGAAAACTTCTTTTAAATTACACAATTGTGGACCGATTTCTCGGGTTTTAATTTTTTTCGCGGCGCCGTATTTTTTTTCTAAAATAAAAATACTAAGTTAGTCCTTATAATATCAGCTATCTGCCGGGAAAGTCCCGTCAAAATCGGTCCAGACGTTTCTGAGATAACCCGGAACAAACAGGCAGACTGACAGACAGACAACATTTTTAAAAATTGTATTTTTTTAAAAGTACCGCTACTTTCATTTATATTTAGTAAAAAGCTGTTATTTTGACATTATAAACAGACACATCAATTTTATTTAGATACTTGTGTCGATAAATTTTACCTGAGGATTCTGAAATCGGCCTTAACTTCAAACATTTGGTGGAATAATGCTATTATAAGATTTTCCTTGACGTCTGTAATGTCTGTGTCTTGTCTGCCGAAAATAAGGATCAGAATAAACTTTCATTTCGCTCAATAATTCAAGAATGCTGTTTGCGAATAAATGTCCATATTTTATAATATTTTTTAAGGGTCCGGTCTTATTTTTGTTTTTGTAACCACTGGGGATGGAGGTTATCGCTCGAACGATCCCTTTCTAAATGTGTTTACATTTGACGGTATGTACAACATACATAGTAATTTGTTAAACACTAGCTGTTCTCTCTGACTTCGTACGCGTGGAATTTATTACGATTGGATTTCATGGAAATTAATTTTTTGTGCGGAACCCTAATTATTGTTCTAAAATAAAAGTAGTCCAAGTTACTCCTTATAACTTTGGCTATCTGCCAGTGAAAGTCCCGTCAAAATCGGTCAAGCCATTTTGGAATTGTAAAAATTATATTTTAATTTTATTTATTTGTATAGAAATATGGTTTTAACCGTCTAAATGTTACATAGTATCTACAATACATAACGTAGTCCGTACGGATAAAGAATGGGATTAGAAAAGGAGTCTCATCGAAATATTTTTTTAAAATTGGATTTCGTCGATTTTAATATTTTTTTTTGTGCGGAACACAAATTATTGTTCAAAAATAAAAGTATCCTAAGTGATTCCTTACAATGTAAGCTCTAAGTACCGACTTCAGGAGTGATAACGTGGAATTCTTTTAATGTTGGTTTTTATTTCTTGTAAAAAATTATATTATTTTTAAAACGTACCCTAAACAAAGCACTTTGCGACCTTCTCGAAAAGTGAATATTAGCTCGGAATAATTAAACGCTATTAAGTAGGCGTACTGGGGAGAATTTCCGAGTTACCTTGAACAATGTTTTTGAAGTTTTGTATAAATCTAGAGCTTGAATGGATATTTTCTCTGTGGTTTTTGCTTGTGGCATTTCGAACTTTAAGTTTTATTTAAAATATTAGTTGTTAAAGAAAAATATTAAGATCGTAGACAGTTTCAGCCTTTTTTATAGCATATGGTGACAAATGAGCCCACAGACCATCTGATTGTAAGTGGATGCTGTGGCCCATAGACATCTACATCTATCCTCGATTAGGAATCAAAATGCATATGCTTTGTCGACCGTGATGACTAAGATGGAGTGCCTCATTTCCAGTAAAAAGGAAAGGGAAAAAGCATTTAGACTATTAGAAATTTAGTTTATTAATTAAACATATTTGGTTTGTTTAAGATCTACCGAATGGTATTTACATAACATAATAACATAAATGTTTATAGTTAAAAAAAACCTTTGTTTAAAACTAAAAACTTCAAAAATAAACGAATAAAGTTATTTCAACTATTCTTCAAAATTATTATATTAAGGGTGGACGCGGAGCGCGACAGTTGATTATGAAGTCCCGGGCTCGAATCCCAGTTTTACCAAAAAAATAGTTATTGGGTTTTTCCATCAAGAAATTCTCAATAGTTGCCCGGAGTCAAGAAGTTGGCGGTGTCTCCCGCCGTGCCTCGGAAAGCACGTAAAGCCGTTGGTCCTGCGCCTGATCTCATACATACGGTCGTGTCAGTTTACCGTCCCATCGGACTACAAGAGTGAGGGTATAGAGAGAGCACTATAATCCTGTCCTGCGCAGATGGGTAGTCTTAGTTAAGGCTGGCCGCCGTGACCGAAATTCGGTCTGAAGAACATTATTAAAGGTGGATTTGACCAAATATCACGTTATACGAGAGTCCACTACCACTCGAATAATTTTACCCTTTGGTCTCGCTCTCAGATAACTTTTTTTGCGTTTTTTCATCACTAACTTAGAGTTAATATTAGACGAACATGTAATTGAACTAATATCAAAAACAAATTTGCGTCAATATAAATTTGCCGGATAATATTCACACGATTTGTCAGTTGAGTAAGGTTATATTTTCAAGTTGTTGTGTTGCATGTCATGGCAATTGTAAATAAATAAAATGTCTGAAGAAAGAAGGGAACGCAGCCCAAATTGGTTAACGTCTGAGAAAAAATTGCTGTTGGAGCTCGTGGAAAAACATTTGCCCGTGTCATAGGAAATAAAATAAACAGACGGTGATACGTCTTGAAATTTATTAAACGATTAAATTTCGTAAACGTTGCATTATAAAATCAGTTGCTGACCGGTAGCTTGGCTAAAACTCAAAAATGGCGCGATTGATTTAGATTCACAATAGGACCCGGTAGATGGCGCTGTTATCAAATTCCGAAAATCAGTCGTGCGAAGCCGGGGCCGATCGCAAGCTTAAAAAATTATAAAAGCGGTCTAGGTGTAACCCGTAAGGTACACACGACTAACTTTCCAGTGGAAAAAATAAATAATATCATGTTTTAATATTTTATACCAATTTTTCATTCGGCACAAAAAAAACGACTTGACCAATTCTGCTCAAAATTTAATGAGGTCTATGTTACATAATTATTCGTTAAATAAAACTGGTCCCATGTCAATATCACTCTTTGTTTTCGAGATACACGAGGCGAAAATTGAATCCGAACATACATACATACGTACATGTGCACACACGGAAACCTCTTAAAAACGATATTATTTGACTCTAAAAACCTTGAAAAGTTATATGAGATAATATCCTTCCCACTGCGAAGTTAATAAAGTCTTACAATTATCACAAAAATTATAAACGCACAACCGTAAAATATCCTACTTTTTCAACAGAGCATACAAAAGAAATTACAATGTAGTGGGTGCATTTAACATAATCTTGGGTAACTGATTTACTTCATGAATTTTGTCAGTATATACTTCATGAATTTTGTCAGTATAGCTCTATAATATATATAATATAGCGCTAATTTACTCTCGGATAGACAGTTATACGAGTTAAGATTTGGTAAAATAAAAGCTTCTCTAACAGAGGGGTAGGCAGAGACTACGTACTTCCATTTGGCACGATCCTGACACACCTCTCTCGTCTCCACCACATTCATATAACTACGCATACACGCTCGTTGGTTAAGGGTACTCCTAATTTGACCCATTTTGAATATATCGCCGATTTGGTCGATAAACCTTTGTCTGGGACCCTTCCCAACTCTACCGTTCGCATCTGCAATATAAATCTGCTTCGTTACTCTTTCCTTGTTCATTCTTCCTACATAACCAAACCACAGAAGCATTACTTTTTTAATCCTAGTTACAACGCCATCTTGCAAACCACACTTTTCTCTTATCACACAATTTCTCGCCCTGTCATTTAGACTTAACAGTAGTTAGTAATTTTATCCACAGGATAAGACTAATACAAGTTTGGAATTCGCCCTAATTAAGATAAAACCTTACTCCGTAAATTCTACAAAAATGAGAAGAATTAAAACACTATACCCTCACTTACGCGGTAAAGCCACGCTGCAGCTATATTATGGTTGTAGTACGAATAAATCAGCTCGACTGGGCTAGGACCTACGCCAATGGTTTGGAAAGAGCACCCGTTCCTTATTCAGAGCCGCGGCATCAAAGATCCAAGTTGCCTTAATGATCGCTGAACTTCGAAAGAAGATGGCACTTGAAGAAGAAGAAGGGCTAGGACCACGTTCTCACAGAATACCAACGTGAAATAGCAGCGTAATACCGCTGTGTTTCATGTGGTAAGTGTAGAGAACCGGAGACCCTTTTTACTGGAATTAACGCATTCCATCTTAGTCCTCAGAGTTGAGAACGCATTTGTATTTTGATTCCTAATTGAAAATAAATGTAGATGTCTAGGGGCCACAGCATCCACTTACCATCAGGTGGACTGTGTGCTCGTGTCACCCAATGTTGTAAAAAAAGTTACTTCCACGATCAATACGAATCTAACGACTATGTTAAAACCCATCAAGCCGCTAAACCCCTAGCAAAAAAAATAGACATACATACCTACATATAAACCTTTTATGTACCTTTTATGTGAACAAAATCCTCCATAAAGGGTAGTCAGCTAAAAACAACAGCCGAATTGAGAACCTCTTTTTGAAGTCAGATAAAAATTAACCTGGAATCGGAGATTTAAAAGTTCTTTTAATAAAGTAAAAATGCCGACTGCCCGCGGCGCGATTACAAAGAAAAATGTTTTGTTTGAAACAATAACGGCCTATTAAACTTACGGGCGGCGGAAGTTTCTTTGATGGAAGTTTTTGAGGTTTTACCTAAAATAAAGGGTCTAAAAATTCTTTTGCGGGTAAGGCAATAGATATTACAAAAAGTATTCAGTAAGTAACCTTTGCACGCTGCTTCGCCTGTGTCATTCTTCACTGATAATAACAAAGTTAAAACCTATATACGTCCCACTCCTGAGCACAGATCTCCTATTATATCAAAGCGGGTTATAGGCAAGAAGGCAGAGCCATGCTGAAGCTATATTGTGGTCGTAGCACGAATGGCTCGGATCGATTGGGGAAAGACCACGCTCTTACACAATACCAGCGTAAATCAGCGGCTTAAGGCAGCCGAGTTCCGTATGGTGAGTGTGTGGAGAACCGGTGATCCTTCAACTTCAACTGGAAACGAGGAATTGTATTTTAGTCGTTATGCGTGACAACGCATCTGCGTTTTGCTTTTTAATCGAAGATAGATGTGTGTGGTCGAAGACCACAGCATCCACTTACGATCAGGAATGTTTGCTCGTTTGTCATACTTATTCCATTAAAAAAAAGTACAAGTTTGCAGCTTAAGTACGTCCCACTCCCGGGTCTCCTATCATTTCTAGGAGGGTTTTGAGGCAAAGAAATGTCCACCGCGCTGACTGATTGTTAAAACGTATTACAATAACACCCCTAAAAATATAGTGCAAAAATCGGATACATCTTAAGATATTTGCTAATAATTTTTTTTTTAAATAAGTATAACGAATATTGGGGACAATTATGTGACTAAATGACTCTTACTATCGTAACAGATAAAATCCGAGTATCTTAAAATAGCAGACTGTAACCGTGACAAACAAACTGGAAGAACAGCTTTTGTTCCACAAGATAACAAATCCACTGAAGACCGATTTACACTTCGACAAGTACAGTAGCGAGTTAAGTTACATGGCAGTTGACAGTAAACGGTTAAGTTGACAGTAGTGTTCAAATGTCTTCGTGACGAGTTTAGTTAATAAAGTACAATTTTGTATTTTGAGGGACGAACGCAAAAACGCTGCGTCATGTCAACTTATGAACTGAACTAAACTAGCTCGTTCACACGTGCGGCGAATTTAGTTGCGGTTGGCGAAAGACACGTAAGGCAACACTTCGAAATTAACTCGCCGAAAAATGTACCGGTCAGCTATCTCGTTCAACTGTTAACTTGCTACTTAACTCACTAATTGCCGTTCAAACGAGATTTTCTACTTAACTCGCCTGGTTCGCAAGTTAACTCGCTACTGTACTCGGCGAAGTGTAAATCAGTCTTAAGAGTATTGTGAAGCTGTAAATTTTCATACAAAAAGCGATAACGTTTTCGTTTCCGTAAACATAGTCTAATTTTCATAATTTTTGGAATTGCTGTAAATATAGGTAATATATAACTAGGTCCGTACGTTTTTACTTTAAGGAAATGTACGATACAAGTAGTACGATATAAGTTAATTTTTTTGTATAAAAATATTAGTAATCTTATTAATTAACATTACTAATATTCCTTTTAACCACTCCTGGTCAGCTTGAAACGCTTGTGTTAGGAGTGGTTCCCTACAGTAGTCAAATTATGAATTCGAACCCACGAACTTATGAGTTTCCGATCCGCACCCTGCCATTAGGCTACAGTCGCCTAATACGTATTACGAGTTACTAGCATCTAAATAACTGTATTTTTTATTTAAAATCTTCCTCGAGCGTTTTTATTTTTTTAAATGAAACTAAACTGAATTACTAATAAAGAAAATCGTACAGACCTAAATTAAGGTATATACTGAACCAAATGATACCAAAATTATCTCATTTCGTAAAAGGTTTAGGAGGGTGAAAACGTTATTGTTCAAAACAATATTTTAAAAATAAAATGTAGGCAATTATTTCAAACATTTGCAACTCTGTCTATCGCACGACGGTGATACGGAGCGAGCGATGTGAAACAGACAGCATTTTGAAAATACCTACTCGCGCCGCGTATCGACACTTCACAATCCTTTATCACAAGTTTTTCTTTATTCAGATAGTCAGTTATATAGCTAGAATAAGATAAAAATGTTATTGTGACACCCTGTTACTCGCCACAAGCTCTTACTTATTCTCGCAAAGCTTCAACACCTTAGTTGGAAAGAAAAATACCTACCAAGACTATACTAATAGACTGCTATTTCGTAACAGGTTTTTAGAACTGCTATTTATGTGGCACTGGAACAGGCGGAACGGATAAGCGATTTTTTCTGTTACGGTCCACTCCTACTTCTTACTCTGCATTTTCAAGTCTTCTGGCTACTGATACCCTTTTGTTAACATATTATACGTTCTAAAAATATTTAAAGACTTTTAACATTCTATTGTTTTATTAGAAATAGTAATTACACGCAGGTTTTATGACCAAAACCATAGAATACTATAATACACAATAGAATGGCTGTCAACCTTATTTTGTACCGAGGTTCGGCGTCACCGGGAGCACACATACAAGCAATTACGTCGTATTATCAGTTAATCACTACCACAAACCCGTTTCGCTGTGTTGACAGACGGATTTTAATACATATTCATTTGTACATAGCGTGCAATTTGGCATTTCAAAATAATTTGCATGCGAAATTCGGAAACGATTGTAACGTCAAAACATATCTCGTGTTGACATTTATACATGTAAATTGACGTTTTATTGGCATTTTAGTGGCTACACGGGCTCCGCCCACACCCGCGTTCTATTATGTATGTATTATAGTATCTATGACCCAAACGGTGTTTTAAGAGGATACCTTGAAAATGAATCGAAGTTTTGGGGGCGTGGCTTATTCCTTTGTCGGTGAAGCTAACGGACGGCTGCGGAAGTATCAAAATGAAAGTGATGCAATGATTTCATAGTACACAAATTATGAGATAGACAAACCGAGCAAGCGCTCAGAAAAAAACTAAGTAAGTGCCAAACAACATTTTTATTTATTTAAACAAAACTTCGTTACGGATTAAAAACTGGTTTATGAGAACTTAGACATGATTATTTACTATGCCTAAAAAATAATTCTACGGAATTATTCGTAAAAATATTGTGGTGTTATCAAGAAATGTAAATAATTAGTCTACTTTGCAACTTTTTTCTATCGAGAAAATTACATGATATCGTGTTTTCCTTTTATGCAAACCAAGGTCATATAGTCTAAAATCATATACCAAACTTTTAGCTTGTAGTCTATAAAACTAAAAAAAAATATGTTAAATAGAATAACCACCAAATTTTCGAGGTATCACCTTAAATACCAAAATAATCCATTGAGTCCATGTGTTCATATGAAAAGTTAAAACAGTTAATCATGGTAGAGTCAGAAAAGAGCTTACTCCTTTCTAAAGGGCCGGCAACGCACCCGCAATTCTCCTGGTGTTGCGGTTGATCATGGGCGGCGGTAGTCACTTAACATCAGGTGAGCCGCATGCTCGTTTGCCCCCTCTTCTATAAAAAAAAAAAAAAAAAAAAGTCACGCTGCAACTATATTATGGTTATAGCACAAATGGGCCGGCTCGACCGGGGAAGAACTACGCTCTCACAGAATACCAAGGTAACATAGCAGCTTAATGCTGCTGTGCTTCGTATGGTGAGTGTGGAGATCTGGAGACCCGATTTTACAGGAACGAGGCATTCTATTTTAGTTCTCAGGGGTAACAACGCGTCTGCATTTTGGTTCTTAATCGAGGATAAATGTAGATGTCTATGGGCCACAGCAATCACTTACCATCAGGTGGACTGTGTGCTCGTTTGTCACCCTTATTCTATAAAAAGGTTAAATTTTTTTTTGTAAAAAACAAAATAACAAAACAAAATCGAATCGATCCACTATACCTGAGGACTAAAATGTAATGCCTCACTTCCAGTAAAAACTATCTCTAGTTTTCTACACTCAAGCTGCTATTTTACGTGGGTATTCGCGCTTCAACTCTAAGATGTTTTTAAAACTTTTACTTTTTTATATGCCTTTGCTTCAACTTTAATATAGCTGTATGGAGACTCTACCACGTGTGAATACACCAACTTCTATGATATTCCTTGATATTTAGCAGAATAACTACAAGTGACGTTTAGATATTTATTTGTTAAATCTCACAGTGAAGAATAAAAATGTTTTTAAAAACTTAAATTAGGTATCGAACTCGGATCAAGGACGAAAATAAAGGCATCCACGACTTTTTCTGCCACTATGGCAGTGCCACTAAGGAATGAGCAAAAATATTTGACAGATTGCATAGCGGTGGAAATTTTATTTGTTAGAAAAGTGTGGAGATTAATTATAATTCTCAAATATTAGTTACATTTTATAATAATTAGATGAACTAGATTAGAAATAGATAGACCGAACTACGGATATCCATAAAAGTAGGAGTATTCAAACAAGTATAAAAAAATTAAAAATACAGAACATACCCCATAAGCTATATAAAACTCAGAAGCCGATTTTCCTTTACCCATCCCCTGGATAAACCATGCAGATCCCTTTTTTGTTCACGCGGTAAGTTTATGGACTACCGTGTAATATAAGAAATTCCGAAACTTTATTGGTGTTAAAGAAACATGTTAGAGATAACTTCATTGCCTCCCGTTAATATATATATATATATATATATATATATATATATATATATATATATATATATATATATATATATATGTATATACAAATCTTATATTAGCATTAGTTTACATATATTATATGTAACTATCGTATTTATTATTTTAGAATTATGTCCTCCAGACCGAATATCGGTCACGGCGGGACAGGCCGCAGGACAGGATTATAGTGCCCAAGTGTATGCGCAAGCACAGGTGCACTCTCCATTTCCTCACTCTCATTTCCGATGGGACGGTAAACCGACACGACCGGAGTGATCAGGCGCATGACCAACGGCTTTACGTGCTTTCCGAGGCACGGGGGTGAGACACCGCCAAATTCCTGACTCCGGGCAGCTACTGAGAATTTCTTGACGGAAAAACTCAATAATTGATTTTGTGGGCCCGACCTGTTATTCGACCCCAGGACCTCATGATCAGCAGTCGCACTACTACAACCACTAGACCAACGAGGCAGTCTTGTTTAATATAATCTATTTATCACTTCGTTTATTATTTATTCATTAGTAGTAGTGATGTACGCACTAAGTTTGCTATTTTAATATATTTTCCTTTATTTGTCTACTGGAAGATATTTCAGCAAATTATGGAATAAGTAAAACCTTTGTAGGGATTTACTATAAAACTGTTACTGTATCTTGTTGTGTATACATAAATAAATTAAAAAATACGGTAGTGGGGTTTTGTTTTATGTACACATATACTATGTGATACTATATCATGCACATACAAAAACCGAAGAACTTATTAAATTGCAACTTTTCAACAATGCACTGTGAGACCATCGGAGTATCAAATATAACCTCAGTCCGCCACAACCGACAACTAGCAAGCGTAAGATTATTAGCCGTCATACCTTCACTATCACGTTTTATGTCCATGGAGTCGTAGCGGGGACCGGAGGTGACCGGAAGATTAGGAGTCTGTGACTAATGATGTTGGTTTTGATAACGAAGAAAGATGAGTTTGCGTGCACCCGCAATTTAACTTAAAAATCTTTTAAATGAGATAAGATTTATGGTGAGTTATGTTGACCCGT
This sequence comes from Parnassius smintheus behrii, assembly GCA_036936625.1. Classification (NCBI taxonomy): domain Eukaryota; kingdom Metazoa; phylum Arthropoda; class Insecta; order Lepidoptera; family Papilionidae; genus Parnassius; species Parnassius smintheus. The sequence goes on along the minus strand of JAUPFT010000027.1, from coordinate 14,017,540 downwards.
GGTAGCTCAGCGCTATGCGCTTGCTGTAAATTTCACAGTACGCAGGCAACTCGGGTTCAACCCTGTCGACACCAATGAAAATGTTAATTGCAAGTACTGAATTACAACGCGCTCAGTGGTTCAAGACATCGTGAGGAAACCTATCTGAGAAGTAAAAAATTATTTTGGAGACGTGAATGAAACACTTTACGAGAGAGACTTATGTTCCGTAGTGGGTTTTGATGGGATACGATGATGATGATTATAATGATGATTTATTATTGAGACTCTGGCTAATAGATCTGGGTCTTTTAAATCTGGTTAATAAGAAATAGTATTAGCGCCTCAGAAATTAGAGAATTGTTTGAATGACACGAACACAGAACAGAGGAAAAGTGGCCTGTGCCAAAGAGTTGGACGTTTATAATAGGATGTAACTTTAACTTTAACTGGTGTCAAAAATGGTATATAATACTTAAAAGATGCTAAAATTATATTATAGCTATCAAAACATAGCCTTACATTCAACTTGCTTATCACTAAACCTTGATTGTTTTAGTAACAATTTATGGGTGGTTATTCCGGAAGTATAAATGGCATTAAATAAAAATAAAAATAAACCACATGCATTATTAGGTCTGTAACACAGGAAAGTCACGCGATATGGTGTGGTGGTACTGTGAGCGTTTCACAATATTAAAACGTCCTACCTGAGCGAAATCAATATGAACTTGTCGCATCGTAGGGCGACGCAAATATTAAGCAATCTTTTCTGTATAAAAAGGGGTGACAAACAAACACACAGTCCATCTTATGGTAAGTGGATGCTGTTGCCCATATACACTTACACTTATCCTCAATTAAGCAATAAAATGCGTTGCCAACAGATATGATGATGTAGTTAGTTTTCTTAAATTAACCTTTCCGAAGTGTTCCTAACTATTACCTAAGCTTGTTTGCTTTCTTTCTTAATATATTAGTTATATTATACGACTTTGTTTTTTGTTTCTGCCCTCCTCGTAGTTTTGGTTTTATAGGGCAACAAAGCTAAATCAAGACAAGAGTAAATAGGTTTTAGTTACGTTAAGGCAGTGCGATTTTTTTATGTAAGAGTAACGAGGTAAGTGAGCATGCGGCTCACCTGAAGGTAAGCCGCATGCTCACTTACCATCAGGTGAGCCGCGTGTTCACTTTTACACATCGAACTATATTACTATAATATAATTATAGCGTATAGAACAGCCCCCCCGAACGGGTTCCCGCCTTGTCGTGGCGGGGGGGCTTAGTAGCCGTGGCTTGGTCGGTCCACGGTGAACAAAGAGGAACCCACGTGGCTGGCCCGAGGTGAAGGGCCGGCCTGAGGTGGCCACTCCGAGTGGGCTTGGGGAGCCCACTTCGGATGTGTTCTGGTGGACTGCAGCGAGTGGGGACTCGCGCACCCTCTACCGCTGCAGCCGAGGTGGAGTCGCGGAGGAAGAGGAGTGTTGGTATGGCGATGCGCCACTCGCCCTATCCTTCGCGACTCAAACGGGGCCGCACCGTTGATGCGGTGGTGGTGGGGCTGCGGGGGGAGAGGATTGTCGGTATTGCGAGGCGCCGCTCTCCCTACCCTCCGCAGCCGAATCTTGGTTGGCGGCGGAGCCATAGACCAGATCCGCCGCTGGGGTCGGGAAGGCTAGTACTTCTAAGTGCTCGTTTTTCCTGGCCCCATAGCCTTTGTGCATCGGACGCGGGGGCGTCTGTTGCACAGACGTAATTGGAGGCCGTGGAGGAGGGCGCGCCATGTGTTCTGGTGCGCCTTGCCTGGGAGGGAGAACGGCGAGGAATTTTCCTCTCCCGAGGAGGTGCTGCCGTGGGGCGGCAGGCGCTAGTAGGGCCGCGGATGTGTGCGAAAGCGTTCCCGTAGCCCTACCAATATGCGACAAAGGTGAACAACATGGGGTTTTAGTCGGTGCGAGTCCGACATAACCCGTCCTTGCCCCCGCGAGGCGGGTATGCGTAGGCATTTCCCCATGTAAAAAAAAAAAAAGCGTATAGAACAGACACCCCGAAACAAAAGATTGCTTCATTTTGGTAAGAGTAACTTCTTCTTCTTCTATCTTCTTCTATATTCTAAGAACTAAAGTTCGCTGCAGCGCAAAAATAATAGTTACATCGTCTAACCGAACTATTAAAACATGCAGCGCTAGTTTGCATTAGGGGTTAGTTTTCTCGCGACCAAAACGTCATAAGCGCCAGGAATTTCACGGCGCATACGCGTATCGTTCAACGTAGTGTACAACAAGTCACTCCCATAGATTTTACAACTGCAAAATGGCGGCGGTCGACAGCCCGATTCTCGTGAGCATTGTAACAACGCGAAAAACTTTAAATCAAAGAGTTTTAAACGGCTACTTACCGGTGAAATGTTACCTAAACCATCTCAATGGGCGGTTTAAAAATATTACTGCGCCTTAACGTCCCGTGGGTGTGTGAGAAGCGACAAACGGAAATAAAACAGGAGATGAGATAAGGAGATTGACATTAATAACAACTAGAAATTAAAAAAAAACTGCGGTCACCACCCAGCCTACCAAGCGTGGCAACAATAGTAAAAGAGAGAACTATGGTAAAAGAAAATCTGTTGAGGTATTCAGCGGTGGCCTCCTATATGTTGTAATGGAAGAAAGAAGGATGAAGAAGGTGAATTTCAATGTTAAGAGTAAAAGCGCCAGGCTACACAAGTGGAAACACGCCTTAGTCAATAGTCTTATGCAGATTTCCTATGATGCAGAAGTGCTGACATGGCCAATCTTGACATCTGACCGTCTTCATAATCACCACTTCTTCCGCTCGTCTATTCTAACGTGAATAGGTACCTGTCCCTAACTTTGGACATTTACACACACTTACGCAAAGCGTTTGCTTTTAACCTCATGCAAACTAGCACTAGCTAAGGCGTCCATTTGACTAATCGTCATTTCATATGACGACACCTAACTCAGTGAGCGATACCGTCCCTTCGATCAGTCTTCATTTTATATGACAAAATGGACCAGCAACTGGAACTTTCCACTAAGCACACACAAACACACTATTTTAGCATAGTGATACCTCGAATTTTTTTAACTTCACATATTTTTTTTTAAGTTTTACAGATTACGAAACAAAATTTTGGTATATGATTTTTGACTATATGATCTTGGATTGCATAAAAGGAAAACACGATATCAAGTAATTTTTTCTATAGCAAAAATTGCAAAATAGGCTCTAATTAGTTACATTTCTTCATGACACCACAATATTTTTAGGAATGAGTTCATGAAATTATTTTTAAGGCATTGTAAATATTCATATCTAAATTCTCATAAACCATTTTTAATGCATAACGAAGTTTTGTTAAAAAAAAAATAAAAATGTTGTTTTTGGCGCTTACTTAGTTTTTTTCCGATACGCATAATACGCAAATTATGAGATAGCTCGATATAGCTATCTCATAATTTGCGTATTATGAATTCATTGCATCACTTTCATTTTGACACTCCCTCTGTCGTCCGTGAGCTTCACCGACAAGGGAATAATACGACCCAACTACGATTCATTTTCAAGGTGTCCTCTTAACAACATACTCCATTACCATTGCGGATTATTTCACCACATTAGGTGATAGGACTTCTTCTCCGTCCACCTGAGTAGACCACCCTCTTACCTTAGAGTATTTCTGTCTTCAATCAGTATGTGTGCATTGTCGTGTTTTAGTATAGAGAGTTTTAATATACAAGCCATATTTATCGGAAGGTATAGAGAGAGAGAGAGTATACAGGCTATGAGGATATTGCGTTTTAGTCCTCAGAGTTGACTACGCATCTATAGTTTTTTTTTGCTTGAATTTGGCTATTATAGTAACAGTATAGTAACATAAAGTTAGAGTTAAAGTTACAGCCTATATATGTCCCACTACTGGGCACAGGCTTCCTCTCATATCTGAGAAGGTTTTAGGACGGGGAAGTGTCCGTCGCGCTGCCCCAATGCGCGTTGGCGAACTTCACATGTCTCCGAAATATTTTTTTTATTTTTCAAACAAACAAGTTTCCTCACGATGTTTCTCTTCAACGCTGAGCACGTGGTTTACAATTCCGTTGGTGCCGGCCGGGAGTGAACCCGGGTTGCTAGCGTACTGTGCAATTTACAGCGAGCGCTAACCATCTGAGCTACCACGACTCTTCTTACCATGACTGGACGGGAAATTTGTTTGTCACACGAATAATAATAATCTTTGTGATTTCAATCTTTGTGAATCAATTCCTTAAGATTATATAATTGTTAAGTTGCTTACAGTTGCACCCCACTCTCATCTCAGCTATAGCCTGTTCTTACAAACTCCGAAATACATAATTTCTATTGAAGTTATAAACTTTACAATGGCGTCCCGCCCCCGCCATATCTAAGACTTTTTTATTTGTTTTTCTTCAGTTTCTATTGTTGAAGTGGATTGTAGCGAAATTGTTTTAAATTGAACAGAAATTTCTAGGGATTCTTCTAAACAAAGTAACAAAGAATTGTCTTTGGAAACAAGATGAAATACCTTAAAAGTTGTAATCATACTACGCTTCAGGGTAATATGGGTGCAAAATCAGTTGATTTAACCGGGGAAGAAGCTCAGTCAGACATACAGAAGGAAACTTATGGCGAGTGTAGAGAACCGGAGACCCTTTTTACAGGAAACAAGGCATTTCATCTCAGTCTTAAAGGATGACAACGCATCTGAATTTTGATTCTTATTGAAGATAGATGTCGATGCCTATGAACCACAGCATCGACTTATCATCAGGTGAGCTGTATCTATTAAAGAAAGCTTGAAACCTCTACTGCTCGATACCTTCCTCAACCTTAACGTCTTTAAGTGCATCTAAGCCAATCCGGATTAATTTTCCTTGCGAAACCTCAATTCATTGGAGTTTATTTTACCTCCCTTTGGTTTTCATAAGTTACACAAAGTGCTAAGTTAGATAGTAAAAGTAATTAAGTTATTATGGTCCAATAGACTGTGAACTGATATAATTTATAGGGATATAATCTATAGGGATCGTTTGACGGAGACTTTATTGCATTACAACAGCAGTCAAACTTCACTGAGGATATTTTAGGTTTGTAAACCCGTATAAAATTTTGTTAAAAATCAACGGTGTCTTGCCATCTGCCCGGGGTAGGATTATATTGCGCAAGTACAGGTGAACTTTATTCTCTCACTCACATAGTCCGATGAGACGGCAATCTAACATGATTAGAGAGAAATCAGTCGCAGAACCACCAGAGATAATTCGACGAAGATCGTCTTTACGTGTTTTCCGAGGCATGGTATTAAAAAACTGCTAATTTCCTACTTCGATCTGCTATTGAACGTTTCTTGACGGAAAAACCCGCCAACTGATTTTAGCTCGACCCGGGTCCTCGTGATCTACAGTCGCGCTTACGATCACTGTACCAACGAGGCTGCAAAGTAATGTTTAAGTGCAAGCAGCTATATTGATCTAATACGACCATGCTGGTCGTACGACTAATATGATCTATAACGGTCGCTGTTAAGGCTATTACCTTTATAGTCTATTCAGTCGGTCCAGTTAGTTTATTGTGTATATTATTATTACTTTTTTATAGAATAAGCATGAATAGCAAACATAACGTCCTCCTGATAGTAAGTGGATGCTGTGGTCCATAGACATCTACATTTATCCCCGATTAACATTGAAAATTCAGATGCGTTGTCATCCTTGAGGACTAAGATGAAATGCCTCGTTTCCAGTAAAACGAGTATCCGGGTCTTTACACTCACCATACGAAACACAACTGCATTGAGCTGCTATGATACGCTGGTATTCCATAAGAGCGTGGTCCTTTCCCGGTCTGCAGCATCACTCTGCCGTATGTATAATGAGCTGCTTATGAAAACTTTGTAAATAGGTCTTGTTACAAGACAGATCAATGTATCGAAAGAAAGAAATCTTTGTTATAAACTATATAATACAATACGGATTGTAATACTGGCGATCCGCCCCGGTTTCGCACGAGTGATTTCTGGTTCTCGACTACAGCGCCACCTACCAGGTCTGAATGTGAATCTAAACTATCCAGGTACCAATTCAAACAAACAAACAATTCTTCAAAATAGGTCAAACCGTTTTTTAGTTTTAGCGAGACTAACGGCCATCAATTGATTCTTATATACAACGATCTGCCCCACCTCAGCACTTGTTGATTTCTGAATCTCGACAACAGCGCCACCTACAGGCTCCAAATGTGAATCTAAACCATCTAACGACGCATTCAAAAATACAAAAAGTTCATCAAAATCGGTCGAGCCGTTTTTTAGTTTTAGCGAGACTAACGGCCATTAATTGTTTTGTATATACGACGGTCTGCCCCACCATAGCACTGGTTGATTTCTGAATCTCGACTACAGCGCTACCTACCGGGTCTAAATGTGAATCTAAATTATCCAGAGACCCACTCGGCCATACAGGCGCTGTAGTCAAATTATTAACAATTATTGGACCAACATGTCTAATATTCAATATTGGTTTAGTGACAAATAGAGAATTGCGAAATCTTAATTCGATAGCACTGTGGTCGGAGTCATTAAAAAAGTTAAGTGCACTGCCACCTACTGGATAAGACAGAACGACGTCTGCTGAGTTTTTTTATAGAATAAGGGTGAGAAAAGAGAACACAGTCCACCTGATGGTAAGTGGATACTGTGGTCCATAGACATCTACATTTATCCTCGATTAAGAATCAAAACGCAGATGTGTTATCACCGCTGAGGACTAAGATGAAATGCCTCGTGTCCAGTTAAAAAGGTTCACTGTTTCTCTACACTCATCATACGAAACCGAACAGTATTAAGCTGCTATTTTAACGCTGGAATTCTGAAAGAGCGTGGTCCTTCCCCGGTCGAACCGACCCATTCATGCTACAACCGTAATATACGAGTAGCTGCAGTATAACAATATTCACTACTCTATATCATCCCGTGGGAAGTTGACAGAGGAAAAGAAACCAGGAGAAAAGTAGCAGCTGCTCTGTGGTGCAGTAGCTTAGCAATAAGTTGCAGCGCTAGGGGTCGCGGATTCGAATCCCGTACGGAACAAGTATTTGTATGGCCTACAAATAATTGTTCCGGCTGGGACGACGGACCATGTTTGTCCTTGTGAAATTCATGCATGTATATTGCCTCCACTTGAAAATCCTAGGGAAGTGGTAGGGTATTGTTTTAAAAGCAGCGTCTTATTAACAACTAAAAAAACTGCGGTTGTCAGTCTCCTGTCAAACGTGGCAATAATGGCAAATATCCCCCCTATTATCCCCTTTTGTGGCTGTGATAGTAACAGTAATTTTCGATGTTTACGTCTTAATATTATATTGATTTTATTCATAAAAGTGTCCAGACTCATAAAGACTATACGTAACCACCAACTTAAAGTATAGTATTACTGGTGTAGTCAGGTTATTCACCTGAAGTTAGATGCTAGACGACAAAACAAAAGAACGTAATGTACGGAAATATCAATAGTTTTATTTTCTAATGACATGCGATACGTTCGAAATTGTGGGGCCACACTGTAAGCGAGTTCGATAAATGAACGATTTATTCGCCACACACAAGACTGAATATTAAATAAAAATCAAATAATATTTTTTTAATTTAAAAATATAATTTTATTACGTGGGTCTGCCATAGATATACAGATATACTATAGTTGTAACACGGATGGGTTGGCTGGACCGAGAAAGGACTACGCTCTCACAGAATACCGGTGTAAAATGGCAGCTTAATGCTGCTGTGTTTCGTAAGATGAGAGTAGATCTCTGGTGATAACTAAAAAATACATATACACAAATACATAAGGTTGCAACGAAGGAAAAGGCATCCGACTCAGCGTGATGCTGTAGTAATGTTGCCACGGCCACAGCGCTGTTATTCTGTTGGTAACTTATATACCACGCACGGCTCCATGGTGCAGTGGCTTAGTGTTGAATTGCGGTGCTGGGGCCATGGTTTCAAATCTTGCCTTGCCATGGTTCAATGCTTGCTTGAATATCTGTATGGCCTATAAATTATTTTCCATCTGGATGTTTTTCTTGTGCAATTTATCTTTGTAAACTGCCATACACGACAAAATCGTAGTGTGAGGTAATATTTATAGAAACAAAAAAATGTTACCGAGCAGTTGTTGGACATATTTTCATTTAGTTCGATGTAGGAATGCTATTCTAAAACTAATTTTTTACCAAAAAAAAAAATAGTTTTAAATAATGTGTGTTCATCATCATCATATCCATCATTATATTAGCCAACGGGAGGCTGGCATTTCGGTGAGTTTGCGCAGGAATTACAAGCTTTAATTCCTCTCTCTACTTTTCACCATCGGACAACCAGGCAACCTCTTCACCCCTTTGTTGTGGGTATTCCACTCATTAGAACCAAACGATTTGCTTCCTCTTGTAATGTTTACAGCAAAGGAAAATTATCCGGCGTCTATCGTTCCGCCCGAATAGAATCTGGGCGTCTTCAAGGCAGTGCGATTTAACCCTTTCAATTCCCATAAAATTCTCATGCAGTCGCATGCGCCTGGCAAATCCTGAGCGGTCGCATGCGACCCCACCCACCCCAGCACTTTAAACCATTGAAACTTATATTTAGGTTGTCTGGAAGAAATTGCTGCATAGCAATAAGACCGCCTTTTGTTTTTCTCTTTGTTTGTTTCTTGTTATGTTGTATTTTTTAGTGTTCAATAAAGGGTATTGTATTGTATTTAGAGACTACTTTTCTATTAAGAAGTTTTTTTTTTTTTTTTTTTTTTAATGGTTTCAGCCGGTGGGTACACCCCCACCAACAGGAGTATATTGGCAGTTTTCACAGTTTTGTATACTTTTTAAACATTTTTTTTTATTACTATGACACATGGAGAAGGCTACGCGTTTCTGCTATTTGATACATATTGCGTATGCCTTCTCTTTATATTAATATAATTTGTTTAAGAGTTTGAAATTTTTGTACTATAAAATCTGTATAAAATGCTCTATCCTTTGGTCTAAACAAAAGTCAGGTTTTACTTCATTACAAAAACATTTTACTGTATTATGATAACAAAAAAAAACGTACCAAGCGGATGTCGGCAGCGTGAAAATCACAATTATTACTATATATTACAAGAAATTGTTTACGTAAAAAGATAAATTAACAATCTATGGAGAAAGCATACGCTCAGCAGTGGCATTTGATAGATGGTAACGATAACGGCTTAGCCTCTATGCTTCAAGGCTCTCGATAGGCTTCAATTAAGATAACCGTAGGAGCCAAAATAAAGTTGTAAAATCCGCTCGCAGTGGCAACACATAACCATGGCGGAGGGTACTTTTTTCCCAACGTACTGGAGGTATCATGAAATTCTGTTACAGCTGTACAATAATAACGTGGATCAGTTATATTTTTATATCCTTTCCTTCTATATCCTTTTTATATATTAATGACCAACCTTGGTTTCGCCTGAATAGAATCTATTGACGTGGCGTTCATCATCATTATCATTACAGCCGTAAGAAATTCCACAAAGCACGGTCCTGGGCCTGGATGTTCTGCATGTCTCACCATGTCGTCACTCCATCTAGTGATGCGGAGCTATTGAGATTAAATAAACTCATCAAAGACAATTTTTTAATTAATTTTTCGAGTTCTAAAAAAAGGTTTACAATTTTTTTTTTGGATATAATATAACGTAGGTTACTCCTGATATTGCTCTTTATCGGTTGGTTAAGTTTCATTATAACCGGTTCAGCCATTTCGAATCTTAGTCTAAACAGACAGGCAGACAAGCGGTAAAATTAAAAATGTTGTGCAACCTAATTCAATATAATTAAAATGAGAACAATGTCAATTAAATACGCATTATTAAGGATAACTCAAAAACCACTGGTCAGATCTTGATTAAATTTATATGGAACTATGCGAGAAGTACCAGCTTTCAAATTAAAAAAGAATCATCAAAATCGGTTCACCCAGAGGAAATTTCTGAGGTAACACACGTAAAGAAAAACATACAGTCGAATTGTATATCTTTTCTTTTTTGAAGTCCGTAACAAATTTAAAAAAAATGAGGATAGTTTTGTGATAAGGTCGAGCGTGCCTGGAAATGTTCATAATAAAAACATTACTGGTGACTTCACTCAATATTCAATTCACATATAATAAAAATAGATTAGCGATTACTATTTTTTTCTATAATTTGCATAATATAGAAAAAGGACTTTTAACGATGCTAACTAAGATTAAAATTCCAATGTAATAAGAATTCTTAACATAGGGATCTTAGCATTAGTTGATAGGGGGACATAACGTTCGTTGAAGTAGATGAGTTTGTATATTTGGGTTGCTTATTTAGTAGAGAAGAGATATATGATAAGGATATAGAACGACGAGTGAACGCGGGAAATAGAATGAATGGGGCGCTACACTCTACTGCGAAGAGTCAAAAAAGGCACGTATGGCAATTCACAATGCTGTATTGGTCCCTACTTTAACGTATGGTAGTGTAAGTTGGGTGTGGCAGAAGAAGCACGAGAGTAGAATAAACGCAGTAGAAATGCGGTCGTTAAGGAGTATGTTAGGGCTGAATCTGAATGACAGGGTGAGAAATTGTGTGAAGAGCGTGATTTGCAAGCTGATGTTGTGACCAGGTTTAACAAAGGAATGCTTCGGTGGTATGGTCATGTAGAAAGAATGAATGAGGAAAGGGTGACAAAGAAAATTTATGTTGCAGAAGTGAATGGCAGAGTCGAAAAGGATGTCCTAGACGAAAATTTATCGACTAAATTAACGATTTCTTGAAAACGGGCCAAATTAGGAATACCCTTAACCGACGAGCATGTATGCGTAGGTATATGGACGTGAAGGAGGCGAGAAAGGTATGTCAGGATCGTGCTAAATGGAAGTCTGTAGTCTCTGTCTACCCTTCTGGGTGACAGGCGTGAGTGTTTATGTTATGTTAACATAGGGAGTAAATATTCGTTATTGCTGCTTTTTACTTTTTAAAAATAAATTAAAATTTGCTGTTGTATAAAGCCTGTACAGATTAAAAATAATATTTTTTTCCATACATATATATGAAGATGTAGTACTATGTAGTAGTAGTATGTAGGTAGGTATATTTGTATCCAACACTAATTTGGAGTCGACTTGTACCCTAACCCTAAAATAAATTACTTACCAATAAGACCGACAGTTGTCACTGTTTACTGTTTATCTATTATATTCTTTTAATTCATGTCTTAATAACATGCAAACAACCTGATGGGGTTAATAAAAGTTAGTTTTTTCGATATTTAAAGACAAAGACTTCAATTTTATCGATATGTATAGATTTTCTGGGTTCTAGATAAAATTTCATCCTTTCCAGAAACGATTCAAACTGACAGTCGTTAGATGAAAATTTGTTATGTTCTGTCAAAACGAATTTGTAACTCATTGAAGCGATAATATTAAAAGAGAATATTCCTTCAAATTACTTCTATTTGGGGCTTGGGGCAAAGTAAAGTATGTGGGTCAAAAGCGTGTGTATACCGATAGGAGTATTCAACACCTCATTACTTCCCGTGGGTGTCGTTTGGTCATGTAGAAAGAAGGAATGAAGAAAGAGTGACAAAGCAAATTTATGTTGCAGAAGTGAACTGAAAAGTCGGAAAGGGACGACCTAGGCGAAAGTTTATCGACCAAATTAGCGATATATTGAAAATGGGCCAAATTAAGAGTACCCTTAACCGTCTAGCATGTATGCGTATATGGATGTGAAGGAGTCGAGACAGGTGTGTCAGAATCGTGCCAAATGGAACTCTGTACTCTCCGCCTACCCCTGTGGGTGACAGGCGTGAGTATTTATGTTTATGTTCTTTATGGGTGTCGTAGGCTTAAGGCGCAGTGGTTTAGCAATAAGTTTGAATCCAACACGGAACAATTATTTGTATAGCCTACAATTAATTGTTCCGGGTTTGAATGTTTGTCCTTGTAAAATTTATGTATGTAAACTGCCTCCACGATACGGGAGATAATTCTAGTGTGGGAGTATCTTTAGAAAAATGTGCATATAAATGTGTACGCACATTCGGAGTGAGACATCTTTACGACATATCATTCTTCTTTTATTTTATTGCGGATGCAGGCGCGCCAGTAAAACGTTACAAGTACACATCGATATACATATAATACATATTTATAATAATAATGTCAACGGAGTCTAGCCATCGGTACAGGGCAGGATTATAGTGCCTAAGTGTATGCGCAAGCACAAGTGCACTCTCTATTCCCTCACTCTCACAGTCCGATGGAACGGTAAACCGACACCACTGGAGGGAGATCAGACGCAGGACCAACGGCTTTACGTGCCTTCTGAGGCACGGGGGTGAGACACCGCCAAATTCCTGACTCCGGGCAGCTACTGAGAATTTCTTGACAGAAAAACTCAATAATTAATTTTTTGGCCCGACCCGGGATTCAAACCCAGGACCTGATGATCAGCAGTCGCACTACTACAACCGCTAGACCAACGAGGCGGTTATCTATATATACAAAATAAATCTGTAAAAAGTCGTGTCTGTAATTCTGATATGTTCTGGTAAAAATAAGTCCAAACGACCAAAGGGTACTGAAGCCAAATTAGTGGTTTTTTGAATTTTTGTCTCTCTGTCTCTCTGTGTGTTCACGATTCACGCAAAAACCACTGAACGGATTTCAAATCGAAATTTTGTGTGTAGGGAGTTAAAAATTAGCGCAATTTTTATTAGGCTATTGTTGTCCGATTACGGAACTTCAAAAAAGGAAGGTTAAGTGTTTTCATTCCTTTAGGTGTTGATTTCTGTTTTAAATGATTCTGTTAGTAATAAGCGAGATAACGTAGTATTTTTTATCAGTAATACATATACATACATACATAAACACTCACGCCTGTCACCTAGAGGGGTAGGCAGAGACTACGGACTTCCATTTGACACGATCCTGACATACCTCTTTCGCCTCCTTTACATCCATATATCTGCGCATACATGCTCGTCGGTTAAGGGTACTCTTAACGTGGCCCATTTTCAAAATATCGCCAATTTGGTCGATAACCTTTTTCTAAGGCGTCCCTACCCGACTATGCCATTAATATCTGCCTTATAAATTTGCTTTGTCACTCCTTCCTCATTCATTCTTTCTACGTGACCAAACCACCGAAGCATTCCTTTCTTAATCCTGGTCACAACATCATCTTTCATACCACATTTATCTCTTATCACGCAATTTCTCACCCTGTAATTCAGATTCAACCCTAGCATACTCCTTAAAGACCAAATTTCTACAGCATTTATTCTACTTTCGTGCTTCTTCTGCCACACCCAGCTTTTACTACCATACGTTAAAGTAGGGACTAACACAGCATTATGAATTACCATACGTGCCTTTTTTGATACATTCTGGTTCTTCACAATAGAGTGTAGTGCCCCATTCACTCTATTCCCTGCATTTACTCGTCGTTCTGTATCCTTATCATATCTACCATCCCTGCTAAATACACAGCCCAAATATACAAACTCATCCACTTGCTCAATTAACTCTCCTTCTATTCTTATTTCACATACCGTTTTGCTTTCCTCTCTTTCAAAAACCATCACTTTCGTCTTACTTTCGTTAACTTTCCTTCCCCTTTCCTTTAATGCCCAGTTCATTAATGTAACCATCATTTGCAACTCAGCCGCCGATGACGCAAATATGACTTGATCACCGGCATACAAAAGGCATTTGACGGCTAACTTGCCCATTCTTAACCCACATGCTTTATCTTTCAAAGTTTGCAAACACCTGTCCATAAATAGGTTGAACAGCCAAGGGAAAGTCACACAGCCCTGTCTGACACCTTTTCGGATGTCAAACCAGTCCGAGTAGACCCCATTGATCCTGACACAAGCACTAGAATTCCTATAAAGAGACCTCAATGCCTGTATCAAACCAGCGCTCAACCCATATGAGTTCAGTGTTTGCCATAACACATTCCTGTCCACTCTGTCGTAAGCCTTTTCCAAGTCCATGAACGCACAAAAAACTTTCTGGTTTTTAGCCAAAAACTTCTCCGCAATCATCCGTATGGAAAAGACTTGATCTGTACACCCCATTTCCTTTCGAAAACCCGCTTGCACATCCCAAATTTTTTCATCAGTTTCTTTCATAACTCTTTCAATTAACACTTTAGCATACAGTTTACCCACAATACTTAGCAAGCTGACACCACGGTAGTTTTTGCAGTCCTGCTGTGACCCTTTTCCTTTATAAATTGGTACTATAACTGCTTTACACCAGTCATCCGGTACCCGTTTTAATTCCCAACACAAATTAAACAAGGTGTACAGCAGGCCTGCCACCACTACCTCTCCAGCCCTTAGCATCTCGAGTGATACTCTATCATAGTCAGCTGCCTTACTTGCTTTCATGCTTTTCATTGCTTTCATTATTTCATCTACACATATCTCCATACCCCTTTCCACTTCTTTCGGAATTTCTTGTTCATTTAATTCGACGAATCTTCACTCATAAACACGCTTTCAAAGTATTCCTTCCATCTGTTTAAATTCGAAACTTCATCATTCAGAATACATTTATTCTCGTCTCTTACAGCATTAATTATAGGCTGTTTTGTATTTCCCCTGGCTGTTCTTACGAGTTTCCAGAACATTTTTATATTATCCTGGAAATTATAAGATATCCTTCTATCATTCTTATCCGTTCTTTCTTTCTTTTTCCTTTCAACTACTTCTTTTACTCTTTTATTTAGACGTCTAAATTCTGCCTTTTTTCTTTCAATCTCATCATTCATACCACCAAAATTACCAGCTTTAACTGCTAGTAAATCTAACCATGCTTTCTTCTTTGATTCAACTTCCACCCGTACCTCATCATCCCACCACAACGTATTCCTTTTCCTTTCATTTGTTCTCTTACTTACACCACAAACTTTGGTGGCTGCATCCACCAAACTTTTCTTAATATTATCCCACACGGTATTCAAGTCTAAATCATCCATACACAACTCATTCAAACACCTAATATTTTCTCTCAGTCTGCATTTATACTTCTCTTTCACATCTTCATATTGTAACTTCTCTATTCCTATATGCTGTAACGCAGTGGTAGACACAGATGTTCGATGCCGCCAACGCTTGAAAAGATCATTAATTCGACATAAGACCAAGTAATGATCCGTCCCTACGTTGGACCCCCGGTAAACCCTTGTATCCACGACTGCGCTCCTCATTCTTTCATCCACAATTACGAAATCTATCATGCTTCTATCATCACCTCTTTCCCATGTATACATGTGAATCTTCTTATGACGAAAAAAGTATTCGTCACAAAGAGATTCTTTTCCACACATACGGTGAGGAGGTCTTCACCATTCTCATTTATACTTTCATCACCAAACGTTCCCAATATCCTTTCATAACCAGACCTCCTCACCCCAACCCCTCCATTAAAGTCTCCTAACATAATAATATTTTCATTTTCCTTACATTTTGTCAACACCATCCTTACCATGTCCCAAAACTGCTCTCGGATGTAAGTGGGCTTAGACATGTCTGGGGCGTACACCCCTAGCAAGAACAGCTTCTTTAAGCCCACTTTCATTCGTATCCATAGCACCCTCGGGTTTACACATTCATACTCTTTCACACATTGACCCATTATTTCTGAAAGGATGAAACCGACTCCCTGGCATGCCCGTTCGGTCTCGTCTACACCAGACCAATACGCGGTATACGTGCCATGTGCAGTGGCATCCTTTCCCTTTCGTTTCGTCTCATTTACACATAACACATCTATTCCTCTGTCATTCATCATTTCGCATACTTCATCCATCTTATCATTCATTGCTCCACATACATTCAGCGTAGCCAGACGGGCTTCCGCAATCCACTTTTCGCCCCTCCGGGAGACAGAACGTGACGGGTTGCGAACCTCGTCGCCGGTTTTTCTCCCGGAGATTCTTCGCACCCCTGCCCCATTAAAGGGGCGCCGGGAACTCGTGGCCATTTCTTTTATCTCCTGACTCATGGTGCGAACAAGGGGTGGTGGTAGGTTTTACGCCGCCACCACACGGCGGGAAGCCAAGTATATTTTTTCGGCTTTGTCGCTCGTTTAGCACCACCCGGGGGACACGTATAGGGTGGGCCTAAGGTTTGGTGGTCGAGACCTACGGACGCGAGCGACTCATCCCCCTATATTTTTATCAGTACTATGTTTGTAAATAAAGCCTAAAATTGGTTTTAATAGTTTCACGTTTTCAAAACAGCGCTATCTATTATAAAATACTAAAAATAGTATATTTTCCCTTCAGTTTCTAATAAATTAATTAAATAATGTAAAAAATTCTCTCTAAATGTAATGATTTAAAAATTTATAAGTTTAAATAATTATTAAAGTTGTAAAATTGTTTAAAAATTTTACCGTTATTTTTTTAGTTTATTTTTTTTTTTTATAGGATAGGGTGACAAACGAGCACACAGTCCACCTGATGGTAAGTGGTTACTGTGGCCCATAGACATCTACATCTATCCTCGATTACGAATCAAAATGCAGATGCGTTGTCACCCGTGAGGACTAAGATGGAATGCCTCGTTTCCAGTAAAAAGGGTCTCCGGTTCTCTACACTCACCATACGAAATACAGCAGCATTAAGCTACTATTTCACGCTGGTATTCTGTGAGAGCGTGGTCCTTCCCCGGTCGAGCCAACCCATTCGTGCTACAACTATACTACTAATATAACTGTAGCATGGCTCTACCACGTATAATATTTTTAGTTTATTATGACATTTATCAAAAATTATAAAATCAAAGTTGGTTTTTAGTTTAATTACTAATCTATATAGTGCGATGGGAGAAAACCGGATGTATTTTCGCCTAGTTAAAAGAGTGTGGCAAAAACTCTATTTTCTCGACATCCATATACGTCGGATTTCTGAAACATGGCGCGTTAATGGCTTAAATAAAACGTCGTAGAATTAATCATATCTTAATATAGTTGATCATTTCATGAAATGGTGGCATTTCATAAAGTTTTACACTATTTGTTGACCATATCATGATATGCTTAAATCGATTCTACGAATAGAGAATGTTTGACCATGTTAGCAACTAAACACAACATTACCGATAATATTTTATTTTTAACATAATCTACATAATTTTGTTTAACAGAATCAACATAAACCGATAAACTATTTAAATATTCGCGGCTTTGTTGTGCGGTTGGGCCACCCTAGTCGCAACTCAACCTACTGTCGCTTATATTACTAGATGTTATACTTTCGTTTTTTTTTTTTAGTTTTAATCTATTATTAGCACCATCAACGTACTGGAAAATAAACTAATAATAAATAACTTATCAAATTAGAATGCTACTGAACACTTATTCTTTCAGCATGAAAAATTGTCAGACCGGCGGCAAATAACGGTATGATTTACCGTAATTTCCACGTTTAGTAAGATGACTAACTAAACTGTTATAGGTAATGGATACAGTGATCAAGAGAGAAACTCTTCAGTTGAATATATTGAGTGTCTATAACCTTAGGAATAATTTCACTAACTTCATTTGTTATCAAGTAATCTGATATGTGTAATTGAAAATTGCGTGCATTGTGAGATTATTATCTTTTTTTTTTGATGATTTAGTTCGTGGTAAGCTATGCTGGGACTAAGCTTTGTAACATTTCTCGGGGGAGGCCTATGTTTAGCAGTAGACTTCTAAAGGTCTGTAATAATGATGATGATTATGATCGTTATATGACTTATCATTTGATGGATGTGGTCTACAATCGTTCAGAAGCTTCTCTTCAGTTCTTATGAATTTCATTTGAACAGAATACGTGAGTAGCTTGCTCTAAGATTCTATGGCACAGGAGCAAAACGTGTACTATTCCCGAGACGTCTAATGAAACTAGAATGTACTGATTTATCACGTGTTTGGTGAAGTGGTGAAGAATAACTTCGTGAGGAAGCCTAGATTTCTAAGTAGTTAAAAAAATATGAACACGTGAAAGCAACTAATACGCATTGTAGCATTGCGGCCAACTCATTTCTGCCCACAAAACATTATGGTTAATGAGGAACCCTGTGTACAGTCTTGAGACGTATATAAGCTGCTATATTACTTTTAAAGTTACACTATATACGTCCCACTCAAATGTCCTAAGCACAGGCCTCTGCTCATTTCTGAGAGGGATTTTGGACAGGGAGTTATCCGTCGCGCTGCGCCAATGCTGTTGGCGAACTTCACATGTCTTCGAAACATTTTTTTTATTACTCAGACATGCAGGTTTCCTCACGACGTTTTTCTTTACTGCCAAGTAGGTGATTAATTAGCACTTAAAATTGCAAATAATTTCATTGGTGCCGGCGGGAATCGAACCCGGTTTGCTCGCGTACTATGAAATTTACAGCGAGCGCTAACAATCTGAGGTACCAAGGATATATTACTTATTTACTTTTAATGAGACTTATGTAACAGTTCGTCATATAAATATATGAGATAACTTTCATATTTTTGGACATATTAACATTCTTGTAACAATACCGGTTTCATAACTCCTCGTTATAGGAGTATATTAAATAAATGAACAGGCTCTTGAGAAATTTTTATTATATCATAGAAATTTATACGTGGTAGAGAGAGCCATGCTGCAGTTATATTAGTATTATAGTTGTAGCACGAATGGGTCGGCCCAACCGGGGAAGGACCACGCTCTCACAAAATACCAGCGTAAAATAGTAGCTTAGTACTGCTCTGTTTCGTATGGTGAGTGTAGAGAACCTAAGACCCTTTTTACTGGAAACAAAGCATTCCATCTTAGTCCTCACGGGTGACAACGCATCTGCGTTTTGAATCGTAATCGAGGATAGATGTAGATGCCTATGGCTACAGCAACCACTTACCATCAGGTGAACTATGTGCTCACTTGTGTCCCTATCCAATAAAAAAGGAAAGCAAATTTTACTTAAACACAGGTTTATTTTTAATTCGACTGTGAGTAAAATTGCATAGGTAGAATTTTGAAAGTTTGAAAGTCACTTGTAGACGTATATATTAATACAGTTCTAAACTACCCGCATAATCACGTGCACTTGTAGCATGTTAAATATTTATGACAAATTTCAGTCATCTATGTACAACAGTCTCTGAAAATAAAAATAAAATATCTGTTACCAAGAGACATGGAGATCCAAATTTGCAAAATTATGTTCAGTGCAGTATTAATAATGTTTCCAAATTGAGGCGCACGCGAGCGAAGTCGCGGGTAAAAAGCTAGTTACAAATAAACGTGACGTTTTTTGTTTTTTATTACCGTACTAAAATTTCTCAACTACGTCGATAAAGAAGTGTTACTTCAAAAAAGAACAATCTTGTTTTACTAATAATAAAGTAACCAGAGCAGCGACGTTAGGCAGTGTCAACGGAACTTGAGACGTCTGGTAAAAATACCATTACCGTCAATCCTACCACCGATCGTGACGATGAAGGCAAATCTATCACATCTAGAACCACAGAGGCTTAGGTCAAGTGGTAATTTATGGGACTTTGATGACGGTATGAATTTCATTGTAATACTTTCAGATAGTTAAATTAGAAATGGATCGGCCCGACCGAGGAAGGACCATGCTTTTACAGAAAACCAGCGTAAAATTGCAGCTCAATACTGCTGTGTTTCGTATTGTGAGTGTATAGAACCGGATACCCTTTTTACTGCATACGAGGCATTGCATCTTAGTCCTCAGGGGTATATGAGGATAGACCACTTACCATCAGGTGGGCTGTGTACTCGCTTGTCACCCTTATTCTATAAAAAAATAGTTTAACTTTTCTATCACGATAATATGTTAATACAGAACAGTGACTGCAGCAGATTTTATGCAATTCATGCATTTTTATTTCCTTTACTTTACGGTGAAAGTGGCCTTAATATGGTAATACTTTGTTTTATAGAATAAGGGTAAGAAACGAGTACACAGTCTACCCGATGGTAAGTGGATCATACCTAAGCTAACTTCTCGGTAGAAAAATATCTTTCCTATTTAGGGACTCATTGGTAACCTAGATTTGAATGAAATAGTCTTGCCAGCCTCGAGCACGGGCAAAGGAATAATATGCCTAGCTCCCCTCCCATCAGATAATTAGATCGTTTTGTCTTCACCTATTTTTTCTTTCGTAGTGCGCGCAGCAAAGGAGTGGATTAATTGTCGGCATATGTCTTCTCTCTTACGACTCACCCACCGTGTAGTGGCGGTGAAAGAATATCTATTGCACCATCACCCCGAGGGTGACATAAGAGCTGACGGTGGGTAACAAAGCAGGCGATGGGCAGCAGCGTTTTACTAATAACGACTTAAAAAAACTGTGGTTACCAACGCGCTTGCCAGTCGTGGCAACTGTGGCAATTCCACCTATGAGGCAATCTATGGGGGAGGTCTAAGTTCAGCAGTGAACTTTTATAGATTGTAATGGATAGTTGTATAGAAGATAATCTACCAGGAGCACATGACCCACTGAGAGGTGAAAGTATTAAATCAACAGTAATATTACAACTATGGGAAATAACCGCCTATGAGGAAATCTATCGGGGGGGGGGGGGGGTTCAGCAGTGGACTATTATAGACTGTAATGGATGGTTGTATAGAAGATTATCTACCAGGAGCACATGATCCACTGAGAGGTGAAATTATTAAATCAACACTAATATTACTACTATGGGAAATAACCCCCTATGAGGAAATCTATCGAGGGGGGGGAGGGGGCTTTGTTTAGCAGTGGACTTTAATAGGCTGCAACGGCAACGGTATATCTTTTTGTCCGATTTTAATTTAGCATCTTCAAGGTTAGAGTAAACAGGCTCTTGTTACACTCAGATAGTAAGATTTATCATCTAAAGCTTCGTCATCACTTACCACCAGCTAGGAATGTAGTCATGCATTGGTGTATAATAAGTTAGAAAAACACATATCTTGTACAAAAACCTTACATATGACAAACAAAAAGATCTAAAACCCGCGTGAAAGAACATATAGCGTGAAGCATCGACGTTTTGGGAAGTCTGAGTCTGTGAACATGTTCTAGATCATCCTAACCATTACATCAGATATAATAAACCTCAAAGCCACGCAAAAGAACACCGATTCCCACCAAGGATATACGCGAGGCTATTGAAATTAAAAAACATTCTAATTTCAATAGAGAAGATGGATGGGTCCTATAATTATCAAAATTAAACCTAAACCCAAGCATACCACTGCAAGAGAGAGAGACTTTAAGATACTGTAAGCTCGTTCAGCGTAGATCGGATCGAAAATTAATATTCGAATTACGACATTGGGACCCTGTGACCATGGGTGCTGAAAGCACCCGAAAATTCTGGAATTAAAAATAAGTTAAACAAACGCGATAAAATCCGTATAAGTGGTTTTGTTCAATGTGTAGTGTTCGCGTAAATTTAAAAAACCTAAGCTTTAACTGACTTTAACACCATATACCAAACAATGTACGACTACGAGTACATAACACATAGAAGATTTTTAATTTAGAGTGAGTTCCCTATTTTCTCTTTCACCAAAATCATAAAATGGCGGTTACGAAGTTAGTCGGGTCAAGGAAGCGTTTCCGGCGGAGGTAATCTAAGTTGCCAGTTTCGGAACTATATTATTACGACGTGCCCCCGGGGGATGAGCAGAAAGGAAATTTACTTACGTACGAGCTAATACGACCTTGGTAATAGATAGGATGTCATCTATTGTCTTTAATAAACATAACATGTTGCGGTAATTTTTTGTATTTATAAATATATTGATATATCATTTTATAATAAAAGTAAATAAGTAAGCAAGTAAAAGTAATATGTGAGTGTAGAGAACCGGAGACCCTTTTTACTGGAAATGAGGCATTTCACCTTTCATCATTTCATTACATTTCATCCCCACGGGCGACAACGCATTTCCATTTTGATTCGTAATCGAGAATAGATGTAGGTGTCTATGGGCACACAACACAGCAACCACTTACCATCGGTGGACTGTGTGCTCGTGTGTCACCCTATCTTATAAAAAATATAAGTTTTCTCTAGACATAATTTCGGTCAAGGCTAGTTTCAACGGAGTTTAGCCGGATCTAGGAAGAGATTAGTTAATGAAACAATAAGACCCACACATACCTAGACATACATATTTCTATATAATTATATGTGAAAGGAAAACTTTGAACCCTTTTGTAGCATATTGCGCGAACAGAGGTGTGTGAGGTAAAGCATATTCAAAGTTTATTTGAAGAAAGTGTGCAGAAAGCTAAAATTTAAATATAATAGGTGTTACAAATACATTAAATTAAATTAAATTAAAAATACATTGTTGAGGTCTTGGACAAATTATCATGTAGTTACTCCTTATAATTACTAGCGTTTTTTTATAGAATTATGGTGACAAACGAGCACATAGTCCACCTGATGGTAAGTGGATGCTGTGGTCTATAGACATCTATATTTAACCTCGATTAAGAATCAAAATGCAGATGCGTTGTCACCCCTGAGGACTAAGATCCAGTAAAAAGGGTCTCCGGTTCTCTATACTCACCATACGAAACACAGCAGCATCAAGCTGCTATTGTACGCTGGTATTCTGTGAGAGCGTGGTCCTTCCCCGGTCGAGCCGACCCTTTCGTGCTACAACTATAATGTAGCTGTAACTGCAATAATAATATCCTCCGGACCGAATTTCGGTCACGGCGGACAGTATCAATAGAGACTAGGCATCAGCGCAGGACAGGACTATAGTGCGCGAGTTCATGCGCAAGCACAGGTGCACTCTCTGTTCCCTGACTATGGGTCTGATGGGACGGTAACCGACACGACCGGAAAGAGATCTGGCGCAGAACCGCCGGCTATTCGTGCTTTCCGAGGCACAGGAGTGCAACAACAAATCTCGGATCACTTTTTTCACATTGTATCAGGGAAAAATATCTTTGACTTTATTTACCGCGTTGTAAAGGCGAGGGGAGATAATTACATAGAAATGAGGTTTAGCAAGCATAGCCTTGTGAGTAAGTCACTTAACACGTATTGCAAACAAACATGTGACAAAACGTGTGTTTTAATATATATGTACATTGTACATATTATTTTAATGTTGTAAAACCACATCCACATACTATAAAATTTAATGAGAATAATCATTACGTAACAGTATATAATAGTTAAAATGTATTCAAAACACTTACTAGTGTACACCATCGTGAAAACACCAGTTAACGAATATTTCGAACTTGTATTCGAGCGTCAACCATGTTCTTTAGTGTCACCGGAAATTCCGGTCCGGTCATCCGGTCGGACGTGAGCCTTATTGCCTAACGGCCGACTTCCGGTTACTTGGACGTTAATACGTCTGCTTCATGTTCGTGGTAATCATCTGCGTGACGTGTAGATTGATTTTTGAACTGTCACAAGCCAGCCCTTCATTAATATATCATCTGATGGTAAGTGAAGTGGGGATTGGTTTCAAAAGCTTACCGTTACAGCCTTTCAAAAGTCTTAGATATTTGCCATAGATGCCAAGCTTGGAAAGCGTTCTGGCAACCGCAGGTTTTTATATTTTAGTTGTTATTATGAAACTGTTGCCCATATTTTTTATAGAATAAGGGTGACAAAAGAGCACGCAGTGCACCTGGTAGTAAGTGGATGCTGTGGCCCACAGACATCGACATTTATCCTAGATTAAGAATCAAAACGCAGATGTGTTGTCACCTCTGAGGACTAAGATGGAATGCCTCATTTCCAGTAAAAAGGATCTCCGGTTCTCTATACTCACCATACGAAACACTGCAGCATTAAGCTACTATTTCACGCTGGTATTCTGTGAGAGCGTGGTCCTTCCCCGGTCGAGCCGACCCATTCGTGCTACAGTCATAATATAGATGCAACGTGGCTCTACCACGTAAATCACCATCTCCTGATTTATTTTCCTCTGTCACCTGTTACTACAGCCATGGGAGAAAATGGAGTTTGAGATGGAGTTAAAAGTTACAGGCTATATAAATTGCACTCTATTGTGAAGAGTCAAAATGTGTCAAAAAAGGCACGTATGGCAATTTACAATGCTGTGTTGGTCCCTACTTTAACGTATGGTAGTTAAAGTTGGGTGTGGCAGAAGAAGCACGAGAGTAGAATAAACGCAGTAGAAATGCGGTCGTTAAGGAGTATGTTAGGGCTGATTCTGAATGTGTCATAAGAGAAGAGTGTGGTTTGCAAGATGATGTGGTGACCAGGATTAAGAAAGGAATGCTTTGGTGGTTTGGTCATGTGGAAAGAATGAATGAGGAAAGAGTGACAAAGAAAATTTATGGTGCAGAAGTGAATGGCAGAGTCGGAAAGGGACGTCCTAGGTGAAAATTTTCGACCAAATTGGCGATTTATTGAAACCGACGAGCATGTATGCGTAGGTGTATGGATGTGAAGGAGGCAAGAGAGGTGTGTCAGGATCGTGCCAAATGGAAGTCTGTAGTCTCTGCCTACCCCTCTGGGTGACAGGCGTGAGTGCTTATGTATGTATGTATGTATGCTATATAAATATACGTCACACTCCTGGGCACTAATGAAATTGTTAATTTCAATTTCAAGTGCTGATGTACCACGTGTTAGGTGGTGAAGGAAAACATTGTGAGGAAGCCTGCATGTCTGAGAAATGAGAAGAAAAAAATATTTCGAAAACATGTGAAGTTCGCCAACACGAATTGGGGCAGCGCGGCGGACATTATCTTGCCCTAAAACCCTCTCAGAAATGATGCCCAGCAGTGTGACGTATGTAGACTGTAACTTTAACTAATTTTACGGTTTTAAGAGTTAATACCATTTGCATGATTATTGTAAGCATTTTTTTAAATATTATATTCAATAACTTGACAGTAAATCCATTGCATTGCATTATTTGAGTTGATATCAAGATGAGGCTGCTGAATATCTCCTATTTCACTTTACCTCCGTCACCACTTATGACACATGACGTGATGGGTCTATTCTTGTATGTGAAGACAGGTCATAATCACGCAAAAATCTTTCCATCTCAAAATCAATAACATTTCTCTACCTAGTTGACAATTTGTCCCAGGAGCTTTATCAGCTAAGCTATTTTCGGAGAAAACTTCTATTGTAATTTTTGCATCCCACACAATTCTAACAAAAAGGGCATAATGGAGATATTCCTTTATGCTAAGCCGAGTTCCCTGTTTACCACGATCCTCTGAATTATTTAAGCCCTTAGAGAAGCGGGAACCATTTGCATTTTTAAACATTCCCTAAAGGACCCAACGCATATGAAATAACTTTGTTGGTCCACAAATGTTAAGCTAAGAAAGTAATATCACGTTTTCAAAATTACGTGTTAGGTTCTGGCCAAATGGAAGTTCATAGTCTCTGTCTACCCCTCTGGTGACAGGCGTGAGAATTTCAGTATACATGTGAATTATATGAATTAAAAATATGCGCGAATTTAAAATATTCTAAATTTGTAAGATATTCTAAATACTAGGTTACCAGGCAGACGTTGTCCTGCCCTTTTCGATGACCCTTTGTCATGTCCTATCAAAAATCCTTAAATTCGCAAAAAAAAAAAATTGTGGGTCACTCATGGACAAAAAACTATCCTATATCTCAAGTTGGACCAAACTACACACGGTGTGCAAGTTTGATCAAAATCTGATTAGTAGTTTAGGAGTCCATCGCGGACAAACAACGTGACACGTAATTTATATATTCTAAATATATTATAAATTCTATATTATACCCGAAATTCCAAAATATAGGTAAGTAAGATTTCACAGCTTATATCTAATAATGTTCCGTGTAATATGTAAAATTATATTAATAGAATTTTACACTGTGACATTTTTATTTATATTAATTTAGTTACCACTAGCTTTTACCTGCGGCTTCGCTCACGTTTGCATTTAGAAACATAAATATGAAAATCAAAACTGTACCCTCTAGTACTTCGCAACAATTAGTTGAGGTGCAACTGATTCGTATTCGCATAGCCACCGGAGCTCGGTGATAGCAGCGAAACTCAGACTTGCACAGAGATTGTCAACTTCTAACGACCTCTGAATATTTCAAAGAAATATCTCAGCGCTACTTTTAGAACGCCCTGACACAACTCTCTAGTGGTAAATGCAGTCACATACGCTCCGACTCCATATGTTAAGCAAAGTCTCCGAAAGCCCCGTAACATTTTATCTGAACCCCCAGTTCCGCTAGATTCTGCCGACCCAAATGTCGCCGGACCGTCACATACATAAACTAATACACATTCACCTAGTTCCACAAACACTATTAGAACAGCAAACGGGACGCAGCGAGACGGCATACGGGCGCGCGATACACTCCTCCAAAAGACGTACACACTGTACACCCGCGTCCTTTGGCGGTTCTCACCGCGCCGCCCAGAACATCGAACGATACGAGTTAGCCGTCAGAGCCGGGGCTGGCAATCCCTATCCGGACGGCTGTTAGATAACTCACCCACGTGCACTGTAAGCTGCCATAGGTCATCGTTACGCAATTAACGATGCGGAATGATTTAAATTCACCTTTGTACAGTCCGCGGCCTGAAAGGCTATAAGCCTGTCAAAGACAAAAAGCTAACAGCATTTAATCAACATCACCAGAAACCAGATCAGACAAACCTGCATGTCTGAGAAATAAAAAATATTGCGAAAACATGTGAAGTTCGCCAATACGCATTAGGGCAGCTCGTCGAACATTTCTTTGCCCCAAACCCCTCTTAGATATGAGAGGAGGCCTGTGCCCAGCGGTGGGACCCACAAAGGTTGTAACGTTGACTTTCACTTAGCGGTCAGCCACCGTAGAGTCTACATTACCTGAAGATGTCTCGTGGAGAGGCGAAACACGTGTCGTATTATCGTCGATGGTGTGTCTTTCCTGCAATAGTGGTGTTGGGAGTAGTGTTGCCGGGAGTAGTGGTGCTGGGATTAGTGGTGACTGGATTAGTGCACGCAATTGAGGAAGGGCGGGAGGCGCTCTTCAATCCAGGTAAGGCACGTCATTGTATTTAATTGAGCGGATGGTTGCGAATGAACTATTAATATCTTTATTAAAATAAATTTTCGCAAAGTAACGCCTGATTCTATCAATTAACGTTGACTTTTTGTTTCTTAAGCATAAATCTTAACATAAGTATATCGAGGAATAAATATCATAAGACTACAAATCTAATTTAATATTGCGCACTTGTACCCAATATTACATGTGCCATGTACAATGGATACAAAATACATCTGAGAGTCTTCAAAGAGCCTTTTCGATAAACCGAGTTACCGATAACTCCATAAAATAAAATCAACGGCTTTTAAAGCTGCATCGCGAAACATAACTCAATAACTGATCACTCCACGACTTTGTTGGTCTAAATGGGTTACAATCGCGATTGTAGCAAAGGTGGCGGGTTACCACAGGGAGGTGTATTAGGGCCTAATAATTTAGTTGTGTTGATTACTGTTTTTGGCCAAATTTCATTTGTTTGTTTTTTTTTTTACAGATTTTAGTTGTTAAATACAATAGGATAAAGACATCGAATCATAACATTTAAAGCAAATCCCCCTCAGAACGGAAGATAACTATGACCAGATGTAATTTTTTAACAAAAACGAACTTTTTTATAATAAAAAATTTCACTATTTTAATTTGCCAATGGTTCGGAAAAAACCTCTGTCCTAGAAATTACCAGCAAGAAAATTAATATGCTTTTTTGTAAGAATAAATTATATCCTACAATCATATAAGTTTCACAATTAACAACACAAAACAAAATAGCTTGTTAGCGATCACTTCATTCCCAAGAGTTGTTATCATCCATAAATTTCTTAATATTCATGAAGTCTAATTTTGTATATTTTCTGGAACTTTTTGTAAAAGCGTATACATTGCCCTAAGAGTTAATTACAGCC
This sequence comes from Parnassius smintheus behrii, assembly GCA_036936625.1. Taxonomy (NCBI): domain Eukaryota; kingdom Metazoa; phylum Arthropoda; class Insecta; order Lepidoptera; family Papilionidae; genus Parnassius; species Parnassius smintheus. The sequence goes on along the minus strand of JAUPFT010000027.1, from coordinate 13,989,510 downwards.
GATGAAGAAGGTATAGAAACGATGTTTTATGAAATGAAATGATAAATTATTTTATTATCGTAATAATTAATTTTTCAGCTCCTGTGACGTAGTTGGTGGTTTTGAATGATCCCTAGGGTGAGTCTTAGGAGTTCTAACTTCACGTGGTTACCGCACGTTATTTTAGTCTGGCTTAGACTGAAATCAGACAGAACAGGAATACTCAGAGGATCTTAACTTCTCCTGTTACCTCATTAATTTCAATCCTAACCCAATCCAGAGCATCAGGTGTACCGTGCAGATGAATGCGTGGCTGGAGGAAGTCCAGTCGCAAATTACCAATGAGTTGCTACGCTGAGTGCTGCGGGTTCAAATCCCACACGTAACAAGTATTTGTACAACATAAAAAGAATTTTTTCGGATCTGGATGTTTGCCATGTGAATATGTATGTAAACTGCCTCCACAAAACAGGAGAAAATTTTATGTGGGTAACGTTTTTTTTTTAAGAAAAAACTATCAAATAAAGTAAATAATAAATTAAACATATTGTACGTCGACAAGTATTCTTTATATCTTTCTACGTGGTAGAGACACGCTGCAGCTATGTTATAGCTGTAGCACAAATGAGTCAGCTCAACACGCTTTACTACACGCTGCTGTGTTTCGTACCTATGGTGAGTGTAGAGAATCGAAGACCCTTTTTACTGAAATCGAGACATTCCATCTTAGTCCTCAGGGCTGATAAAGCAATTAGCATTTTGATTCTTAATTGATGATAAATGTAAATGTCTGTGGGCCACAGCATCCATTTACCATCAAGTGGACTGTGGCACCCAATGCTATAAAAATACCTAATCCAATTTGCGGTCAACTTTTATGGAATTGCTATCTTTATATAATTAAACTTTATAATTCAATATATTAAAAGGTACAAATGATCTTCAAAACTAAAAAAGAAAATAAAATATTTTCCACGTAATAGCTTTTGGAGTCGGTGCTAAGACTTACCTAGTATCGAAGAATCAAACTTTTGCTCGCGTCACAAGTGAGGGAGTGCTCTACTCTCTATACTCGTATATGGCCAATTTCGCTACATAAAATCGTTCTTAAACTTTCAGCTATATAGACATCAAATCCATATTATTATTAACGTTACAATAACTACAGGCGTTGAATTATAAGATTAGTTTGTTTTTTAGTCAATTCACTTTAGATTATATAGCAAAAAATGTAATTGATAAAATATATGGGCTGCCGTCCGTTGGTCTGTGCGTCGGTGAGTCATCTCGCATAATAGAATTGTAAGCAACAGATTGAGATATATAGTTTTAAATACGATTCCGTATATTCTAAGGAGGGATCCCTATTGTTTTTGTTATTGAATTCAACACCGTTTGAAAGTTATTAATGAAAGTTGATTAGATTCTCTGGTTTTTTTTTTTGTAAAAATTATCGTCGCTATTTTCATTTGTTTTAATTTAAATTTTTAATATAAAAAGCGTGTGAGGCGTGCACTTTTTGATTTTCCAAATATTTATTTTTAATAAGTTTTTTTTTACTTTTTTGAGTAGTCCAAGGAATATCACCTTCGTCCTTGGTAACAAACAACGAGAATATCATTATAAACGACGTAAAAATCTGGTTATATAAAAATCTTCATATTCATATTTTCCGTTCATAGGGATATAATTTTTCTTTCATACTTGTATTTATATTAAAACATACCTGAAATATTTCCTATTTTAAAAAATGTACGTATTATTGTGTATACAACCTATGAAGTGAAATTTCTGTACGAGATATCATTCAACTTTTATTTTATTACTCGTGCACGCGGTGAAGCGTAACAAGAAAACGTGACGTTTTTGTATTTTAATACCGTACTATATTTATCCACTACGTCGCTAAAGATGTTTCACTCTCACAAACACATGTTCATTTCACATGTTGATGTATATTAGTAATATAGTTCGCCGTGGAAGGATTACGCTCTCACAGAATACAAGCGTAAATAGCAGCTTATTTCTGCTGTGTTTCGTATGATGATTGTAGAGAACCGGAGACCCTATTTACTGGAAAGAAGGCATTCCATCTTAGTCCTCACGGGCGACAACTCATTTGCATTTTGATTCGTACTCGAGGATAGACGTACTCTCAACTCTCTTACTCAACTTAAACGGTTGAATATCCCACAACGCAGGAATCTTAGAATTCTTAGCACTACTTTCACTATCATTAACGATCCATTGGCACGGAGTATTTGAAATGTAAGTTTCAGTACTGGGTTCTTCCCATAATGGCCATCTTCGGTCGCATAACAATCTCGTACTGCAAATTCCCTCTCACCGCACTGGTTTTCTCTCAAACTCTTTCGCTGTTACAGCAGTACGACTCTGAAATGCGTTTAATAAAAGGAATAAGAAAATTACATAACAAATGTATTGTATACTTGGGGAGTGCTTTCAGCCGGGATGGAAGATGTGATTTAGATGTGGATAGGCGTGTCGCTGCCGGAAACAAAGTCAATGGTGCCCTGAATGCATTAGTCAAAAGGCAAGGCGTGGTGAAGAGTGCACGCCTTGCAATACATAACGCAGTGTTGGTACCGACTTTGTTATATGGCAGCGAAACCTGGGTATGCCAGAAGAAGCATAAAAGCAAGTTGAATGCAGTGGAGATGCGATCTCTTCGTAAAATGTGTGGCGTTACCATAGCCGACCGAAAGCGAAACGAAGAGATTCGCAATATGGCAGGATTGAAAGATGACCTTATCACAAAAATTGATAGGGGCGTACTCCAATGGTTTGGGCACGTTGAACGAATGAGTGAAGACCGAATGGTGAAGAAAATATATAGAGCGAAAGGAAATATTAAAAGGTGTCGAGGTAGACCGAGACTAACTTTCGAAGACCATGTGAGCAAATTGCTCGAAGAGGGGAGGGTCAAGAGTACTCGGATACCTAGACGTGCATGTATGAAGAAGTTAATGAACCTGAAAGAAGCGAAAGAGGTATGTAAGGATCGTGACACTTGGCGATCTGTTCTCTCTGGCTACCCCGTTAGGGATTGTGCGTGACGATAAGTAAGTAAGTAAGTAAGTAAGTACATAACAAATGGATTTTTAAAACAAAATTAAGAGAACATTACTGAGGCTAAAATCACATAGATACATATATTGATAAGTATGATCTACATGACATGTAGATCATACTTATCAATATATGTGTGTGTTTGCGTATGTGTGTGTGTGTGTGTGTTTTATGAATTTTAAGTTTTTCACCCTAGCCCACTGTAGCTTACGCTTCTCCCACTAACGTTCCGGTTGGCTGGTTCATTCAGTCCGCCGTTTGTACCTTTAGTACAATAAAGTGCTTAAATAAATAAATAAAATAAAACAGTATTCATTCACCGACTTAAAATTGAGGAGGTACTCAAGTCGACTGTTTTTTTTTTAATTTATTTGAAAGCAGGTGATTCTCGGGTGGTCCTATATAAATTTGATCAGATCCGACCAGTAGTTTTTGAGTTATCCTTAATAATACATAATCAAATGACTTTGAATACATTGACGATGTTCTCATTGTATTTATTTTCAAGCCGGTTGTACAAATTTCTTTAATTTTACCACTTATTTCTTAATATAGCAACGACAAATTCATACTATCATTAACTTGGCCACTAAACCCTACACCAGTCAGGAATATTACCCTCGATTAATTCCCTCATTTCTAGGAAATCAAAAAAGGTGTACGTGACGGCTTTGATGTAATATAGCTCTTTCATTATTGAGTTGTGTACGCCCACGTAGGTAAGCCCCAGGCTTAGTGATGTTGATATTTTAGCACAATATCGACAAACACGTTGATAAAAGGAATTTCATTGTTTTAAGCATTTTGATAAATTAGTTAGTATACTCATGCTTTTACTACATAGAATCCACCTTTTTATGAAATAAGGGTGAAAAACGATCACATGGCCCATCTGATGGTAAATGGATGCTGTGGCCCATAGACGCATACATTTATCCTTGATTAAGAGTATGTGGCGGCGCTGTCATCGCGCAACAAGTGAAGCACACTGAAGCCTAAATAGCGCTATCAAAGTTCCGAATCATAAACAGTATGTAGCGGCGCTGTCGTCGCGCCACAAACGAAACACACCGAAGCCTAAATCGCGCTATCAAAGTTCTGAATCAAAAACAGTATAATATATAGAACATATCCGAACTGTCACACGGATTGTTGGCCGCCCCCCGGGCAGAACACCTTGCCAGGCGGGATATCTCCCCTTTTCCTTCCATGGCCGGAAATAAAAACGCAGATTCGTTGTAACCCCTGAGTACTAAGATCGAACGCCTTGTTTTCCAATAAAACAGGTGTCCGGATCACTACACTCACCATACGAAACACAGCAGTATTAAGCTGCTATTTTACGCTGGTATTCCGTGAGAGCGTGGTCTTTTAGTATTATGGCTGTAGCACGAGTGGGTCGAGCCGAACCATTCGTGCTACATCTATAATACTCGTATATCTGCAGCGTGGATCTACCACGTATAACGTCAGGACCAATATTAGTCCAAAACACAAGGAGTAGTGTTTTAAGAAATATTGTACTCACACTCTGATAATAGATCGTTTGCAGAAAAATAAACTATCACAGAGCTTAGAATGTTATTTAGAGTATCTAAATCTGGATATCCTGAGATATCTTTAATATAGTAGAGATGACTTCCTCGTTGGTCTAGTGGTTGTGGTAATGCGACTGCTGATCGTGAGGTCTTGAGTTCGAGTTCCGAGTCGGGCCAATAACTTAATTATTGAGTTTTTCCGTCAAGAAATTCTCTGTAGACATTATTATTATTTTTATAGTAGAGATATCTGTTACCCTTGAGGCTAAACCTCAAGGTCAGTTATGGATGGAGAAAATGAGATATATTATTTTAGACACCTCCATTATCCTTGATTAAGAATCAATGTGAAGATGCGTTGTCCAACCTGAGGAATAAGACAGAACGCCTCGTTAACAGTAAAAAGGGTCTCCAGTTCTCTACACTGACCATATCAAACACAACAACGAGATGCCATTTTACTCTAATATTCTGTGTATTCCCCTTTTTGGTTTTGCGGAACCATTCGTGTTGTATCAATAATTATAGCTGCAGAGTGACTTCATAAATTTAAAACTTCATAAAAATACTCAGACAATTTTAGCCTTCTCTGTTAAGAATTGGCTGCTAATGTCCCTAGCTGCAGTGGTTGCTATATATATAAGGTAGATTTTTTTTTATATAGGCAGAGTCTTTAACTTGAACATAGTTTACCTGATGTTAAGTTGCTGTGGCTCATACACATCTTCATTTATCCTCGATTAAGAATCAAAACACAGATATAAAATGCTACATCGAAACTCTAACAGGCTCGTTACGAGCTCGTTTGTCACTCTTTTGTCAATAAAGGGACTAAGATTGATTAAATTTGGATATATCTCACTACAAACGATAACCATTGGTTAGGTCATGTTTTAATATGAAGAAAAAAAATTGTAATTGTTGCCTAGTTGGAGTGTGAGATTATTAAAACAGATGTAATTCAATTTTTAATATTCTGCTTTTTGAGAGCAGCCCATCACTAGTTTACTGCTGAACATATGCCATAGAAATCCTGAATCTCCTGCCAGGTTATCACTACTTATAGTGGGGGTTAGCCTACACTTCGTTTACCGCTAGGAGGCTGCAACTCTAGAATCTCTAGAAGTAGTTTGTAAACAGTTATCAAATATTCCACATATGCATCCCATATTTAGGTGGTTAAAAAATTTTCAGCCTAGCCGAAATTTGAGGGTAGTATATAAATAAATGTATAATCTTATGATAGCTTGATTCTTTTTTATTCGTATGTCATGTACGTACGTACGTACGTATGTGTGAGTAGTTGCGTAATTATTTTTATTCGATTTTTTTGTTTGAGAAAATCCGCATTTCTCCCGGAAAATAGAAAAAGTGAAATAAAAACGTGATTAAATATTTCGTCAGCAAAATGATAACAGTCCAAATCAAAGAAGATTTGAATAGCACATAATGCTGATCTGCGCCTTCGTACTTCACAGTTAAAAAGTGGGCGGCTTTGTTCAAACAAAGCAGAGAAAACGCCGAAGATGATCCAAGGAGCAAAAGGCCGTCGAGTCCATCGGGCTAGAAATTATACAATATCCACAATATGGTATTAGAACAAGAAAAAGGAAAAGGGTCACAGCAGGACTGCAAAAACTACCGCGGTATCAGCTTGCTTAGTATTGTGAGTAAACTGTATGCTAAGGTGTTAATTGAATGAGTTATGAAAGAAACTGATGGAAAAATTTGGGATGTGCAAGCGGGTTTTAGAAAGGGAATGGGGTGTACAGATCAAGTCTTCTCCATGCGCATGATTGCGGAGAAGTTTTTGGCCAAAAACCAGAAAGTTTTTTGTGCATTCATGGACTTGGAAAAGGCTTATGACAGAGTGGACAGGAATGTGTTATGGCAAACACTGAACTCATATGGGTTGAGCAATGGTTTGATACGCACATTAGAGTCTCTTTATAGGGACTCTAGTGCTTGTGTCAGGATCAATGGGGTCTACTCGGACTGGTTTGGCATCCAAAAAGGTGTCAGACAGGGCTGTGTAGCTTCCCCTTGGCTGTTCAACCTATTTATGGACCGGTGTTTGCAAACTTTGAAAGATGAAGAATGTGGGTTAAGAATGGGCGAGTTAACCGTCAAACGCCTTTTGTATGCCGATGATCAAGTCATATTTGCGTCATCGGCGTCTGAGTTGCAAATGATGGTTACATTAATGAACTGGGAATTAAAAGAAAGGGGAATGAAAGTGAACGCATGTAAGACGAAAGTGATGGTTTTTGAAAGAGAAGAAAGCAAAACGGTATGTGAAATAAGAATAGAAGGAGAGTTAATTGAGCAAGTGGATGAGTTTGTGTATTTGGGATGTGTATTTAGCAGGGATGGTAGATATGATAGGGATATAGAACGACGAGTAAATGCAGGGAATAGAGTGAATGGGGCACTACACTCTATTGTGAAGAACCAGAATGTGTCAAAACAGGCACGTATGGTAATTCATAACGCTGTGTTAGTCCCTACTTTAATGTATGGTAGTGAAAGCAAGGTGTGGCAGAAGAAGCACGAAAGTAGAATAAATGCTGTAGAAATGTGGTCTTTAAGGAATATGCTAGGGTTGAATCTGAATGACAGGGTGAGAAATTGCGTGATAAGAGATAAATGTGGTATGCAAGATGATGTTGTGACCAGGATTAAGAAAGGAATGCTTCGGTGGTTTGGTCATGTGGAAAGAATGAATGAGGAAAGAGTGACAAAGCAAATTTATATGGCAGATGGACGAGTCGGGAAGGGACGCCCTAGGAAAAAGTTTATCGATCAAATTGGCTATATTTTGAAAATGGGCCACGTTAGAAGTACCCTTAACCGATGAGCATGTATGCGTAGATATATGGATGTAAAAGAGGCGAAAGAGGTATGTCAGGATCGTGCCAAATGGAAGTCCGTACTCTCTGCCTACCCCTCTGGGTGACAGGCGTGAGTGTTTATGTATGTATGTATATGTATTATGGTATTAGAAGACCGACAATTGACTGTAAAATAAGTGATATTATAGGGGTCTCAACCTATTGTTAGTTTTATATTTTAACCGGCGAACTTGGAATGTAAAAGGTGTATGCAAGATGAGTGCTCCGTTTGTTGACCGCCGAACAAAACTCAACCACGTTGAAATCTCGAGGGAGTAGATTCTCCCTTGAGATTTTTTGTTTTGATCAAATACCAGTGACTTTAAAAAAAAATTATAACCACTGATTAAACTTGGATTCACCACTACATTTTTGAGACAAAATAACAGCCAAAACAGTGGAAACATATCGATTCTTCGCCACCAAAAAAGTCGCAAAAGTCGGCGGGAAAAGTGATGGCACCAGTGTTTTGGAAAAATAAGGGAATTATTTTTATTGACTACCTTCCCAAATAACAGATTATAACAGACCCACACTATGCTAACTTGTTAGATAAATCAACTGACACAATTCGTGAAAAGCGGCTGGGATCTGCCAAAAAGAAAATCCTTTTCCATCAGGGTAACTGCACCGGCGCTCAAGTTGTTTGTCCCAATGAATAAGCTCTACGAACTCCGTTTTGAAGTATTAAATATCTTCCACATTCGCATGATTTAGCACAATCAGACTATTTCCTTTTCCCTAAATAGAAATAACACCTGACTGGAGTTTATTTCCACAAACAAAGTGGTGATAACTGAGGTGGAGCGATATTTTAATAATTACAGGATTTGGCCCACAAGAGCGGCATAGAATCGCTGGAACATTGATTTAATTAGTGTCTTGAGACAAAGGGAGAATGTGTAGAATCATTAAACATTTTTTAATTTTATTTTCTTTTTTACCTTAGGCGCACTGAAAACTTTTTAAACCGCCCCTGTAGTGTCAAGACAATAATTTAAATTATCGATGAAAAATCTTCACAACACTATTACCGTTTGAGGGACACACTGTGTACTTTGTAACAACACGAGATTTCGTACCCTCTTTACCTATGCAAAAGGGAAGAATTTCTTTTCACTGCTAGTTAGATCCCGTGAGAGAAAACCGTCTCATCGTTTTAAATTTTTAGGACGCTTGTTGTCTAGTTTCAAACGCTTTAGCTATACCAACATGGCCTATTTTTAGATTTTCATAAAATTACAAAGAAGAAGATACCCGCGAAGTTTCTTTTACCATTATTACACCGGTCAAGGGAACCTCATATTGAAAAGGTGGTAGACTTAAAAATGACGTTTTTATTTCGTAAATATTAGCAATGTTATTTACATTACTAACATTTCTTTTAACCACTTTTGGTAAACTTAAAATGCTTGGGTTACCACGACCCACGACCACTTGAGTCCGCACCCCACCATTATGCCACTTTCACTTAAAAGTTTGACATACGAAAGTTTAGTTTCTTTAGTCGCAGATATAAAGACACTTCATCTCATATTTAACCGAGTTTGAAATAAAAGGAAGGTTCTATATTCGACCGCGTGATTACCGATTTCTCTGAAACCGCTAGACCGATTAAAACGATTTTTTTAACTTCCCGCTAAGAAAGTTAAAAAATTTCAAAAATCGGGAAGTTATTGTTTTTACCCCGTTTTTCGAAAATTGAGTTTTCATAAAATCCTGACGTTTTGAGGTCACAGGAAGCCACCCTGATAAATTTCGATAGCGTCTATATGTCTGTATGTATGTGTTCGTATGTGTGTGAGTGGATGCATGTAAACCTCTTATAACTTTCAAACGGCTTGACCGACTGAAATGAATTAAGCAGATTTCCAAAGTGTTTCATAAAACTCAGATTTCCTATGAATTTTACCTAATTCATACCGGTAGCTTATAGGTAGATTTTTTAAGTTACTTCGATATTTCATATTTAACGTAATAATTTGGTGAAATTTGGAGCACTTTGCATTTGAAATTAGCGGGGAATTTCCAGGGATGGCTTGCAGGATTAAGCATTTTTTTTCTTTGTAGGTAGTCCCATATCAATTTTAAGAAATAATTTCATCCCTAGTTGTAAAAAATTGGTAATGATAATTTTAATGGACCTGCTTCAACTACTACAGTTCGGTTCGTTACCATAAACTTTTTTGATAGTCCTTAGATCACTCAAAAAGGTTACATAGTTATACTTTTGATAAAGTTTAAACGACGTCAAAAATTAAAAGAAAAACTAATTTCCGTATAAACTTCTGATCTCGACCCTGATGATAATGACGATTTTTTGTTATATTGGTTCTACTTTTTATTCAAAGTTTAATTATTTTATTTCAAACAAAAAATTACTTATTTTACTTATTATTTTCTTTATATAAAAGTGACTAGCTAACACACTGCGCACGTGATGGTAAGTGGATGCTGTGGCCCATAAATATTTTTATCTATCCGCGATTAAAAATTAAAAAAAACGCGTTGTCACCTCTGAGTACTAAGATGGAATACCTCGTATCCAGGAAAAGGGCCTCTAATCTATGCTACGCTGGTATTCTGTGAGAGCGTGGTCCTGTCCCAATAGAGCCGACCTATTCGTGGTAAAACCATAATATATCTGAATAATGGCTCTAAGATAATTAAAGCGAAAGAACTTCAAACGGTTCCAAAGTTGTTGAACCAGTATTTTCTTATGTTTTTCATGCATTTTTTATAGAATAAGGGTTGCAAAAGAGCACAAAGTCCACCTGATAGCAAGTGGATGCTGTGGTCCATAAACATCTTAATCTATCCTCGATTAAGAATTAAAATGCAGATGCGTTTTGCCACCCCTGAGGACTTAGATGAAATGCCTTGTTTCTAATTAAAAGGGTATCCGGTTCTCTACACTTAACATACGAAACACAACAGCATTCAGCTGCTATTTGGCACTGGTATTCTGTGAGATCATGGTCCTTCCACAGTCGAGCCGGCCCATTCGTATTTCAACCATAATATAGCTGCAGCATTTCTCTACCACATAAACACTCCACGTACTATAAACAGGTCGTAAGGAAAAAACAGAACCTATTTTTAAATATACTTAGCAGGCAACCCGACATAACACTGTCAACCACGCGATATGTTCGAATATTGAGTTACAATTCAGTTATAAAAGCCGGAGCGCGCTACGAAAATATTTCACTATAAGTCAGTTTATTGTTATGGCACTTTAGAAGCATTTATAGTACCGCGCCAAATTTAGCAAACTGGGAACACTTATGGACTTATATAATCAAAGCAGTGATGGATTCAAATATTTACGACATTTGATTATATTTGGACAACCTATACATTTGCCTTTTGAGTCACAATTTGAATCCATTATAATATAAATTACGAATGTTTTTCAATGACTAACAATTGAAAAAGTATTACTCTGGGTGGGGCTCGAAACCGAGTTCTCCAAGATTTCGTTAATAGTGTATTTGCTACGTAACCAATACGCTGTATTTACTACTACGTAGATGGTGAAATATGTCATCTATTTTTAGGATATATTCTTTAACTACAAAGTGAATATAAGGTACATTGAAATATTAGTATACAGCGGGGCAATTATTTAAATTGAAGGGAAACAAATTCTGCTTGTTATTACACTCAAACACTGTTTTAACACTTTATTTCTTGTCAACAATAGTTTTGTTTACATTTTTTTACACACATAAACCGATTAACCAGCACAATGAATAATTCTTGCAAACAACGTTACATAGGTATGACGACTAGACTGGTTGCGCGCGGTATATGGTAAGGGACGCTGGCACTTTTTACGTGGTAGGGCCACGCCGCAGATATATTATAGCTCCTCTTCACAATCGGTGATTACAAACGATCACGCACGAGCACGATCGTGTAGAGGGCATACTCGGCTCTACTCGCCGATCATCGTCTATGATCGCCTCGATCCGTGAATTGTCGGTTTATTGGGCACACATCAAAGAGAATCGCCGTTGAGGTGTCCACACGATCGCCGATCATTCATTCGCCGTCGGACAGTTTTTTTTTTTAATAAGATAGGGTGACAAACGAGCACACAGTCCACCTGATGGTAAGTGGTTGCTGTGGCCCATAGATATCTACATCTATCCTCGATTACGAATCAAAATGCAAATGCGTTGTCACCCGTGAGGACTAAGATGGAATGCCTCGTTTCCAGTAAAAAGGGTCTCCGGTTCTCTACACTCACCATACGAAATACAGCAGCATTAAGCTACTATCACGCTGGTATTCTGTGAGAGCGTGGTCCTTCCCCGGTCGAGCCGACCCATTCTTGCTACAACTATACTACTAATATAACTGCAGCATGGCTCTACCACGTATAAAAACATATAATAAAAAAAAGATATATAAAAAAGATATATATAATATAAAAAGATATATAAAAACAGTGAAGCGTTGCACACGTGCGTGTACTAGCTAACTCAGTACATACAAATGGCTAGTGGGTGGTCAAGTGAAGAGATACTTAAGTCCATTGAAGTTTATCAGACCTGTCCTGAAATTTGGAATCCGAGACACAAAATAGCGGTGTCAATGTGGTGAACGTTGACATAATGGTTGTGTACCAGTATTAAATAAATTTTTGCAGTAGCAACATACTCCACGTCCATCTCGATGCTTGCTGTTTGCCAAAAAACAAACGGGTGATTGTGTGTATGCTTGCACGATGATCGTGCCGATTATAAACGATCACACGATCAACGATCATAGCCGATAGTGAAGTGCAGGCATTATGGTTGTAGAACGAATGCGTTGGCTCCACCGTGGTAGGCCCATCCTCTCACAGAATACCAGTATAAAATAGCAGCTTAAATGGCTGTTGTATTACTTATGGTGAATATAGAGCGCCGGAGAGCTTTTAAACTGGAAATGAGGCATTGCATTTTAATCCTCAGGGGTGACAGCGCATCTACATTTGGATTCGTAATCGAGGATAAATGTAGATCTCTATATGCTACAGCATCCATTTATCATCAGGTGGTCTATGTGCTCGTTTGTCACCCTAATTGAATTATGATGCGACACGGGATTCAAACCCAGGACACGTTTACGACCACTAGGCCTAAAAGGCAGTCAACTGGAATGATTAACGAGAATATGAGTGTTGGTAATTCATCGCTATTCAATAAAAACAATTGTATTTTGTATTCAGTGCTACATTTTAGACATGTGTCAATCGTGAATGATTCTTTCATTTGACTCGGATCGCTCAAAGTATTGATGTTTGCAATTACGTTCTTTGAACGTTCCGGATCAAATGTTTGACAGAACCAACGACCAAAGTATAGTAATGTCCAACGACCGACATTATCAAGCTGGTCTCAGAAATCACACAGTCCTACTTGAAATGATCCATTTAAATGATTGACCAGATTGACCCGGTTCATAAGACGAATCAGTACTTGAATGATCGGATGACTAGAAATGAATGAATAACACATATCTGCTATTTTTGTATAAACTATAAATATAAACTGTTTTCGACCAATCTAAATATTATGAAGTTACGTACCAACCGTTGTAAATTCGCGAGTTACGACAAACTTTCGCGCTTGGATGGAGAGATTTATTGCAAAAGGGCTCGAGAGGGGTCCATGGTAAGAGGACATCGTGCTTAGGGTTACCATACTTTTCGGTCTTTTAAATTTTTTGAGTTGAAACTTCTGTTGGAGTTATGAAACTTCTTAAGATGCATTTTGAGCAAACAAACGAGCATACTGTTCGCCGGATGGTCCATAGACATTTACGTCTTTCCCCGATTAAGAATCAAAATGCAGTTGCATTGTCACCTCTGAGAACTAAGAAGGAAAGTCTCAATTTCAGTAAAAACCGGTTCTCTACACTCACCATACGAAACATAGCAGTTTCGTATGGTGAGCTAATTTATGTTGGTATTTAGTGATATCGTAGTCCTTCCTAAGCCAAGCCACTCATTTTGATTCTTAATCGAGGATAGATGTAAATGTCTATAGGCCACAGTATCCACTTACCGTCGGGTGTACTGTGTGCTCGTTTGTTACTCCCTCCCTCCCTTTTTGGTCGAGCCTGTCCATTCATGCTGCAGCTATAAATATGAAAGTTTAATCATTCGAGGCTACAATACGATACAGGAGTCTAACTAATAGAAAACAGGATTGACTTAGTAAAAAACCGGCCAAGTGCGAGTTGGACTCGCTCATGAAGGGTCACGTAGAATATAGCAATACAAAGTATGTGAGTTTTTCAAGCGTCTACTTGTTTTCATTATTAAAATTGAGCAAATAAAACCAGAAAAAACACTTTTATAGTAGTGGAACCTGCTTTAATATTAATTAGCTTTTATTTTTATTGTTTGTTATTGTAGCGGTAACAGAAATACACATTCTGTGAAAATTTCAATTGTCTAACTATTACGGATCATGAGATACAGTCTACTGACAGAAAGACACACGGACGGGACAACCAGTCGGGTTTTCACCCCTTTGTTACCGATATTCAACACATTAGAACCAAACGGTTTGGTCTGTCTTTCGTAATCAGTACAGCAAGGGAGTGTCGACGTCTGTCTTTTAGTTCGATCACAATCTGAGCGTTTTCAAGGCAAGAGTGAATAGGATTTTGTTACGCTAAGACAGTGGGATTTATCATCTAGGGATTTTTCACCATTTCAAGTCATGCACTTACTTAAAATAAGTAAACAAAGTTGCTTGACCCTGCAGGTCATCCCTGAAACTTCCCGCTAATTTAAATATCAAAGCGCTAAAAATTCCACTAACGATGACTTTTTTGAGCTCGAATAGCTTTTGGAAAACCTCTTTATTTTCAAAATTGAATATTTCAGGAACCAATCAACTGATTTTGATTTGATTTACGGCAATCAACGCAATTTTTTAACTTAAAAAATGCCTATTACCAAAATACTTATTTCACGGAAAGTTTTCAGGTTATTTTGAAAAAAAAAACACTTTTTCGAAATTTCTCTCGTTAACTATATCTCTCGAACAAATCACCCGATTTTGATGCGGTTTACGACAGTCGACCAAGTCTTTTTAAGTAGAAAAGCTGATAGGATTATATTAGATATTAAGCTATAGGATATAAAGTCGATCAAAGTAAGAGTATTGAAGAAGTTGCAAGAAAACTACTTTTTGAAAATTAAAACAATTCGAATTTTCGAATTTTCTGAATCAACCATGATGATTCTGTCTAAATTGACAGAAAACATACACGATTTAGTACAGTAAATCTACACAATTAACATCTATCACACATACATAGATACGGGCATCATCTCAAAAATAGCCGGAATAGCTTCCTAGGAACTCGAAACGTCGAGATTTGATGGAACTCGATTTGAAAAAACTGGGGTGAAAGCAATAACTTCCCCATTTTTTAAAAATGATTGATTTTTATAGCGGGAAGTTAATAAAACGAAATTAACACCAACTCAGCACGATGATGATGAGGGCATTGTTACAGCAGTGTTGTAATTCTGTCGTACCGGTGACAGGAACCCACTAACAGCAGCCAAACACAAGTACTTACATTTAACGATGTTAAAAAATATAAATGAAAAAACTTCATCTGGGGATGGTGGGTGTCTTTCCTAGTGTAGTGGTGCATGCAATTGGGAGGGGGGGGGGGAGGGAGGTGCACTTCATACTAGGTACCTAAGACACATCACTTTATTTTATTGGAGGATAATGACTTACTTATTTTTTAACATGATTCATATAAAGAATTTTCGCAAAGTAACGTTTTATACGTGGTAGAGCCACGCTGCAGCTATATTATGGTATATATATGGTATATGGTATACGAGCATAAAATAGCAGCTCAATACTGCTGTGTTTCTATGGTGAGTGTAGATATCTGGAGAACGTTTTTACTGGAAACGAGGCATTCCATCTTAGTCCTCAGGGATGACAACGCATCTGCGTTTTGATTCTCAATCGAGGATAAATGTAGACGTCTATGGGCCACAGCATTTACTTACCATCAGGTGGACTGTGTGCATATTTGTCACTATTTTTGTTCTATTTTTTGTCATATGTAAATTTTATTCATGTGATAAAGTATAAACAATAATATGACAAATAGCAAAAAAAACACCAAAATAAATTTCTACCCTGTTGCAATCACATATTATAAACTCTTAAACATCTTATTAACTAATGAACCATGATTAAAGTAATTTATAGATTACAGTTGAAATATTTCCGCGTTTAAACCGCGGTAAATTATTTAGCAAGACTTGACGTGACATTCCGCTCCGCAAACTTAGGAATTATTAATGATTAGTTTCGGTTTAATAGCTGTCAATGTCGGTAAAAACTAAAAAGCCAATGCAAATATTTACGTGGTAGACTCACGCTGCAGCTATATTAAGGTTGTAGCACGAATGGGTCGGCTCGACCGGGGAAGGACCACGCTCTCACAGAATACCAACGTTAAGTAGTAGCTTAATGCTGCTGTGTTTCGTATGGTGAGTGTAGAGAACCGGAGACTCTTTTTACTGGAAACGAGGCATTCCATCTTAGTCCTCACTGGTGGCAATGCATCTACATTTCACACAACATTGTACACAGAAACTACTTACCATCAGGTGGACTGTGTACTCATTTATCACCCTAATTCTATAAAAAAAATCGATATTGGCATTGCATAACACAACATTGTCTTAAAATTGCCGTCTCTCTCACACCGAGAGAGAGAGGTAGATTAAGGGTAACAAACAATCACACAGTGTACTTGGTAGTAATGAGCCACAGCATCCACTTACCATCACGTGGAATGTGTGCTCGTTTGCCACCCTTATCCTATAAAAAATTGCCTGTTATTTGGATGCTACAGAGGAGCTTCTTAATAAACTTGAACGCTTGCAAAATCAGTGCATCCGTTTTATATTTGGGCTCAAGAAATTTGACCGTATATCTCAGTTTCGTAAGCAACTCAAGTGGCTCCCAATTCGACTTCGAAGGAACACTCGATTGTTATGTCTCCTCTATAACATTTTGCACAACCCTTCCTCTCCCACATACCTCAGAAGCCGATTTTCCTTCTCCGATTCTCCGGACAAACCATGCAGATCCCTTGTTAAAACTCTTCTTGACTTTCCCGTCTATAATTCCGGTTTTTACTCCCACTCCTTTTCAGTTCACGCGGTAAGATTATGGAACTCACTACCGTCAAATATAAGAAATTCCGAAACTTTGTTGGTATTCAAGAAACGTCTTAGAGATAACTACTTTGCATCCTGTTAATTTATATATATTATTCTGTTATATTAGTTTTAGTTTATATATATATATATATATATATATATACATATATCATATGTAACTATCGTATTTATTATTATTATTATTTATTGATTTATTTTATTTTTATTTATTGTTTTATTTTATATAATTTAGGTAACATTGTGTATATTATTTATTTTTTAGTAGTACTAATGTATGCACTAAGTTTGCAATTTCAATATAGTTTCCTTTATGGGTCTACTGGAAGATATTTCAGCAAATTTGGAATAAGTAGAACCTTTGTACGAAATTACTATAAGACTTCTGCTACATAAAATAAATAAATAAAAAAAATATTTGCGCCATTTAATCACTATAGTCGCGTTTGGTGCCGCGCCAACTCTGAATTAGGTGACTCTGGGATGAGAGACTGCTTAATTTTTCTGCCACCGAAATGTTTATAATCCGCATTATTCAAATTTTAGAATGCTTCCCCTAGTAAATTTTGAACACAATGGTGCTATTGGAATAATGAGGCTTGTTTTGTTATTACTTGTCCGTAGATTTGTTTGGATTATTTGTTAAAGATATATTGGATTGTCTTTGTTATAAAAATACATATTAATTTCTTTTATAGAAAATTAAAGTCCTTTTTGTCTAACTACAAAAAATTAGGAGGTTCTCAATTCATCTGTATATTTCTCCTACTTTCGTTCCTTTATGTACTTCTTTGTTTATGAACCGATTAAAAAATCCATACCTAAGGGGTGAAATAATAGAGGATTTGGATTATATGTTGTTTAATTTATGACATTCCTTAGATCGCTCGGTTTATTTTTTAGTGTTTATAGTAATAAGGAAGAAATAAGATTTAAACCATTTATCAGTAAATTTTGTGCAGATATATTTGCATGAACAGATAATGTTGTCACCATCTTCCGATATAAATCGATGCTTACGGATATTTAACGATAAAATATAAAATATCTGCGCTGTATGTGTTACTTTATTTAAAAAAAATCGTAGCATGATATCATTAAAGATATGCGTTCAGATGCAGATATCTTATCGTGTTTGCGTAGGATGTGACTCGCTTTTTGCGTGCAAACCAATATTAAGAATCAAGTAAATGTATTTTGAACCAAAAAAGTGTATTATAATATTGGCCATTGTGTTAAACAATGCTTAAATTTGAAGTGTAAACTTTATTAAATAGAACCACACATTTTTATTTATGTTACTTATTTAACTTTTAAAACATTACAATTAAAATTTTACATTTATTATGTTTTTAATTGTTATGATGTTAAAGTACAACAAAAATGTGTTATTTTAATTAATTTTAATAGATAATGTGTTAAATGGATATGATGTTTAGTAATACAAATACGATACGTTTATAATTAACAGAATTTATATTATAATTGTAATAAAGTTATGTATTTAATTTGTCTGCACACCGGAAGATATAATGTATATTTATTAAATAAATATTTATTTATTTACTCATGGGACACCAACAATGCAAACAATATTACATTTTTTAGGGATTTTATCGCGTATT
Organism: Parnassius smintheus behrii; assembly: GCA_036936625.1. Classification (NCBI taxonomy): domain Eukaryota; kingdom Metazoa; phylum Arthropoda; class Insecta; order Lepidoptera; family Papilionidae; genus Parnassius; species Parnassius smintheus. Next base: position 13,971,158 of record JAUPFT010000027.1, on the reverse strand, counting down.
GACTATTTTATATATCCGACATTTCGAGCACTTTACAGCACCCGTGGTCACGGAGGGCACTGAGATGTTCAACGTCCAAATTTCACAGTTAAACGCGGTTACTAAAGATTAAAATTATTAATTTTTCTCGATCTACACAATATGAACTTATAGTATCTTAAAGTTGTTTGCTTGAGTTGGGATTTAATTTTGTTGATTATACTATCCCAAGCAGATGGTAGCGCCCAGCCATCTTCTCTATTGAAATTAGGATGTTTTTGATTTCAATAGTCTCGCGAATCACCCTTGAAAGGAATCGGTGTTCTTTAGTGAAGATTTGTGATCTATCAAATCTGATGTAGTTACTGGGGCGATCCTCTACGTGATCACAGACTCCAGACTTCTCAGAGCGTCGATTCTTCACATCAGCTATATGTTCTTTAACGCGGGTTTTAAATGATCTTTCAGTTTATCCTATGTAATAGAGACTACAATCTATTATTATTTATTTAAACATGTAGGGTTCGCGTAAATATAAGAAATCATTGTTACATTTTTATAGAAAGTACGCTTTTTATTTTAAAGAAAAGGGGGCGAGCATGGTATTATGGCATGGTAGTATGGCCATGAACAATTGCATCACCAGGGGAATAACAAGTGCGTTGCCCGCCTTTTAGAAAGGAGTAAACTCTTTTCTTCACAATTGGGGGGATTCCGTCAGGATCACCCGACTTGTGGATGTCCAGGGAGAGGAGTGTTTTACGTACTGAGCACTGTATGAATCTCATATCAGGCATAGATCACTCACACTGCAGGATGGTCGGCGGTGTGTTCTCCTCGTCATCGAGAGTCAAGTTGGACCCAAAAGGTAGCCTAAAAGATCAGCTTTTTCTTTTTCGGCCAGTGGGCCAGTGAGTCATCCTCCCTGTGGAGAGATGGTAGTGATGGCTTACGGGAATTTCACTTGAACAGCCTTGACGAGGCAATAGAATGCGCAGCTGGTGGATGCTGTGACCCATAGACATCTACATCTATCCTAGATTATGAACCAAAATACAGATGCGTTGTCATCTGTGAGGACTAAATTGCAATGCCTCGTTCGCAGTAAAAAGGGTATCCGGTTCTCTACACTCATCATATGAAACACAGCACCATTAAGCTGCTATTTTACGCTGGTATTCTGTGAGAGCGCGGTCCTACCTCGGTCGAGTCGACCCATATGTGTTACAATCGTAGCTTTTTTATCGTAATTTTTACATTCTTTTACAACGCAACTAGACATATTTGTGACAGGCAAATCTGTCCTGCACGCGCACCACTGTCGACCGATTCGCCGCCAACGCACTGGTCCGTTTTAGTTGTTCGGTCGGCCCGGTCCTTACGCTAGTAATATATATATAGACGTGGGCGTTATTTCACGTCACTAGATACAGTAACTGGCTACGCGGCATGTAACCGAATCACTAGTTTCGAGTCATATTAGAACTAGTGATTTTTGTAAATGCGTTACTTATTACTGTTAACCGTGATTATTGCGAGAGTCGACTGTCGGCCGGTCAAACGCAAAGCGCACATGTGGCATACAACAATAAACAAAACAGCGTTTGTAACAGTATTATTGTACTTTTAATTTTCATACGTAAGACTATATACATAGACAGTAAAATAGAGTAATCTCTGTTTGTAAGTAATTTCAACGGTCGATTCCGGGAAGCGGGAGTCACATTGAACTTAAGTAAAATAATTTTTAAAACATTTTTGACGGAGTCATGAACTCGTTTATTCATAAAATCAAAATAAAACTAAAAATATATACAAAAACTTTCAATGTTTATAATATTATAAAACTTAAAAACTGTGTGTAAATAGCCAAACAAACAAACAAATTAATTGTACAGAGTTATATCATAGCCTCATAGGTAAAGAGCCTACACAGCAGCGACCCCGATACATTGCAGCGGCACGAGGCGCAACTCAGCAGAACATGAGCATTGACGTCAACGGATGCAATCGGAGCTCTGCAATATTACTTTACCTTATTTTAATGTAATAATTAAAAATCATTCTAGATCTAGCATCGATCTGATTCACTTCTTTTTTAGTTGTAATAATTATATTGTAATTTTTATATTATAATAAAGTATTTTATATTAGTTTCGGTTTTTTTTGGGTCCTTCGGCTGCAGTTAACGTAATTGGCACAGTCGGTAGGATACTCAAAAGTTAGTTAGACTATCGTAGCTTTCAAGCTTTAACTGAGTATCCGAATCTACTATGGACCAACTGCAAGCCAAGAGGATACATCAAGACATCGATCCCAAGAAAACCGAGATGAAATCTATGTAAGTACACCAGAATTTTATCTAGTGTTGCTTCCTCTTTCCTAGTGTAAATCTTTCCCGTCAAAACTTTCCATCCAAGGAAATCATCCCACTGCGAACCTACATCGCGTAGGCAGCCACGTAGACAAAGTTTAGACTATAATAGAGATTTAGGTTGTTATTTAGAGTTAGATACAATTACCGAGGAACCAAAAATGGCCCACGACCCTGACACTATTTTCAAGGTTTTACGCCCAGTGCCAGAGTTCGACGGTAACCCTAATGTACTGACTAGATTTATAAATTTATGTGACCATATATGTGCGGCATACCTAAGTAATGAGCCTGGCAGTGAACTATCAAACTTATGTCTGCTTAACGGGATATTAAATAAGATAACTGGACCCGCCGCGACCACTTTGAATTCAAATGGTATTCCTGAAAGCTGGCATGGCATACGCACAGCCTTAATCAATAACTTTTCTGACCAACGAGACGAAACGGCACTCTACAATGACCTCTCGTTAGCTACTCAGGGAAACAGCTCACGATGTCAGACATTATTCAGCACTACCATGACGTATGTTACGCTTCATGAAACCTTGCCTTCTACAATAGAAGCCAAACGTGTACTGTATAAAAATTTAACAAAGCAAGCTTTCGTACGCGGTTTAAAGGAGCCACTTGGCTCACGAATACGTTGCATGCGTCCTGATGAAAAAGCCTTGGAGTTTGTACAGGAAGAACTGAATGTCATGTACCTACAACAACGCGGTGAATCTTTCGCTGAGAGGAAACCTCAAGCAACTAAGCCTCTCCAACCTAGTCATATGACCTTACCTTTGCAAAAATCATTCAGTTTTCCCGCACCGATGCCAATGCCCAATTTACAGCGACCTCAACATGTACCACAGCAACATGCCTTTAGGCCTAACGTGCCACCACAGTTTAACATGCCTACGCGAACTCAACAAATGTTCCGTGCTTTGCCACCTAATTACACACCCCATAGTAATATGTTTAGATTACCAAATAGGAATCAACCCCATGACTCAGGTCCGAAGCCTATGAGTGGCGTTAGTCATTACGTACCTAAACCAATGCCTCCAACAGGTCTGACTGGTCACGATTGGCGTAGATACGGTAACCCACCGCCTTCAAATTATTTCAAAAGTAGGGAAATGAATTTTAACGAATGTGCGGATTACAATAGTTACACGATATGATGTACACGATATGATGAACACGATAACGTAGACTGTCAACCTTCTACAAGCAGTACAACTCAAGATTTTCAAAAGGCTCGTTCTTAAAAAAAAGCCAAAATAGAAGTTAACTTACATACGCAGAGACAGCTTCCATATATATATTCCGTATTTCTAACCCCCCGTTAAAATTTCTAATCGATACCGGGGCGAATCAGTCCTTCATAAATCCGGAGGCCATACAAAAATATTTTCCACACATACCTTTAAATTATGATCCGTTTGAGGTAACCAATGTGCATGCTACAACTAGAAACGACTATTCGATTACTATCCCATGTTTTTCCGAATTCAAAGAACCTGATAGTATTAAATTATATATTTATAAATTTCACGACTACTTTGATGGCCTGATTGGTCTCGACTTATTAGAGAAATGGGAAGCTAGAATAGATCTAAGGGATATACTACTTGTAACGCGATTAGCTAGTTATCCTATCTTAATGTATAACTCTAGGAATGTTAATTTTTACGAGGACGTGATACCATCCCAATTATCGAAATTGATAAAACTACCTATTAACGTCCATGATGGAGAAGCCTTAGTTAGTGAACAGTACATCTCTAATTGCATCATAAACGAATGCCTTACATCGGTGTCAAACAACCGCGGTATTATAGAGGTATTTAACCCGACTCCGCATGATATAATTTTCTCCCTAGACCGCCCAATATGTGCCGAGACGTATAACATCGAGTCCTCTCATAACGTTCAACCAACCCCGCGTTACAAGGAAGTATTGTCACGTTTACGCACCGACCATCTAAATGTCGAAGAACGCGCTAATTTAGAACGATTCTGTGCCAAATACGCTGACGTTTTTTATATAGAAGGCGAACAACTAACATTTACTAATAAAATAAAGCACAGCATCTGAACCACTGATGAGATACCGATATATACTAAAAGCTATCGGTACCCTCACATTCATAGAGACGAAGTTAAACAACAAATCAATAAAATGTTAGAACAGGGTATAATTCGTCCATCCGAATCTGCATGGAGCTCTCCCATCTGGATAGTTCCTAAAAAAGTTGATGCTTCTGGCAAGACCAAATGGCGACTCGTAGTCGACTTTAGGAAGCTTAACGAAAAAACCATTAACGATAAATACCCAATCCCGAATATATCAGATGTACTAGACAAATTAGGTAATTGCCAATACTTCACAACTTTGGATTTAGCCAGTGGATTTTACCAGGTTGAAATGAACCCTAGTGACATCCCGAAAACCGCGTTCAATGTTGAGCATGGGCATTTCGAGTTCTTACGGATGCCCATGGGATTAAAGAATTCACCATCTACGTTTCAGCGTGTCATGGATAACGTGCTCCGAGACCTCCAAAATACAGTTTGCCTCGTGTACTTAGATGACATTATCGTGTTCAGCACTTCTTTGCAAGAACACATGGTAAACCTTGAGAAAGTATTTCAGAAACGGGAATCCAATTTTAAAATACAAATGGATAAGTCCGAATTTCTTAAATTAGAAACCGCTTATTTAGGGCATATAATTAGTAAAGATGACATTAAGCCAAATCCTAGCAAAATATCCGCAATAGAAAAGTATCCACTACCCAAAACCGCAAAAGAAATCAAACAATTTTTAGGCCTTATAGGTTATTATCGGAAGTTCATCCCAGACTTTGCTCGAATTACTAAACCTCTGACGCAATGTCTAAAAAAAAGGACGAAAAATAACTCTTGACACAGACTATATTAACTGCTTCGAAAAATGCAAGACTCTCTTGACCAACGACCCAATCCTCCAATATCCTGACTTCAATAAAGAATTTATCTTAACAACTGACGCATCCAACGTAGCGATAGGAGCCATCCTATCTCAGGGACCCATAGGATCAGACAAACCTGTATGTTACGCTTCTAGAACTCTAAATGAGAGCGAAGTAAACTACAGCACTATAGAGAAAGAGCTACTTGCCATTGTGTGGGCAACCAAGACAAGGGTCTAAAGTACTTAGACCCTATCTATTTGGCCGTACTTTTAAAATCTTAACTGATCATAAACCCCTTCAGTGGGTAATGAATCTTAAGGAACCAAACTCGCGACTTACTAGGTGGAGATTAAAATTAAGCGAATACGATTTTTCTGTCATATACAAAAAAGGAAAAAATTACACCAATGCCGATGCTCTTTCCCGGGTAGAAATATATAACGAAGAATCTTGTTCTATGTTAGCTAACCCATCAGAAAAAACAGCCCCTAGTGGCGGCTCGACTACTCAAACAGCCCACACAAGCCAGGAAAATCCGATTCTCGAAATCCCCATCACCGACGAACCTATTAATAAATTCCACAGACAGCTAATATTAACAATTGTAGGCGACATTAAAAGACGACCAATAGTGACTAAACCTTTTGATACACATACTCGAACAGTTGTACAGATAAGACAACCGGAAATGGAAGTAGACCTAGTCAACGCCATAAAAGAATACGTTAACCCAAAAGTCAAAACCGGATTACTAATTAACCCCCCTCTTTGCATGTATGACGTCATTCCAATCCTACAAGATAAATTCAGAAGCTCGTCTATGAATCTTGTCTTAACTAAAGTTGAAGTAGAAAATGTAAGAGAATATCTACAACAACAAGAAATAATAAAGAACTATCACGAGGGAAAAACCAACCATCGCGGTATTAATGAGAGTTTTCTGGCCCTTTCCAAACGATATTATTGGCCTAAAATGAGAGAACACATCACGAAATACATTAATGAGTGCACCATATGCGGTCAGGCTAAATACGATAGGAAACCTATAAAACCACAATTCAATATCGTTCCCCCCGCTACCAAACCTTTCGAGATCATCCATATAGACATGTTCACGGTACATAATGAAAAATATCTCACATTTATAGATGTATTCTCCAAATATGCTCAAGCATATCATTTAAGAGACGGAACAGCATTGAGTATTTTGCAAAGCTTACTTACCTTCCGTACGCATCATGGTCTTCCCCTTACTATTGTCACCGACAATGGGACAGAATTTACGAACCAGCTATTTACTGAGTTCGTACAACTCCACAAAATTAACCATCATAAAACATTAGCTCACTGTCCTAATGATAACGGTAACGTAGAGCGTTTCCATTCGACTATACTGGAACATCTGCGAATCCTTAAACTTCAAAAGAAAGACGAGCATGTAGTAAACCTAATGCCTTATGCTATCTTGGGATATAATAGTTCTGTACACAGTTTCACTAAATGCAGGCCCTATGATATTATCAACGGACATTTTAACCCTAGAGACCCAATCGACATCGACTTGACGAAACATCTACTACAACAATATATACTTACACACCGAGATCAAATGAAAATAGTGTACGAGATAATTAACGAGCGTTCTTTATCCGAACGTTCGGCACTAATAAATAATCGGAATAAATCACGGGAACCAGAAGTTGAATACCAACCAAACCAACAAGTTTTCATTTCAAACCCCCTAGCTAGCCGACAAAAATTGGCCCCACGTTACACTCATGACCACGCTCTAGCTGACTTACCAATACACATTTATACGTCTAGGAAACGCGGCCCGATAGGAAAGTCTAGACTTAAACGTGTACCTAAAAATGTCGAATTGTTACAGGACTCTAAAATTACTGACCGTACTGACCATGCTGACGATCGAAGCCCAGGAGATAAAACTTGAATGTCTTGAAGACGGACCAGGCCTACTACCATTTAGACTTGGACCAACGACTCTTATAACTCACTATCACACATTTCTTCAGTATGTTAAACTTGACGACGTCAGAGACAAAGTAACCCTATTACAGGAACAGCTACAAAACTACCAGAATCGACTTGATAATGACACCAACTTACTGTACGAATTGCAAATGGACTATCTTTATAGTAAATTAGATAAAGTTTTAATACAACTAAATAGCTTAGAGCCTAGTCGCACTAAGAGAGGTCTAGTAGACGGCTTAGGCTCGGTAATCAAAAGCGTAACCGGTAATTTAGATTATTTAGATGCCGCGAAATATAATAATGCCATAAAAGTTTTAAAGGATAACCAAGATAGGATCGAATCGGAATTAAATAGTCACATTAGCATTAGTAAGGAGTGGATGTTTCAACACAATAGTGTAATATCCCAGATAATTGAAAGTCAAAACAAAATTAACTCAACACTTATCCAGTTATTAGATAGAGCCGCTTATAGAGATAGTAGCCTCATCAAATATGCTAAGTTTGCCCAACTCCTAACAATTTTAACCGAAAATATCGATGATGTGCTCAATGAGCTTAATAGGATAGAAAATATATTAGCATTTAGTCGTGCTTCGAGCACCCACCATTCTACCTTAAGTGTTAAAATAATTAAGTCCATGTTAGTAAGATTAAGGCGAGGGTAATAGGCTTCTCCCAAGGTATGCCACAAAGCACGGTCCTGAGCCACCTGCATCCATCGACTTCCTGCATGTCTTACCAGGTCGTCACTCCATCTAGTGGGGGTCGCCCTATACTTCGTCTACCGGTACGAGGCTGCCACTCGAGAACCTTTTTTTCCAACGGTTGTCGGTTCTTCGAGCTATATGGCCGGCCCATTGCCACTTCAGCTTACTAATCCGTTGGGCTATGTCGGTTACTCTGGTTCTACTGCGGATATCCTCATTTCTAAGTTTATCACGTAAGTAAGATCAGATAGAGATAAAGTATCAGAGAAACTCCGAGCATAGCCCTCTCCATAGCTCGCTGAGCGACTTTGAGCATCCTCATACGGCCAGCAGTGAAAGAATTAAATAAGCTACTTATAATGTGTATTTTTTCCTTTTTTTAATTTCCTAATTGTATTTCTAGATTTACTAAAATATATTTTACTATCATGGAGGCATTTCATATTAATCGTGAAGGGTGACAACGCATCTAGATTTTGATCTGAATTTAGGACAGATTTAGGAATGTGTACTCATTCATTACTTTAACTCATTCATAAAAAAATGAAAGTCACAAGCAACACCGTTTCTATACAGGTAAATCATTCAATTATATCTAATAAATCCACTTCGCCCTAAATTTCAATCCGGTTTGTACCAGTTTCGACACGTTCTAGCCGGCTTAAGTCGGCCTGTATATCACAACGAATCGTGTCGTTAAGCGAGATTAATCCCTATAGGATTTGGCGTGTGTTAACAAGTATTTAGTTTGTTTATTTTAGGTTGCAGGCCTTATGTAGACTTTTCGTGGTAGAGTCAAGCCGCAGCTAGTATGGTTGTAGCACGAATGGGTCAACTCGTCAGGGGAGGGACCAATCGTGTTATCGTGACAGGAAACGAGGCATCTCATCTTATTCCTGAGGGGTGACAACACATCGACGTTTCGATTCTTAATCTAGGCTAGATGTAGATATCTATAGGCCTCAGCATATGGAGTGTAGAAGTAAGGAGTACCAACTCCCATAGTAGAATAGTTGAAAAAGTGGCCATCTGTAAGCATTAAATAACAGCCCAAAAACTCCGCACAACAGCGCTAGAGTAGCTACTGAGATGAAATGTACTTAGCGGTTGTCAACGGTTTAAAGTGTGCTGCTAAAATACTCAGTAGCTCTACAATCTAAAATTTTTATTTAGTAAATATAACCTCGAAAAAGTCGTCTATCCCACTAATATTTTTCGGCGCGTTCTTTAAAATTTACCCCGTAGCTATAGTGGTGCCACCCTTATTTAACGGTTTTCTATGGACACTTTTTAATACACAGTCTGTACTCCTTACTTCTACACTCCATATCTCAGCACCTACTATTACGATTTATTTACTTTCATATATTTAGTGTAATTGCTTATTATATTCAGTCAGGATATATTTTGCTGCTGGATAGCTTTTGTAAGATGATTTTAAAATTAGCATTTAATTGAATATAAAGTATGGTTTAAACTGGCTTGGTGTTAAAATGGTATCAGTGTGCGGCGGCCTTAAAATAATATTTGCCTCAATCAACATAATATTTTAAAATTCGTGGCTGCTAAACCGCGAGCAGATTGGACCTAAATGTAACTCTTTGTGAGAAATAATGTTTGGTTTTAAAACATTTTTCGCGTTAATTTGAATTTGAATAAAGAACTCTCTCGACGTATTTTTATTTTTATCTAATGCTATTTAAATCATCGAGTTTCTTTGTTAGAATTTCTTTTAATAATTTATCTTAATATTTTTTCGTAAAAATATGTCTACAATTTCACCTATTTAAGACTTTGTCTATGGTTATATCCGGTAACTACTCAATTTAGTAGGAGAGTGGGTCCAACACTGCAATTTCCAGTAATAATGTCCTCAGAATTGTGTCTACAGGTAGGAGCCTTCTGTGTAGGACCAGGTCATAATTCCCGAGTGTTTTCCCAAGCACATGTGCACTCTCCATTCCCTCACTCTCATAGTCTGACGGGAGAACAATTCGGTACGATCCGAGAAAGATAAGGCGCAGGACCAACTGCTTCACGTGCGTTTTCAACGAAACGAAACATTTCCAACGCCTTTGTAAGTGCCATCGCAACTGTAGCCTTCTTTGATTGCATTTGGCTGCGTGTATCTATGGTTGGCAGTTGCCATTTACTATCAGGTAAACTGTAAGAGCATTAGTCACTCCATTTTATAAAAAAAAAGAAAAAAAACGGATTCTACCACATAGAAACCTCCGAATATAGCTCTATCCATAACTCGCTACCGCCGTGATAGCGCAGATGGTTATCGTTCTTTTTTATAGGATAGGGTGACAAACGAGCACACAGTCCATGTGATGGTAAGTGGTTGATGTGGCCCATAGACATCTGCATCTATCCTCGATTACGAATCAAAATGCAGATGCGTTGTCACCCGTGAGGACTAAAATGGAATGCCTCGTTTAAAGTAAAAAAGGGGTCTCCAGTTCTCTACACTCACCATACGAAACACAGCAGCATTAAGCTACTACCTATACCAGCGTGAAATGCTGGTATTCTGTGAGAGCGTGGTCCATCCCCGGTCAAGCCGACCCACACGTGCTACATCTATACTAAGTTGTAACATAGTTCGCTGTAAATTTCACATTACGCGAGCATCTCGGGTTCGATCCCTACCGGCACCAATTAAATCGTTAATTGCAATTTGAATTCCTGATCTACCACGTGCTCAGCGGTGGAGGAAAACATCGTGAGGAAACCAGCATGTTTGAGAAATAGAAAAAAAATATATTTCGCTGACATGTGAAGTTCTCCAACACGCATTGGGACATTGCGGCGGACTGTTTATTGCCCTAAAACCTTCTCAGAAATGAGAGGAGGCCTGTGCCCAGCAGTGGGACATATATAACTCGCTGAGAGACTAATCTTCCTCATACAGCCAACCACATCTTGGTTCCGCAAGTCGTCACTATCAGCTCTGGTTGTACTTTTGTTTTAAATTTTTCAAGTATGGAAGACTTAATAAGATAATGAATGCAATGCTTAGACTGAATAAGATAATGAATGCTTAAAGAGAAACGTCATGAGGGAACTTCTACGTCTGAGCAATAAAATACTTTGAGGACATGTGTGGTCCGCAAACATAAACTGGCTTCATAAGCCTCTCAGAAAGTGGAGGCAAGTGGCCCGCTGTGGGACATATATGTTGTAATTTACCTTTTATGCCGCTGTATCTTTGGTTGTGTGTTGATGCTATGGCCCATGGACTTTTCCATGGGCTAGAGCCGTTGTCATCTTTGAGGACTAGGATGAAATGCCTCGTTACCAGTAAAAAGGCTCTCCGGTTCTCTACACTCACCATTCAAAATGAAGCAACAATACGTAGCCAGGTTGGTATTGTGTGAGTGTGATTCTTCTTCGGTCGAGTAAGAGAAAGGTGAGTCGAACCATTCGTGTTTCAATCACAATTTTGCATAATATATCCCTAAACCCACAAAAGAAACTAAAGAATAAGAACTAGATATGCTTCGACATGACTTTTACTAATTATCGCAATTGTGACCCATTTCATACAAAACCAATATCTCTTATTCATCATTATTACTATTATTACTATCATAATTGCAGCTTTTCATAGGCCCACTGTTGATGAATAGAATAGAATAGAATGGAGTAGAATGTTTTTTATTCAATATAGATTATTACATAATACTTAGTGAAAATATTTTTCTATTTACCACCACGCGGACGTTCAACGTGATTGGTTCATCAGTCGATTCTCGTCGTCTATTGATTTCGAACGTATCATTCGGCTTCCGTACACTTCAGAGCAATCATTTTAGTGATAACTTTTTAAATTAGTTTATTTTCGTTAAATGTTTTTGTTACCTCGTTGTTAATTGTTGTTTGTGTATTCCTTGTTATTAATTGATTTTGTTATTTCTTGTTTTTAATTTTTTTTTGTTATAATTTGAGTGTTCAGATTTTGGTCTAAATATGCAGAGAAGGAAGAATACGGTATTAAATAGACAATCCCGACAAATGGTCTATTCAGTGTTTAGTTGCATGAAAAAATTAGGTGCTGCGAAAAACATCATAGACGTATATACGACTGCTGAGGCAACTAATGTCCTTCCTTCTTCTTAATAAAATAATCAATTCTAACCACCAGGTATACATTAAATACTTTATAGTAGATAATAAAATAACGGACACTAATATCTGCAACATTAATGTATCAAAGTAAAAGTTGATGTGTTCGAGTAAACATTTTCATTAAAGCCGGCGAAAATATTCGATTACTAATTGAAATAATAAAGGCACCCAATAATTTTTCCCGACAGTGTACCTACCTCCCACCACAGTTTATCTGTGATCACGACTCGTGTCGGCAACTATATATTGCCACTTAACCAAAGGTGTATGAATCGAGCACTTTTGGGTTTATTATTATTGATATTCAATTTTTTTATTATTGTCGTTGATTGAGAAAACTTTTAACAGAATTATCTTTAAACGATTGATATTTTCCAAAAATTATTGTGGTTTACCCCTCCATGCGGACTTGATAATCTTATAATCTTAATAGAAATTAATAGATTTAAAAAAAATAAGTTGTTCAATTATTTACAATGTGCTTTTTATATTATTTATACGAACAGCATGATTACAAGATACGATTTCTTGCGACATAACATTGGATTCTTGATTTTTAGGCGATAGTAGAACATACTTACGACACAGGACCATTTTATAGCGATTAATAGAATTATAAATTTTAACAAAAAGTTTTATACGTGAAATGGGTAGGCTCGACCGGGGAAGGACCACGCTCTCACAGAATACTAGCGTAAAATAGTAGCTTAATGCTGCTGTGTTTCATATGGTGAGTGTAGAGAACCGGAGACCCTTTTGACTGAAAACGAGGCATTCTATCTTAGTCATCACGGGTGACAACGCATCTGCATTTTGATGTGTAATCGAGGATAGATGTAGTGCCTATGCGCCGCAGCAACCACTTACCATCAGGTGGACTGTCTGCTCGTTGGTCACTCTAAAGTATAACAAAAAGTAAAAATCGACTTCAAATTATTAAAAACGAAGCTTTTTTTTAATTTGCTTTCCTTAAAATTGGAATTTTTTCTCTACATTAATATTTGACCTTCCTTGTGGTATAACTGATTTAATAAAAAAAGAATCATCAAAATAAGTTCACAATCTACGAAGATATCGTGTAACGTACATACAAAAAAAACATACATTTGAATTGAGAACCTCCTTCTTTTTTAAGTTGGTTAAAATAAGAGTTTTATATTTCCGAAGACGTTCGGTCTTTTTCTAGCATTGTAAAGAACAGGTGTCATAAAGAGTTAAGGCATTTGTAAATCAAGTGCTCTGTCTCGGTGTGAGAGAGACGGCAATTTTCAACCAATGTTGTGTTTTGCAATGACGATATCGATATTTTTATAGAATTAGGGTGACAAATGAGTACGCAGTCCACCTGATATAAAGTAATTACTGTTTAAAATGTTGTGTGAAATGTAGCTGTGTTGTCAAACATGAGCACTAAGATGGAATGCCTCGTTTCCAGTAAAAATTATCTCCGGTTCTGTACACTCACGTCTCACTCTACGAAACACAGCAGCGTTAAGCTAATATTTTACGCTATTAATCTGAGAGATTGCAGTAATTTCCGGTCGGGCCATGCTGTAGTTATATTAGTAGTATAGTTGTAATACGAATCGGTTTGATCGATCGGGGAAGGACCACGCTCTCACAGATTAACAGCGAAGAAAATACTCGTAGTAGCTTAATGCTGCTGTGTTTTGTATGATGAGTGTAGAGAACCGGAGACCCTTTTTACAGGAAACAAGGTACTCCATCTTAGCTCTCTCAAGTGATAAAGCATCTGCATTTTGATTGGTAAGCGAGGATAGATGTAGATGTTCATGGGCCGCAGCAACCACTTACAATTTAATCAGGTAAACGTACTCATCAACAACTTCGAGCATAGTGCTCCCAACAACTACCAGCATAGGTGTGACATGGACATTAAACATGATCTTTGTTTTATCCATGTTCATCTAAAGACTATCCGTTGGGAGGCACTATTGAGGTCGCTGAGCATAGTGCTTAGGCCCTCCAGTGATTCTGCCATAAGGACTATATCGTCGGCAAATCGAAGGTGAGTGATGTACTCGCCATTGATGTTAATACCGTATCCTTTTCAGTCCAGTAGCTTGAAAACGTCTTCCAATGCAGTGGTGAAAAGTTTCGGGGATATATGCCACTCTGTCTTACACCTCTCTGCAGTTGGATAGGTTTTAAACTCTGGTTCTGTACTCGGAAAGCCGTCGTAGCCCTACTGTACAAACACTTCAGCACTTTGATATACCGACAGTCAACTTGGCACCGCTGAAGGGACTGTAGCACCGCCCAAATTTCGACGGAATCAAAGGCTTTCTCGTAGTCCACATACGCCAGGCAAAGTGGCAGATTGTACTCTTCGGTCTTTTTTTCAATCTGCCGCAGGGTATGTATGTGGTCTATGGTACTGAAGCCTTTTCGGAAACTGGCTTGTTTGGGAGACTGGAAGTCGTCGAGTCTGTCAACCTTACCTTTAAAAAATGCTCTACCACGTGTAGAGTTAGTAACATAGTTACACTAACAGTAAAATAGTTACACTATTTAACTTCATAGTTCATCGATATGAACGTCTCAACATCACTAGAACAACTTCTGTGGAAGACGTTTTATTTAAGTGGGAAGCTCTCGACCGTGAACATCAATACCGTTTCTATTGTTATAATAACAAAACGGAATAGCTTTAAAAGCTCTTTCGTTGAGATGTGTTATTATAACTTATTGACCCTATGTTTGCCTAAGTTGCAAGTAATGGATGAGAATCTCGGTTAACACAAAGTTAATTTATTCATGATGCGTATATATATATATATATATATATATATATATATATATATATATATATATATATATATATATATATATATATATATATATATATATATATATATATATATATATATATATATATATATATATATATATATATATATATATATATATATATATATATATATATATATGTAAATATGTGTACTTTCTACTAATTTTCTAAGTGGCGCAACTTTACTGATTCAGAGTCCGTCTAGGTAATTACCACCAATTTGTTTTTTTTTTTACATAATAAGGGTGACAAACGAGCACGGAATACACCTGAAAGTAAGTGGATAATGTTGTCCATAGACATCCACAATTATCCTAGATGAATGTGCGCTGTCAGACCTGAGGACAAAGATAGAATGCCTTGTTTCTAGTAAGTAGGGTCTCCGGTGTTTTGTGAGAACGTGGTCCTTCTCTGGTGAGCCGACCCATTCGTGCTACAACCATAATGTAGCTGCAGATATATTTTTAGTATATTTTTTTACTTTGATGTGGTGGTAGCCGTGGTTAACTATGACATGGGGACCTCGAACACCTCAGTCCCCCTCCCTTCGTGAACATGGGCGCTGTAAAGTACTCGACGTCGGGAATATTGAAAAAAAAACTTAATGTTCGATAAAACCCGTAAAAACAAATTTTATTGAAACGTTTTTAAAGACTTTTTAAATATTTTTTTTTACTGAATGGGCAATGCAAATATTAATACCGTATCATTCTAACTGATTAATTTCGTCCCTTGTATAATACGACATCTGTTACAATTCGGAACTGCGCGATATTTTTTATATTACTTTTTTGTAACAACAAAAAGCTCTTGATTGCCGGCATTCGGTTTGAAGGATTAAAGTCAAACCACGCCTCATTAGAAACAGTCCAAACAATACGCAACAAGATGGATTGCCTCACAGAAAGTTTGTTTCAAATTATGTTTAAAAACATTCGTGTTCTACAAGTAATTATGTAAGGTATGAGTGTTTTTTGGAGCATTTTTTAAAACAAAGAAGGGTGACAAACAAACACAGTTCACCTGATGGTAAGTGGACGCTGTCAACCCTATTCACAACTTATAACTACCCTCAATTAAAAATCAATTTTTAATTGAGGGTAGTTATAAGTTTCCCAATTTAGAATATTCATGAGATTACCAACTGTTAACTGGAACCATACTGTTACTTGGGAAATTTATATAAAATATGATATCATACTCCGCTGGGAAAATTATAGGCTATATTTTATAGTCGCTTTTATTACTATAAATTAAGATTCACTCTTCCACAAGACTATAAGAGCTACTGAAAGTTATTATTTGACGGTAAATGTTATAAAGTCGTATTTCACGCCTCAATTAATAATAAGGCGACATTTTAAAAGACTTATGTAATGAATAACGACAATAAAATTAAGATAAACTACATTAGAGCGACTATATGAATTTGAACTTTGACTGCACGGTTGTCTCGCTTACTCTATAAAAAGTGAGTGCTGTGGTTTCTAGACATCTGCATCTTCCATTTATATCGTAATACAGACAACAGCATTAAGCTGCTATTTTACGCTGCTGCAGCTCTATTACGTTAATAGATAAGAGTATATACTCCATGTTACAATACAGCATACACTGTATTACAGAGGTGGTGCAAGAATATCTTCTCCCAACTATCATCCCGCGGGTGTAGTAAGAGGCGACGGAGGGAAATATGAATAGGATATGGGCAGCAGCATCTGCTTAATAACACTAATTTTTCATATAATAAGAATGAAAAACGGGCTCATAGTCCACCTGATGTTAAGTGAATACTGTGCTCGTAGACATCTATATTTATCTTCAATTAAGAATCAAAATGCAGATGCGTTTTCACCCCTTAGTACTAAGTATCCGGTTCTCTACACTCACCATTTTTTTATTTTATAAGATAGGGTGACAAACGAGCACACAGTCCACCTGATGGTAAGTGGTTGCTGCGGGCCTGAGACATCTACATGTATCCTCGATTACAAATCCAAATGCAGATACATTGTCACCCGTGAGGACTAAGATGGAATGCCTCGTTTCCAGTAAAAAGGGTCTCCAGTTCTCTGCACTCACCAGACGAAACACAGCAGCATTAAGCTGCTATTTTACGCTGGTATTCAAAGCGTGTGAAAGCGTGTTCCTTCCCCGGTCGAGCCGACCGATTCGTGCTACAACTCTACTACTTATATAACTGCAGCATGGCTCTACCACGTTTAAAAACTGTACGAAACAAAGCAGCATTAAGCTGCTATATTACGCTCATTACCTGAGAGCGTGGTCCTACCCCGTTCGAGCTGACCCATTCGACAACCATTAATGGCTGCTGCATAGCTCTAGCACGCTATATAGAATAAGGTTAAAAAATTAGCTCATAGTCGACGTGACGGTATGTGGATACTGTGCCCATAGACATCTACATTTATCCTCTTAACTTGATATAGATTGCGATAGGCGTTACTTGAACGCTACGCTAAAATATTACATGATCGACAAAACATGCACATGTTTTAAATATGTTGCTTTTTCGCACTATATGGCCGACCTATGGATTTACAAAATGGAGTAAAATAAATGTATATACAGTTTCACGCATTACAATAACTCACGTGTATTTGATTAAAGAGCTGTTAGCCGTACAACAAAACTAAGTTGATCTTTTAAAATGCAAGCATAGTTTCACGTCTGTTCAGTTGTCTGTCTGTGTCTGTTTTCATGTCTATTACTCAACATAGGGCACTAAAACAGCTCAAAGCTGTTTAACGGATTTACGGTGCATTATAATGGTACAAGAATACGCTATTAAGCATTTATTTGCTAAGGTACGTGAGGGTAATGTGGTCACCTTAAGCTTTGTCGCCCTATAAAACCTGAACTATCAGGACATAGACAAATATACAAAGCCATAATATACTATAACTAATATATTTTTAAAAAACATACAAGCTTAGTGTAAGTATGCACACTTACACAATACAAAGAAAACGAAACGTCAAACGTCCAAAACGAAATCAACCATTATTCTCACAAGAGTTAGACAATCGCACTTCTAATCTGAAAATGTGATAATTTGCATAAACTTATGCAGTTACATCGCTGTCTGTCTGTCTCACACCCCTTTCTAAGGGACGTTTTTTCAATACTCAGATAAAATTATTCATAGAATAAAATACACCATGAACGAATTAAAAATCACAGTAGTTTGAATAAAATGGAAATGTAAACAACTAAATTTCACTTTTATATTCGACGACTCCGTGGCGTGGGTTCGAAATCAGGACGGTACTAGTATTTGTATAGCCTACAAATAATTGTTTCAGTTCTGGATGTTTTTCTTTGTGAAATTCATGTATGTAAACGGCTCCCGATATAGGAGAAAACACTAGTGTGAAGGTTGTGTTTAAAAAAAAGTGTTCTGTCAGGTTAATATAATCGTACTTATATTCGACCGATAACTTTTATATGACGATTGAAAAATCAGCCCTAAGACTATATTTATTTTACTATACACTTAGACTTTATACATCGACTGTAAATGCTTAGTATACGCCGTAGTTATTAAGTATTACCAAAGATTTGCTCTTTGCCTTAAAAGGGTTCTGGACTAAAATGGGTACTTACCAAATTTCTATAAATTCGTTGTGCAGTCCAATTAATTAATTCATCTATAAAAAAAAATAATAGAAGAGGGGGCAAACGAACATACGTTATAATCATCATCTTCGTTACGGCAAAACACAATACAACACAAGTCTATGGGCCACAGCATCTACTTACCGTCAGAGGACTGTGTGCTCTCCTTGTCAGCCTTATTCTATAAAATAAGTCTACCGCTGAACATATAGGCGTCTCTATAGCTGTTCTATTTCTATAGCTGTATAGCTGTTCTATACTGTTCAAATTAACAATTGCATTGATTAGACGTAAGCAATTAGGTTTATACCACATATGAAACATATGGACATAAGTTAAAATCAAGACGTTAGTAATTCAAGAATATTTTGAATTCGAAATATTAATATATCTTGAATTACTAACCCTCTATTCTGGTTTCTTGTTTATATTTTCTACATGATTTTATGGTCTTGATTTTAACTTATGTTTCATATGTGATATAAACCTAATTGCTTACGACTACTCAATGCACTAGTTAATTTGATCAGTAATTTCTAGGAATGTATGTTAGGATTACGACACTGAAAAATCAACTTAGAAAACTAGCTACACTAAACCATACTAAAACCGACTAAAACATTTACTAAATGTCGTAACGTCGTAACTAATGTTGACTGTCAAAATGGCGTCGATAAATCAGAATGTTTTGATCTTTTATAACATTAGCAATTCGTCATTCGACTACAGACGTGAATCACTACCAAAACAAGCTTTCTGAGCTTACCAGGAGTCCACCTGATGGTAAGTGGATGCTGTGGCCCATAGACATCTACATTTATCCTCGATTAAGAATCAAAACGCAGATACCTACGTTTTCACCCCTTAGGACTAAGATGGAATGCCTCGTTTGCAGTATAAAAGGATCTACGGATCTCTACACTCACCATACGAAACACAGCAGTATTAACCTGCTATTTTACGCTGATATTCTGTGAGAGCATGGTCCTGCCCCGGTCATTCGTGCTACAACCATAATATAGCTGCAACGTGGCTGTACCACGTACAAAACCGTACTTTGCTAATATTTAATAAAATCAAAACAGAATTACCATATATAACATTTCATGTTTAAATAGTCTTATTTACAGAATATCCTGATAATATTATTTCTTTTTTGTTTCAGATTTTCGACACGCTGTAATGAAGCCAGAAAAAACGGAAAAATATGATTTCATGCGGCTAAACACGAAGGGACTAAAAACGCAGCTAAGGCGGAAAATGTGCGCTTAGACTCTGATGCCATGATAAGTTTGTGTGCTAGGCGCGCTTGAACTCTAGTGCCACGATAAGATTGTGTACTCGGTACGCATTTACTGTGATGCCGTGACAAGTACGTGTGCTCAGCGCGCTTAGACTCTGGTGCCGTGATTACATCGTATGTTCGGCGCGCTAAGTGTGAAGTGTAGTGAAAGTGTTTCTGAAGTGTTTATAGTTAGTAAAAAATTACGTGCAAAGTGTTTGTGAGATGAAAGACGGGTCCAGGCCCGGCCCGAGTAGAGGCTCTACGGGGCACGCGTTCGACAAAGACTTCGAAGGTACGTGACAGTTATACTAATGCGATTATTAAGCCTACGTTTTATTCATATTATATGTAAGTTACATGTATTTTTTATGTGGAATCACGGTGATAAACGAGCACACTAGGGGTACGAAAAAATCCTAATTAGCTTGATATTACATTGATATTAGCGCCATCTCACAGTCAGTAAAAGCGCTATTTTCCCCACTAATTTACTATATTTAAAAGATGGCGTTACGTCAATGATTCAATGAACTTGAATGAATCCTTGAACATTAAAAAGCGACGTTGCTACGCAGTGCAAACTATTGGTATTGCGACATATCGACAGCGGTGTCTTTTGTCGGCGTGCCACCCGCGTGCAACGTTGTCACTCTTCCAAGGGGTCAAGGTACGTTGTCTAAACAGAGTGTTCACTTTTACTGAATTTATTTTATTTGAAAATTTCACTTTTTATTTTACGGGTTTTAATTTAATATTTAATTTTTCTACACTTCTACGGACTAGTATTACTTGTGGTTTCATTTATTGTATATATGTGGGACCCATTCTGTATATAGAATAACTCTAATTAAATAAAGGTTCCAATTCACACGACGGTTATGTACAAGTATTAGATGCAAAATGATTAATTATATAATCCAAATTAGTTAGTTTCTAATCTAAAATATTTTTTCCTTTAAATTTTATTAAAATGTGCGAAATAATACTGAACCAAGTTGATAGCGCCCATGCGATATTTTTATCTATGGAGTACAGAGTCCAACTGATAGTTATTGAATATGGTGGCCCATAGGCACCTACTTCTATCTTTGATGTATCAAAATGCAGATGCGTTGACACCAATGAATATTAAGATGAAATGCCTCGTTTTCAGCATAACATAATATAGCTGCAGCGTGGCACTACCACGTAAAACATGTACAGTAGAGCCCCCGTAATCCGGCCCCTGGCTAATACACACCCCCTTTTAATCCGACATACCTTTAATGAGTCCGCCATGCGGGGGGGGGGGGGGGGTGCATCACGAATACGTGGACAAACTGGTTCATTTATTTCGCGCCATTGTCTAAGTTTACTACGGGTTTGCAGCCTAGCGGGCATTCATCAGTTACTATGTTCAAGAATTCATTGTGCATCACACGACTTTTTTTATTATTTTGTATTTGATATGTGATTTGTCGGATTACCAATGACTGGAACCAATGATTAAAAATGAAATGACCACTGTAAATTTTGGGCATGTAAAATGTTTATCAATAACGATTATTATTATTAATTCAAATTAGCCGACACATTCGACGAAATGTTTACTTGCAATAAACTTTTACAACTTTCTTCGTCATCATCATTACTCTGTTATAGACATGAATAAATCGAATAGTATGCTGAAAAAAAAACAACAAAAATCATATGTAACTGGTTTTGAAAAAGGAATAACGCTTTAAAATATGCTAATATAACATTTATTTGAATTTAGAATTCCAAGTCGCAGCACAGCTATTACAGTTCAAAGTGGCCAGTTAAGCAAGACGGAAATTTCATAGATAACGACCTTATATTAGCACTGGATGTTTCCCGTCAGAGATTCTTATGAAACTGGAGTTGGGTCATTATTAATGCCCAAGTTTGCTGAACACGATGTCACTTTGCGACTTTCTGAATAATTTATTGCGGTTTTAGCGCGGATAGGTATCAACTATAATTTGCAATCAACTATAATTTGTAATAATTTAGTTTAACTATACATAAATACTGTTCAGAATAGAACAAGGAAGATAAAATAAATCTCTTTAGAACAAGTATATTTTGATACTATTACAGTAGTTACAGGTTGTTTATAGAAATATAGTATATATAAATAATATAGTATAATAATAGTAGTTTATAGTTGATCTCAAAGAGTTTAAAAATCACGTAAAGATGACGCACGATGTTGAAGAGAGAAACTACTTTGGATTGTATGATAACATTGTTTTTATTAATAAATGATGCTTTTGATACTACATCAGTAAAACTGAAAATAATGTGATTGGTATTCTTTATTCAATCTTGTTAAATCCTCTAAAATATAAAACTGAGGTTGGCAAACCTAATTGGGGATAACTGTTTTAAAATCAAGTATTAGAATTTGATTTGACCTAGACAAACAAGTTAAATAAAAGTCAACCAAGTGGTAAAATTAAAAAAAAAATTACAACCAACTTCAATATAAATAAATTACCCGAATATATAAAAAACATTAAAGACGAAAAACCATTCGTAAAAAAATTAAAGCAACTACTTATAAACAAGTGTTACTATAGTACTTCGGAATTTTTAGAAGATAAAAATATAATATAATATAGATATGTAAATATAAATATGTTAGGTAATAATGAAATGCCATCCTCCTAAATATTTTACAATAAAAAATTCTAATAAAATTTAAAATGATTCAAATAATTTAACAAAAATTCTATTGTGCTACCTATAATAATAAATTAAATTAATTAAATAATTTATGTCTAAATCAATTAATAAATAATAATAATTATAATAGCCGTATTCCAAATTTAATGTGTGTATGTTTATATAATATAATGAATGTTAATATTACATAATTATTTAACAATAATAATAATAAAACAAAATAAATGTACCTCCTTCATAATATTGCTGTGCCCATGAGGGTCTATAGAGATACCATAAAACTATGTAACACCTTTTGTAACCTATGGAATGCAATAAAGTTATTGAGTATATAAATAAAATGAGAACATTATCAATGTATTCGAAGTCAATTAAATACGCATTATTTAGGATAACTCAAAAACTAGCGGCCAGATCTTGTTCAAATTTATATGGGATCATACGAGAAGCACCAGCTTTCAAATGAAAGAAGAATCACCAAAATTAGTAAACCTAGAAAAAAGTTCTGAGGTAACACACATAAAAAACATGCAGTCGAATTGAGTACCTCCTCCTTTTTGAAGTCGGTTAAAATAATTTTTATAGGATAGTAATTAAACAAAACAAAATAAATCAAAATGCTAGGAACAGTAACTAAAGCAAAGACGTAACGCTAAAATATAAAACGTGTAACTACGTTTGGTTCCATTTCAGCTTAATAAGGGCGTAAGAGTGTGATAAATGATTCATATATAGTACGTGAAGGAAGTACGGTTATGCGGATAATAAGGTCACTTTCTTTTTACTAAACTACACTTGTTTACTAAGATAGGATCTGAGATACGATAGCTCTTCTTTAGTCAAAAAAATTAGCAAGGCGCTGCTTTATCGACGCCATTTTGACTTCATTGATAATGTTCTCATTTTAGAAATCGGTTGTACGAAGTTTTTATTTTACCACTTGAACCCAGGACCCCATAACCAGCACCCGCGTTTACGATCACAAGATTAACGAGGCAGTTTTCAATTATTATGTAATGAAAACGGGTATAAATATATGACACTTATATTGCTCAAGGGAGGTGCAAAATCCCCTGAAGCAACAGAGCGGCAAATTATTATTTTGAATTGAGATATTGGGGAAGTAGAACCCGAATGGAAGCCAGGGGTATTGAATACACGTATATTTATAGAAAGTAAATTATAAAGTTGTATTTGTCTGCAACCCGCTAGCTAAAGTAGGTTCTCGTCGTAAAGTTAGTAAAGTAAAGTTACAGCCTATATACGTCCCACTGCTGGGCACAGGCCTCCCCTCATTTCTGACAGGGTTTTAGGGCAAGGAAGTGTACGCCGCGCTGCCCCAATGCGTGTTGGCGAACTTCACATGTCTTCGAAATATTTTTTTTATTCCTCAGACATGCAGATTTCCTCACAATGTTTTCCTTCACCGCCGAGCACGTTGTAAATCAGCACTTAAAATTGCAATTAACAATTTCATTGGTGCCGGCGGGGATCGATCCCGGGTTACTCGCGTTCTGTTATATCTACAGCGAGCGTTAACCATCTGAGCTACCACGGCTCTAAGATTTACTACGAGCCGTGGTTCTCGTAGTAAATCTATAGAAATGAATAAAACTGAAGGGTCTGTTTCTAATGTCAAAATAACAGCTTTTTTTTTTTCTAAATGTTTATGAAAGTATATACGATAATAATTTAAAAAAAAAAACAATTTTTTAATTGTTAGTCTGTTTATTCCGGCTAATCTACGAAACGTCTGGACCGATTTTGATGGAATTTTCACTGGCAGATAGCTGATGTTATAAGGAGTAACTTTTATTTTAGAAAAAAGAATTAGGGTTTCGTGCAAAAAATAAAACCCATGAAATCTTAATGAATTCCACGTGAGCTAAGTCGCGGGGGATAGTCAGTCTATTTTTTTATAGAATAAGGGTGACAAACGATCACACAGTCCACCTGATGATAAGTGGATGCTGTGGCCCATAGACATCTACGTTTATCCTCGAAACGCAGATACGTTGTCACCCCTGAGGACTAATATGGACTGCCTCGTTTCCGGTAAAAAAAGGTTCTCCGGATCTTTACACTCACTTTACGAAACACAGCAGTATTAAGCTGCTATTTTACGCTGGTATTCTATGAGAGTGTAGTCCTGCCCCGGTCGAGCCGACCGATTCGTGGTACAACTATAATACAGCTGTAGCGTGGCTCTACCACGTATATGCGCAGTCACGTCCACGTCCGCGTATATCTCATGATTTGTGTTATCTCCTCTTACGTCACCCACGGGATGATATGGTGTAGTGGATACTCTTAATCGCCACTACACGGTACAATGTTTACGTTTTTATCTTTACATTAGCACTCCTCTATACTCTATACTTTTCTTAAGGCGCCTATTTTTAATCCAGGCGTGCAATACGACCATTTTATATTTACTGTCACATAATAACTTCTGACAACTCTCATTATCAAGCCATCGAAAAGTATACCTTACTTTAAAGTGATAAAAGCGACAGTGGAACGCAGCTAATATTTTTCCCAGGAAAGTATCATATTTTATATAACTTTTCCAAGTCGAAGTGCCTTACTCCTGGCAATTTTATACAATATTTCAGCGAAGCACTCAACTTACGGAATTGCCTTAGATTCTTATAATAAATTTATAAGTTTTGACTGACATGTGACAAAGTTGCGTAGTATATGCAATTCTAGGAATTAATTTAGGACTGGAGATATACTAGATGTGTGTTCTCTTCACTATAATACGCAGTATTTAGTCTGAAGGGTTACTTTACTTGGTAATTGCTTAAAATATCTCCGAGAGCAAGGACATGTATGTATGAAAGAAAGAAAGAAAGAGTTATTTATTTGGCCATTTCTTAACAAATTAGCACTAAATACTCAAAACAAACATTATGTTTAGGTATTCTTATAGGTAGACTTAATTGTACACTTACAATGAAAAACAAATCGTTTTGACAATGCAGATATGTACAAAATAAATATTAAAAAGCGTATAGCTAACTAGAAGAAGAAAAATACTTATTTTTTGCTAAATGTTTCAAATAAGACAGCCACTCAGGAAATGCTAATATGTGTCATCCTAGCCCTGATTTTTTTTATTATATTTAATTATTTATATTTAATAATATAAGAACATACACAATTACATACGTTTGGAATATTCTTATATTTACTTTTGGGCCACAACAGCCTTATATTTGTAGTGCTGTACCGGATGTTTGTGAATGTTCCAACGCTTTTGCTTACCTCCGCGGCCCCACCTGGATCGGCTGAGATCCCTTCCAGCCATTGAACTAAATTGTACCAGCGTAATAGTATCTCGATGTTACTGGCATCGCTTTTCGGCCTTTTCGCCAAATTTAAGATGTAGAAACTTTTCTGCCGAGGAGTTCCTTTAAGTAGGTGCTACTGTGTTCTTGTCTGAGGGTAGAAAGTCAGTATTATTACGGGCTGTAAGGCTTTCCTTATATCTTAATAATTGGTGATAACGAATCTGTAGCGGGTTATCTGAATTTAGCTGCAACTGTCTATGGGCTTCATAGCCACCAATCATCAGGTAAAACGAAAGTTCATTTGTCACATGTTTAAAAAAACTTACCTCTATTCAGAACGTTTAAAGAAACTAGCGACATTGTAGAGCATCAAATAAATAGAGCGGTCATACCTACTACAATTTATTTCAGTATTTTTTTGTTTTTAATTATAGAATAAGGGTGACAAACGAGCACACAGTCCACCTGATGGTAAGTGGATGCTGTGGCCCATAGACATCTACATCTATCCTCGATTACAAATCAAAGTACAGATGTGTTGTCACCCGTGAGGACTAAGTTATAATGCTTCGTTTCCAGTAAAAGGGGTCTCCGGTTCTCTACACTCACCATAGGGAAGGCAGCAGCATTGAGCTGCTATTTCACGCTGGTATCCTGTGAGAGCGTGTTCCTTCCCCGGTCGAGCCGACCCATTCCTGCTACCACCATAATATAGCGGCAGCAAGGCAGCTATATTATGGTAATTACACAATTAGTAAAACTTAAAAAAAGGACTTTAAAAACAAACAAAAATTTCTTTTGTGTTTTGAATAAACACTTTTACTAGTTTCACAATATTTATTTTAAATTAAATATTTAAGCGCTATCAAAGTTCCGAATCAAAACAGTTATAGAATAGCTCCGAATTATCACACGGAGCGTTGGCCACTCTCCGAGCAGAACACCTAGCCCGGCGGGAGATCTCCCATTTTACTTCCACGGCCACGATAAGTAGATTAATTAATAGTCAAAGGTGCAATTAGCAGATTAAAAAGGCTTTGGCAGAACAGGAAACATCTTCCTTTATCGCTCTGAAGCATGGACGTTTCTGGCAACAGAGAAGAAAATAATGGATGGGTTCGAAATGTGCTGTTGGATAAGGATGCTTCGGATACTATGGACCGCGAAGAGGACCAACAAGTCGTGTTGATACTAGATTCTCTACTATGTGTTACCAGAGTATTCTGAGTTACTTTGGTCACATTGCCCGACAACCGCCTAATAACTTGGATATACTTATATTTATAGCCAAATTGGGGATCAAAAGATCACGTAGCATCGATCCGCTGGTCGGACTCTGGTCGGACCAGGTCAAAAACTTACTGGCCTTCATTTGCGATTGCAATATGAAATACCGAGGACCGGACAGAATGTAGGACTGTAGTGAACAGTGTTACGAAATCACTAAACTACGTACACGACCTTCAGTTATGAAGAACATGACCAAGAAGAAAGGTTAAATAATAGTATACTCGTGTAACCGTAGCGATGAAACGTTACAAGAAAACGTGATATTATTGTTTTTAATACCGAACTAAATTTCTTTACTACGCTGATAAAGAAGTTTCACTTCAATAATTATAATTTAATTTTAAATAAATATTGTGAAACTAGTACAAGCGTATTCAAAACACAAAAATTAAGCTATAGCTTCACCTAGAGACGAGAGTCGCGAGCTCTTGAAGTCGGTTTCAAGAGATACTGTATCGAATAAAGAGGGCTACTAATTTTCCACTCACCAGATTTCGCTAGTGATTTTTTTTATACATAATGTTATTTTTTTTAAATTGGGAAGTTAGTTTTAAATAAAAGTTTATCTGTTTTTAGAGTATTACATTTATATACCATCCAATGCTTTAGTGGTTTTAATCTTTAATTACTTGCAACTTTTAACTCTTTTTTTATTGTTTCTACACTTTTATAAATATGTGGTTTGGTTTATTTATTTGAATCTAATTAAAACTATGGCCGATGCAGATGCAAAGGTAAAACCTTTTGCTAGCATCATAAACGGAGCGGAGTATAAGTCTAAAGTCATAACTATCTTTATTTCAACTAAAGATTCAATCAAATGGTGTGACATAAAGAAAAAAAATTCTGATTTTTATTGTTTGCAAACCTTGTCTACGTTGAGCTACAAATATTGCCGAAAAAATCATGTAAATTGGCCTACGGGTTACGGAGAAGATAGATTTCAAAGAATCGTTTTCTTGCGCCATGGGAGCTCAGCTCGCTTCGCTCGCTCCACTCCAATAAAATTTAACTAATAGTAGATACGGAAGGTCGTCACTCCATCTAGTGGGGGGTCGCCCTACACTACGCCTACCGGTACGAGGCTGCCACTCGAGAACCTTTCTTCCCCATCGGTTATCGGTTCTTCGAGCTATATGGCCGGCCCATTGCCACTTCAGCTTACTAATCCGTAGAGTGACGACCTGGTAAGACATGCAGGAAGTCGATGGATGCAGGTGGCTCAGGACCGTGCTTTGTGGCATTACTTGGGGGAGGCCTATGTTCAGCAGTGGACTTGTGAAAGGCTGTAATGATGATGATGATGATGATGAGGTACGGAAGTAAACATTGACCGTTACGGTTTTCAAAAAAAAATACTTATGGTGGCGGTACGAAATCTATCAAATATTACACCTCATCCAATCGACGTTTATTTATACGTGGTACAGCCACGGTGCAGCTATATACACATATACATAGTTGTAGGTGTAGCCTGAATGGGTCGGCTCGACCGGGAAAGCACCACGCTCTCACACAATACCAGCGTAATATAGCAGTTTATTGCTGTTGTGTTTCGTATCGTGAGTGTAGAGAACCGGAGACCCGTTTTACTGGAATCGAGGCATTGAACATTCCATCCAAGTCCTCAGGGGTGACAACGCATCTGCATTTGGATTCTTAATTGTGCTTAAATGTAGATGTCTATGGGTCACAGCATCCATTTTCCATCAGTTGGACTGTGTACTCGTTTGTCACACTTATTCTATTTAAAAAAAAACTTAACTATTTTACCCTTTTTGATAAGTGTAGGTTTGTTTTAAGCGGTCTAAGCAGTGTCCTAAGTTCAAAGAAGTCGATTGATGTAGTTGGATCAGGACATTTTTTGTGGTATTTCCTGGAGAAAACGATGACAACGGTGACAAGGTGTTGAACCTTCATGACAAAACAAATTCAAAAAGTGGCGGCGTTAGAATACCCACTACCGCATAACATCCTGTGGTTATCGTAAGAGGCGACAGATAGAAACAAATCAGGGCAGCAACGTCTTCCTAATAATGACTAAATATAAAATACTGAGTTGCCAACCCGCTTGCCAAGTTTGGCAACTATGGCAAATATCCCCCCCTATGAGGTAATCTGTGAGGAAGGTGGGAAAAGTGGCGTTTAAATACCACATCAATGGTGCAATAATGATATAATCTACCAGGAGCACATAAATATTAATAGGTGTCTGTCTATATTCACCGCCTAACTTTCAACTGCTCTATCTCAGAATAGCCGTTCAATAGAGAATTGTTGAAATGGAAGTTTGAACATTTGAATGAGGCAAAACTTTTCCAATTTAGGTCATTGTATATTTTGAGATACATAAATCTGGCTTAGTCACGAAAAATTTATTTAAAAACAAATACATTTGATCGTGATAGACTCAGAATGAGGATATCCGCATTAAAACCAGAGTAACCGACATAGCCCAACGGATTAGTAAGCTGAAGTGGCAATGGGCCGGCCATATAGCTCGAAGAACCGATAACCGATGGGGAAGAAAGGTTCTCGAGTGGCAGCCTCGTACCGGTAGGCGTAGTGTAGGGTGACCCCCCACTAGATGGAGTGACGACCTGGTAAGACATGCAGGAAGTCGATGGATGCAGATGGCTCAGGACCGTGCTTTGTGGCGTTACTTGGGGGAGGCCTATGTTCACAGTGGACTTGTGAAGGGCTGTAATGATGATGATGATGACATTTGACTGCCCCGTAAGTGTAGTGGAGGTAAGCGCGACAGCTGGTCGCATTCAAGGTCGAGTCAAAAGTTCATGACAAAAAGAAACTCCTTCTCCCCCCCCCCCCGTGCCTCGTAAAGCACATAAAGCCGTTGATCCTGCACCGGATTTCTCTCCGGTCGTATCAGATTGCCGTCCCATCGGATTATGAGAGTGAGAGAATAGTAATCCTGCGCAGTTGGCTAGCCTCCGTTGTGACAGGCCGCCGTGACCGAAATTCTGTCCGCAGGACATTATTATTATGTGCAATCAAATACATATTATACTCTTGTATTGTGACGTAAGACAGGTCTTCTCAAAGTGATGCAATCAAACTCATAGGGAATCGCCAGTAAATCTTGGGGGCTTGCGGCAGTATTTATGTAATATCTGCTGAACTGGCTGGTTCAAACATGTTACACGCATGATGGTGCAGGTATGAATGACTTAAGTATTAAATACCTCACCTGCACACTTGTGACACAGTTTTAATACTGCAGGGCAAAGAGGTACCGCGCGCATTTCTAGCTATTTTCTCATTATCATCATTTATACCTGAGATACTTTTTACTAGAAACGATGCAATCCGTCTTAGTCCTCAGGGAAAACACATCTGCATTTTGATTCTAATTTGAGGATAAATGTAGATGTCTATAGACCACAGCATCCACTTAACATCACGTGGACTATTTGTTCGTTCATCACCTTTATGCTGTAAAAGAATAAATAAATAAACCCATGACGCTAACGAAGGTAGTGCAAACAATATGTTGACAAAGCTTTATTGCAATCTGATGAACGGTATGGAAGTGCATAAAATACTAACAAACATACATAAATTTTTATATATTAGATTTAAAAAACCGGCCAAGAGCGTGTCGGGCCTCGCTCAGTGTATGGTTCCGTAGTTTCCCGTCCGTCACAATAAGTGTTCCCACTTATGAGTTTAAAGGTGGGTATCCATTATGTTCGCGCTCCAGCAGAGCTCCGCGCTCCTGCAACTGCTCCCGGTGGTGGGTACTGTTGTTTCCATCCAAGTTCAAAATGATTTTCCTAGAAAGTCCTTATAAAGTTCTACTTTTCAGATTTTTTTCATATTTTCTAAACTTATGGTCCAAAAGTAAAAAACACATTGTTTTTTTACTTTTGGAGCGATTATTTCCGAAATTATTGACATTATCAAAAAATGATTTGAGTAAACTCCTATTCATTTTTAAATACCTTTCCAACAATATATCACACGTTAGGGTTGAAATAAAAAAAATCACTTCCCACTTTACATATAGGGGGGCTACCCAAATAAAACATTTTTTTTTCAATTTTTATTTTACCACTTTGTCGGCGTGATTAATACACATATTGGTACCAAATTTCAACTTTCTAGTGCTAACGGTCACAGAGATTAAGCGAGGACGGACAGACGGACAGACAGACATGGCGAAACTATAAGGGTTCCTAGTTGACAATGGAACCCTAAAAAGAAAACGTTTTCTCTACACTAGGATTTATCCAGTATCGTGTAAGTAGGTTACAAACATAAATTGCACTATACTTCTTCCGTGTGGGATTCGAACCCGCGGCCCTTAGCGCTGCAACTCGTTGCTAAGCCACTGCGCCACGGAGCCATCAAACCATACCACTCTTTATGACTGTATATTTTTAAACAAAATATTTTATATTCGTCTGTCGCCAGCTATTAAGAAGTTCGCCGTTGTTTGAGAAATTTAATAGAGGTACGTGAAGCTATAAATTTGAGAAAGCGTGACGTAAGAAAATCGATTACCTCTTGTTCTAAGGTACGAGTAAGCGTTGACTAAAGACAATTCTGGAAATATTTCATACTATCTAATAGATAAGATATGAACATCTCATATGCTAAAAATTTGGGAATTACCTAGCATACTCGCCTTACAGAGGCTCGTGCTAAATTCACACATTCTAAAGCCCTATTGCATTCTACCTTTCGACGCATATCGGCAGGGCCACAGGAATGCTTTTGCACGCATTTTCAGCAACAGCGTTGCCACCATATCCAGACCAACAACAGGGACTCAGAGTCCGAACTTATCAAACATTTGTTATCTTTTGAATACCGTTCCATCATTTGACAAACAGATGGCGGTTTACTTTGACGTTCATAATGCATAGGATTGTTGTCCGTATTTTCTTAGTCTTCAAGGGAAGAGTAAATAGGATTTTCTTTAGCCAAATCAGTGTGCTTAGCTTCAGCAACATCAACACTTACCATCAAGCGTTATAGTAGTCAATTACTGGCTTGTGCTGGCGCATAGACATCTACATATATTACTGATTAAGAATCAAATCTCACATACGGTGTCTCTCTTAAGAACTGAGATGAAATGCCTCTATATCAGTAAAATGTTCTTGATTTGGAAAAAAATCTCTCAATTGAATTTTTTGGGTTTCCCTGGAGGATTGCAACTCCTGGTGCCCTCCACACCTTGCTCCTCTTAGTCCAGTCTTCTTTATAAGCAATAGCTTCTTGATATGTTTTACTAACAGAAAAACCTAATTTGCATTATCCGTAACATAGAAAGAACTGAAAGTTGTCGTCCTCATTTTAAAAAAACTTAAACTTCTTATCTTAATTTGTATTTATATATTGGAATTACGCAAATTTGTGCAAAAATACCCGAATTTATACGTAAATAGAAACTAAAAATAAAGTTTAAGACACGGAAATAGAATATTGCTACCAACTTCTAAAATGAAGCTCTTTTCCTCAGGCCCTTACATGATGTCAATAACTGTCTATAATAAACTACGAAACTCATTAAAAAACGAAACAAATGATCATATTTTTATAAGACAATTAAACGTGTTTCTAATCAATTAATGTTACTATACTTTATATGAATACCTGAATGATAAATGTAATAATAATAATGAAAACTATAAGTAAATCAATGAATAACATGAATAATGATAATGAATGAGTATAATAATAATGAATAATATATTCCCTTTCCCCCTAACCCTCGGCCGTTTGGTCTCCCCTGCCGAGGGCCTCCATCTGGTTGGGCTTTTATTTATTTATGTATTTTTATATTTATTTTATGTTATTGATATTTATGTATATTTATCTTTTCATTTTCATTTATAATTATATATTTATAGAACCCAACCAGATGAGAAAACTATATAGATACCCCACATGAATAATATAAATATAATAAATAATATAATAATTATAATGAATAATAAAACATTTTTGCGTCCTCCTCTGTTCTAATTTGCTATACCCGACAGGGTCCATATTGTGAGAATTGAATATTATTAATTTTACATTATGGAATGCAAATAAATATATTGTATTATATTATTGTATTGTATTGTATTAGGTGTCACGCTATTTGAGCTAACAACTGCCTCGTTGGTCTTGCGATCGTAAACGCGATGGCTGAACCGTAGGTCCCAGGTTCCAGTACCGGGTCCAGCCAAAATCAGTTATTGCGTTTCCTGTCAAAAAATTCCCAACCTGCTTTTCCGTGCTTCGGAAAGCACATTAAGCCGTTGACCGTTTTGAATTGCTATTCCAGCGGACTATAAGAGTGGGAGAATAGATAACGAACTTAATCATAGTAAACCGAAAACATGTACATAAATCAGTCAAGGCTTCTATCACAGTTTAAAGAGCCAACATATGTGAAACGCCTTTGATGTACGGCGATGCCGCCGCCCGCATAGGTATTTAGTATTTATGCCGTTGTCGCAAATAAGCTAGGGGCTACCCCGAAATTGGGAATAAAACAATTTTTATATTATAATAATCATTATTACTTATTAACATTATGTAATACTTATAGTTTAAAAACGTATATTGAACAAGATCATTGCATTCCTTAAGTGCAAAGTACGTAGGTATGTTACACTAGCGCCTAAAATCAAGAATCCAACGTGTTTTGTCGCATGAAATCGTATCACGCACGTAGGAGTAAACACGATAACTTTTCAATATATATATATATATATATATATATATATATATATATATATATATATATATATATATATATATATATATATATATATATATATCAATTGTTTAACTCAATCTATTTTTAATCTCTTCATGTATCGTGTATCATGGAAGCCATGGAATGTAAATGGCTGTTTAATTTTGTTTTGTTTAGTTATAATTAACTTTTTTCGGCTGAGATATTCCGAAATAGTAGAACATACTTTGCGCATAAGGCATGTAAAAATATTTTCAATGATTGATTGACATATTTTCTACATATAGTTTTTTTTACATATTTTCACGATCATATGAGCATTATGAATCGTGTAGTGTTGAATTTTTCAAACATTTTTATTGACGTTTGAAAATTAGAAGTATAGTCATAAGGTTATCAGTAAAAACTTGTGTGTATTTAAAATACTTTTGAAAATTGACGTATAATATGCATGGACATCTGGATTTACCAAAAGTTATTTTTATTACTACAAGAAAAAATACATTTACAAGTGTTACACTGCCAAATATTGTCGATACACTTTCTTTTTATAGTTGTTTTCAGTTTTCGTTCGTTAAATTTTAATATGTAGGGTATTCGCATTCGGATAAACAATCTTATCAAAAAAATGGAAGGGAACAAATTATTGGAATTTGACTTTACTTTACTGTTAACTGTTAGTTACTTTACTGGTACATTTTTCAAAAAAGACGCTTAAAACTAGATAAAAAAACATTATAAAACACGCTTGCGTCAACCGCATGTATTGTGCAGCAGACTTAGTGGAGTGTGCTAGCACAAGATCACGCCACCCCCTAGCCCGCAAAGTCACCGCCGTTGTGTACAAGTATATTCGTTTCTCAACTGTTATACGTGGCGGAACGAAAGTCTAGCGGTGACCGTTATTGCGCTTATGTGGAAATTAAGGTGTCATGGTGTAGTAAGCAGGTCGCGAGGCGGGCGTGCGTTTCACTGATTGGCTGTGCGTATCGTTCGCACGCACTGATGGGCTACTGCTGCTTGCGTACAGCTACGGTTATTGGCGTACTGATACGACATGCGCAGCTATCCCGTTCACGTTTCGTTCAGCGCTAGACTTACATGCCGCGACATGTAAACTCTCTTTAAACTGTGCCTCTATTGTACATAATACGTCCGAAACTTTTTTAGATAACGTATTGGTACATTATGCAAGGTGTACACTTTGTATTATTAAAGTTAAAAAAAGCTAAATATGTGTATAAAATATTCTCAGAAAAAGAATAGTTTAATAAATAATATTTTACCATTCATAATATATAACAAGAATACTTATCTAAAGTCATTAGTGCTATCACCGTAATATCATAGTGTCCTTCGACCGTGTAGTGGTGGTGAAAGAGTACCCATTCCTTTATATTATCCCGTGGGTGTCGTAAGAGGAGACTGAGGGAAACAAATGAGGAGATGTGCAGCAGCATCTTCTTAACAACGACTAAAAATAAAGTACTGCGGTTCCCAACCCGCCAACAAGGCATGTCAGCTACAGAAAATAGAAGCTGAATCTATGGGGAGTCCTATTTTCAGCAGTGGACTTTTGAACAATTGTAATGAGAGGAGGCAAAGATGTTTTAAAGGTACAGATACCGTGTTGCTAACACATCGCACCGTTCACAGTGACGCCAGTTTTTGATTCATGTGTGCGTGAGTACCACGTGACGCGCATATCTTACGTACCATGCCTGCATTAGTGTGCGTGACTTCGGTAATAATAGTGCGAATCGATTGCCCAAAAATTTGGGAGATTTTATATTTCATTCATATTGACATACCTGTGTGTGCGAGGCGTGTGCATTTGTAATAATGTAACATTTTAAAATAAATAAAAAATAACAGTAGATATTTATGTATCTAACATATATTGAACTAATCTATTATTATTGAATGTATATAGAGTACTACACTGTCGTACCTTAGAACCCAAAATATTGTCGCTTTTTACGGAGACGTTAATTATTTTTTAATCTTAAGTAAAATGACAAACAAAAGTAAGTTTGGTTAACTGTAACCGTAAAAGTTAACTTCGGCCAAGAGATAGCAAATGTTTTTTTTAAATTCATATATCGAACCAGTTTCATGACCAGATCAAGTAACCGGTTAAACAACCGGTTCACAACGGTTGCGTATCGACTGCTTTGGATAAAATAAATATCCGTTGTCAACAGTTGCTTTACATCTATTAATGACATTAAAATGGGGAAAAACATTTCATACGGTAGGCAGCACTCGAATATTATTGCGCAGTATTATTACTTGCATTGACATTCAGCTTTCGTATTATTTTATCAAGAAATACACCAGAAAATTGTATATTTACTTATGTGATGTTGAAGTGATGTTCTTATCCTTATCTTTTTTCCAAGAGTAATTTTTACATGATTTCACAGTACAAACAGTAATTTTGCGAAATTAAAAACACTGGTGCGTGATGTACGTTCGCAGTGAACGTCGCTAACGTAATGGCGGAACGATCGACCGAATACGCCAATATTGGCGCCTTTTAAATGGAAGCGTTTTAGGCGCGCACGGTATCTGTACCTATAAAACATCTTTGAGAGGAGGTTTGTGCTCAGCAGTGGGACATATAAAATATATATATCTTTCCATTTGATCGCATCCAGCGCGGGGCTGTTTGAATCGGCGGTGACCGAGCTCTTCCCGATCGGCTTGACTCACTCGCACCGCGAAGAGATGTTGCATCTCTTTGCGTATTTTATCGCATCTACCACCGGGAATGCTCTGAGGAATTGTTCGGACTAATTCCAGCCGCACGATTTCACCATAGCACATTGCGATATCATCCATACCACCTGGGTGACTAGCGGTCAACCACTGTGCGATCTAAAAGAAGTTTTCTTCCTCGCACAACTTCCTTGTTGAACCGACTATCACCAGATATTTTTCCGGGCCGATACGACTTAGGGACCTTCAAGAAAAGAACCTACTCCTTTTTAAAAGGCCGGCAACTCATTGGCAATTCCCCTGGTGTTGCAGTTGTTCATCGGCGGTGATAGTCACATACCATCAAGTGAACCGTATGCTCGTTTGCCCCCCCCCCCCCATCCTATAAAAAAACATATAAAGGTTGTATGTTTACTTTAACTCTAATATCATTAATTTTAATTGACAGTCTATACTGCGGCTCAATGCACATCCAGTCTATTGCAATTTATATCTCCATACAGTGAAAGGACCAAGTCTTTGTTGAATTAATTTAATAGAACTACCCCCGATACAAGTACGGACGCCGCCACCGCAAGTTAATTATTTCCAGTGTAAGTAAATATTCAATCAAATTATCGATTTTAGATACAATAGCTTAGAAGGTTTATTGTATCAGACAACATTGAGAACAAGACATTGACTTCACGATTAACAATTAAGAAAATTTTATCAGTTGCAACATTAACGTATAATACGACTCTTTCTCACTGGACTGGCCTGTTGGTCTAGTGGTTAGTGACCCCGACTGCTATGCCGGAGGTCGTGGGTTCGATTCCCACCCAGGACAAATGTTTGTGTGATGAGCACGATCATTTG